>JAYESA010000006.1:25863765-26181265 GCA_036927795.1 Iris macrosiphon | reverse complement strand
TTGGACACGTTATCACAGGAGATGGTATTTCGGTAGACCCAGCAAAGATTTCATCCGTAGAGACGTGGCCAACCCCTGCCAACGTCTCAGAGGTGAGGAGTTTTTTAGGACTTGTTGGATATTACCGGAGGTTCGTAGAGAACTTTGCTAGGATCGCAGAACCGATAACCCGTTTGACCCACAAGGAACAGGAGTTTATCTGGTCAGAGGAGTGTCAGACAGCTTTCGATGAGCTGAAAAAGCGTCTGACTATAGCTCCCATCTTGACCATACTATCTGGATCCGGAGGATTCGTAATATATAGCGATGCATCCGGAAAAGGATTAGGTTGTGTCTTGATGCAACATGGGAAGGTTGTAGCCTATGCCTCAAGACAACTGAGGACCCATGAGAAGAACTACCCCACGCACAACTTTGAGCTTGCCGCAGTCATCTTTGCCCTGAATCTTTGGAGACATTATCTATACGACGAACGAGTGGAGATATTTACTGATCACAAGAGCCTGAAGTACGTCTACACTCAGAAGGACTTGAACCTGAGACAAAGACGCTGGCTCGAGGTGATGACATACTTCGAGATCGATCTGCAGTACCATCCCAGAAAGGCTAATGTAGTAGCTGATGCTCTAAGCAGAAGACCCACGGCATTCTTTCTGATCATCCAACCAGATCTATTGAGAGATCTAGAACAGTTGGGTATAACGGTTATTATGCCAGGAGTTGACGGCCAATTATCAAATTACCAGTTACAATCAATATTGGTCGAAAGAATCAAAGCTGCTCTGCCAACAGACGCCAGATTCCAGAGACTTCGACAAAGGATCGAAGCTGGAGAACAGACATGATTGCACATATACGAAGATGGGACTTTAAGATGTGGAGAACGTCTTTATGTTCTAAACGGAGAACTTCGTGAAGAGCTGATGTCAGAAGCTCATAGCTCAACATACTCTATCCATCCAGGTGGCACAAAGATGTACAGAGATCTGAGGCAATACTATTGGTGGCATGGAATGAAGAGAGAGATAGCCCGCTTTGTGGCAAAATGCCTAGTGTGTCAACAAGTCAAGGCTGAACATCAAAGGTCCGCAGGTCTACTTCAACCACTCCCAATACTTGAGTGGAAATGGGAGCACATTACCATGGACTTCGTTACGGGCTTCCCAAGAAGTCCTAGTGGTCGTAATGCTGTATGGGTGATCGTAGATCGACTCACCAAGGCTGCCCACTTTTTACCCTTCAGAGTCGGGCAATCTACAGAAGTCTTGGCAAACATGTATATGAAGGAGATCGTGCGTCTGCATAGAGTACCAGTCAGTATAGTGTCTGACAGGGATACGAGGTTTACATCTTACTTTTGGCAAAGTATGCAAGAGAGTCTTGGTACCCGCCTAAAGTTCAGCACATCGTATCACCCGCAGACAGATGGCCAGTCCGAGCGCACCATTCAGACACTAGAAGATATGCTGAGAGCATGCATGCTTGATTTCAGTGGATCATGGGAAGATCATTTGTATTTGGTGGAGTTTTTCTACAACAATAGCTATCAAGCAAGCATTCAAATGGCTCCCTTTGAAGCATTGTATGGTAGGAAATGTCGTTCCCCAGTATGTTGGAGCGATGTAGGCGAAATACAGATCCTAGGACCAGAATTGGTCGTTCATACCGTGGAGAAAGTAAAAAAGATCCAAGGACACCTACGAGCAGCACAGGACAGACAAAAGCACTGGACAAACGTACATCGACGACCTCTAGAATTCTAAGTGGGAGAATATATGTTTTTGAAGATCTCACCTACCCGAGGAACTATCAGATTTGGAGGAAGAGGAAAACTGAGTCCGAGGTACATCGGACCATTCGATATGTTGGAACGCATCAGAGAAGTTGCTTACAAGCTAGCCTTACCCCAAAAATTAGAAGGAGTACATGACATCTTCCACGTATCTCAACTGAGGAGATACATTCCAGATCCGAGTCATGTGCTTGACCACTCGGAGATCACGGTCGGCCCGAGTTTATCGTACCAGAAGGAGCCTGTAGAGATCCTAGACATAAGCGAGAAGGTATTGCGAGGTCAGACTATCCCTCTAGTTCGTATTGCATGGAGACATCATGCACCAGGCAAGTCGACCTGGGAACGAGAAAAGGATATTCGACAACGTTTCCCCCATCTATTCGAAGGCCACGGTATGTCCTAATATTTCAAATCAATCTTTAGTTCTCATTATATGTCTGTTTTAATTTTGAGGACGAATTGCTCTAAGGAGGGTATATTGTAAATTTTCTCGACCAGATTTTAGCATTAGATAATAAATTAGAATTATTTTTAGCAAATTAGGATTTATTACAATATTTTAAATTTATTTATGCAATATCCTATTGATTTGTGCACCTGTCCATCACCTCAATATTTAGAGCATTATACTGACTGTTATCCCCAAACAAAGTTCACATACCTCTCCTAGACATGCCAGTCTACTATTCTGAACTTTGTGCAACTCACAAATACCCTGACACGAGTCTCGTTTTAGTCGCACAAATATCATTACAAACGTCCGTATTAATTTTTAATTTATTTCCAGACATGTACCCTTGTCTGTTCCAATCAAAATTAGAAGCCAACAGGAACCTGTTTTGTCCAAACTAAATTACGTTATTATTCTAAACTGAGTATACTACGACTAGTATATTTGCACTGCACTAAAATTTTGGCTCTGCCTATTTTTAATTAATTAGAAAATACCGTGCACATTAATTTCTAACAAATTAATACGGTGACCTGCATCAACCAAAACCAGGCCCAGCCCCTGTCCAGACTCACCTCCACACCCTCAAGGCCCTCACACAACACCCCCCTCATTTCTGTTCAATACAGTGCCCTCAGGAATAAGGTATTTTTCTCAAACAATTTAGTAATTGCACAATTTCCTAATTTATTAGGGCATTTGTGCAAATTATGAAACTTCAGGGTTTTATGTGCAAAATTGCATGTGCGAGGTGTCAACCTCCCATTGGAGGGTGATCCTACACCGTCCATTTCAAATAGGGTCCAAATTCAATGGATCTAAACCCTAAAATATCTACATAAAATATCTAAGATATTTTTAATTGCAAAATTACCTAAATACCCCCCCAAACCTAATTTACAAAAATTACCCTAACCTAAACCCTATTTAAACACCCTCTCCCCACCCGAACTCCCCATCCCTCCTTCCTCAGCCACCCCCCATCTCCGACCCTCAGCCCCCTGCCTCGCCACTCCCTCGGCTCCTCCCCGGCCGCCGCAGCACCGCCCTAGCCGCCGCAGCCGCCACCGGCAGCCCCCGCAGCACCTAACACCCCCCCTTCACCTACAGCACCCGACACCTGACAGCCCTAAACCGCCACCACCCGCCACCTCAGACCACCGCCACCGCCACCATCCTCTCCGCCTTAACCCCCTCCGCCGAACCACCACGTCCCCACCGCCCCACGACCACCGCAGCCACCGCCAGCTCCGCCACAGCGCCCCCACCGACTCCCCCGACCAAAGCCACCCGAGCAACCCGACCGCCCTAAACCACCACCCCCGCCGCCTTAGACCACCGCCACCACCACCGTCCCCTCCGCCCTGACCCCCTCCACCGTTCCACCACCCTACACCGCCGCCTCCGCAGCCGCCGCCGCTGCCACAGCTGTTGCTGTTTCTGCTGACTGCTACAGCTGACCTGTCGGACCACCAGCGACAAAGGCGTGGGCCCACCTGACCTGTCAGGTATACTACCCCCCTATTATACGTATATACGTATATACGTATATATTTATATATGTATATTTATATAAATATATATATAATTATTATATATAATTATATTATAATTATTACAGTATATATATACATTATATATACTATATTATTATATATTTAAATATGTATATACCTATGTATTTTTGTAGTTTTATTTATATATATATATATATGTATATTTATATATATATATTTGTATATATTATTATATATATAATTATATATATATTATATAATTATATTATATTATATGTATATATATACAGTATATATAGTAAATTATTATATGTATATATATATGCATTTTTATTTTTATTTTTATTTATATATATGTATATATATATATATATATATATATATATATATATATATATATATATATATATATATATATATATATATATATATATATATATATATATATATATATATATATATATATTTATATACATATTGTATTATATATAGTTATATATTATATATATATATATAAATATGTTATAATTATATAATATACAGAATATAATATATTATTATATATTTAATATATATATGTAATTTGTATTTTTTTTAACATATATATATATATATATATATATATATATATATATAGTATATATGTATGTATATATATATATCATAAATTATTATTATATATTATTTTTATATATATATATATATATATATATATATATATATATATATATATATATATATATATATATATATATATATATATTGTATTATGCATATATTATTTATATATATGTATATTATGTATTATATATATATTATTAAATATTATTATTTATGAATATTATATGTATGTATAATATATAATCATATATACATACTATTATTATTATATATTATTATATCTATATATGTATATATGTATATATATATATATATATATATGTACATATATTAATTATTTATATATTTCTATATATGTATATATGTATACTTATATATATATATATATGTAATATTTATATATATATATTATCATAAGTACTATTATATATATATATGTATATTTTGTTTACATATCCTATTATATATAATATGAGTATATGTATTTATATTATTATATAGATATACCTATATTTATATAAATACTATAATTATATATTATATTATGCTATAAACATGTATATATATATTATTATATATATATATATATATATATATATATATATATATATATATATATATATATATATATATTATGTCTTTTATATATATACATAAGTAAATATATACTATACTATATTACGCTTTTTATATTAAATTCACGAACCCCTGTACATCTTGAACATAGTGCACCTACAACGCAGTCAGTGACCCCAGGTCACAGGACCCCTCAGACACGACTGCAGGAACAGGTTTTTGGCACGCCCAGCTTGAGGACGTAGGCAAGTATACCTTGCCAAGTTTTACTGTTTAATGATTAAACTGTTGTATGTTATTTTAGTAAACTTACATATAACTGTGTGTGTCCGAGATTGCCTCGGGTACCGTCAATAAGTACGTTGATAAGTAGTGTAACTAACTTAGATCTAGCAGACTTACCTACAGCTGCGAGGGTATCCTAATATCCTCCTAGACCCTGACACTTGTACACGCAACATTGTTGCAATTTATTTTGGGATGCGAGGTTGCGTACTCGATTAGCTACAGGTGCGTGTGACGTGTATCACGGCTTAGCACAAAATCAGGAATATTCAGAAAAGAAATGACTTGGTATTTAGTTACGTGGTTTGCACGTTATGGATTCGACTTGTATAACCTCATTGGGCGGGAAAGATAACTAGTAGGCGTATGGGACACCCACCTCCTTGTCGTTATACCTTCGGATACCATGCTCCTCGGAGATGGCCGATTGCAGAGTGCCCATGTGTCTGGGGCATATGTGGCATATACTAGCCAGTCACGACGATTGGTGAATTAAGTCAGCATATGTCTAGCCTACACTTTCCCATACGTACTACGAGGTCTTCATATTGCATTCACTTAGATGGTTAGCACACCCTTATTTACTTTATTCAGTATTTATACATGGCATATTTTTATGTATCTTGTTATGTCCCACTGAGGACCTGGTTCCCTTCCAGATTTAGATGAGGCATACTACCCCACAGTGTACGGTCCCGGATAGGAGACCAGGTATGCAACTGAGGAGGAGTTAGAGGAGCTGCCATCAGAGTCTGCCTGATCATTAGTAGTAAGTGCACTTGGAGCTGGACTCTTCTGCCTGATCTTGGTGCACCGGGAGCAGAAGCCTCTTTCCCACTGCTCTTTAGCAGTATATTCATCTGGAGCTGGAGTCTCATTACCTAGCTAGACGATGCTCTAGTCTTATTATATTTTTGCACTTTTATCTTTTGTAGTGGGTTTGTTCCCACCAGACATATCTGATTTGTGTTATGATATTTCAGACTTAGCATTTATATATATTCCAGCACTTATTTCAGTACTCCTTGATATTTATGGATGAGATTAGACTTTACCTGTATTAAACTTGTTAGTATTTTAGGACAGCGTAGCACGTCTCTTTGGGTCCATTAAATTGGGTAATCCCTTAGTGACGTGTCAGCTGGCCAATGCCACGTGGCCTGGTTCCATATATTTTGGGACTGGGGCATGACAATAGTGGAGAGACGTAGTTCAGAGGTAATATGGACATGAACTGACTTTTTCTCTGCTAGGGAAAAGAGGATAGTTCAAAGGTAATATGGACATGAACAACTCGTTTCCATTGCGGGCATTCCACAAGGAAATTTTTTTATGGACCTATTACTTCTTATGCACGAGAGTGCAAGTAATAAGTTTTAGGACAAGCCATGCCAGAAGTAATATGGACATGGCAGTTTTTGTGAACTTAACACCACTAGCGTACTTAGAGTTAAGTACGGGTGCTAAGTTGAGATGACAACCGATATCAGAGGTAATATGGACATGATAATCGATAGCCAAAACTCGAAAGGTTTGTTCAGAGGTATTATGAACATGACAAACTTTTGAGTTATGATTCCACTGGGGATGGAGGTATACATCTGCTCAGAGGTAATATGGACATGGCAGTTTTTGTGAACTTAACACCACTGGCGTACTTAGAGTTAAGTACGGGTGCTAAGTTGAGATAACAACCGATATCAGAGGTAATATGGACATGATAATCGGTAGCCAAACCAGGAAGGTTTGTTCAGAGGTAATATGGATATGACAAACTTAGCTGGAGAAATAAAGAAATGTTTGGACAATAGTTCAGAGGTAATATGGACATGAACTCATGTCAAAAAAATTCACTGTGGAGTAATTTTCCTGAGTAGGTATAGTCCTGAAGAATCCACTAGGGAAACTTTAGGGACTAATCATCCTGTATCTTCTTGAGGGAGCAAATTGTCACGTTAGAGTGAAATCAATTTACAGTGATCGTCCCCTCGTTTACAGATACAAAGTGATGACTTTGGCATCGATCAACTCCTGGATTCTTCTTTTCAGTACATAGCACGCCCTTGTAGGGTGATGAATGTACCGATGAAAGAGACAATAATCTGGGTCATCGACTTTGCCAGTCCTCTCAGGGTATCTGATGTTGGGTAGCCAAAGTTTGTGTTCCTTCATCAACATATTGAAGATTTTAATGATGTCATCTACATTGAAGGAGAAAGTCCCTTTTGGCCTTCGGGCTCCCGATGCCTGAGTTTTATGGTCTTTCGGGAAGATCGTCATCGTTGCATCATCTTCGTACTTAGAGGGAATTCTACCCCCAGCTTTGGATGCTGCTCTGTTTTGTCGAGGTAGGCTACCCCCAGATATGTCATGGCGTTTGTCCACAGAAGTTGATTTAGAAGGCCCTGCCTCTGGTATTACAGGATCAGACTCTCGAGGTTTTGAGTTTGCAGGAGATGCAGTATACCCCAACCCAAAACGAGTTTGTTGACAGTAAGGACTATCATACAACGGTGTTCGTCTGCCTTTTCCATAGTTGAGGCCTTGTTTCAACTTCAAATTATAACCCATGCTTTGTATAATTTTTAAAGCCTGTGGGCTATATCTGTGGATTTGTATTTTCTCACCATCAGACTCGTGAGATTCTTCTTGTACAACTGGTCTATTCCGCATTCGACCGAAGATTATCTGATGCTGGTCGTCACGAGTTGGTGGAACAATAAAGACAGAATCCTCATGTGGTCTATATATCATGATGACATTAGATATTGACGCATCTTCCCACATGATCTTCCCATGTTTGGTAGTCAGGGGAACAGAATCCTGGTTATGACTCCTGTCTTTGCATTTCTGGATCAAGAATTCACGCAAGTCAGGAGGATTAACAGAAGAAGAAGAAGAAGGCTTGTTCCTCCTGTTTACATCAGTTGGAATGCAGATATTGGGGACCATAACTCTCCCCCTGCTACCCGTATACAGCAGTTCAGCTATGTGAGTAGCACATGATCTACGAGGAGCGTATTTATCCGTAAACTGGACCTTCTTTACGCTGAGGGGCTTGACCTGGCGTAGTCTAGAATTCTGCTCAAGCTGGCGTAAAACTGAGGAAGTCCTCAATCGGCCATCAGCTTCTCGCGTAATCTGGAGAGCGGGCAGATTCTTCTCTTGATGGCGTAAAGGCCGAGAGGTTGGGAAATCACCCACTTGTTTTCCCTTGCATTGATTACAAGGACCATCTGCTTTTCCACGAAGGAAAGATGCATTTTTACGCGCGGAGCGTGTTTGGAATTTCTGAATTGGCGCTGAGGCATTATCAGAAATTTTGTCTGCCATGTCACAGACAGGAGACTGAATTTTACGTGCAAGGCACGGAGCAGACTTCTGGATTAGCACTGAGGCATAACCAGAAGCTTTGTCTGCCACGTCACAGACGCTAGATAGAGTTTTACGTGCAGAGCACGGAGTAGACTTCTGGACCAGCACTGAGGCATTGCCAGAAGTTTTGTCTGCCACGTCACGGACGGGAGACAGAATTTTATGCACAGAGCGCGGAGGTTGCGGTGCTACAACCTTGTTGGTCGGAGAAAAAGAGTCGACAGGAATGGTAGGGGATGTCTGGGGCATCCACACCTTATGCAGTTTCCTGTTGTCTTGGACAGAGAGGGAATGAGAGCTACCCCCTGCTCGAAGCATGTCTTCGTAGGCTGACTGGTCGAATTGGACGACCAAGGTCTTCTTCATTGATCCTACTGATATCGCATCGTGTTGAGCAATTGCTTTCTCGTCAGATGAGAAAGTGGTCCACAGCAGAGTCGCATCTTGTGTTTGATAATAAACGAAAGAAATAAAACTAGGTTTATACGAAACCCTTTTTTTGTTTACAAACAAGAAAAAGAAGTACAATTAATCCTATACGAGGATGTTAAGTACAAAAATTTAATTCTGGGGAAATATTGCTATAGGAGTCTGATCTGCAGTTGATCACTTTGTCCCTTGGACCACACGATGATGAAGAAGTGCTGTAGAAGAAGGAGAAGCTTCAAATATCGCAAGAGGGAGTGGATGCTCGATGCCAAAATCGTCAATCACTACTCTCTGTCTGTGCTCTGGACTCTTCTCTCTCAAAAAATTAATTTCCGACGACCTCTGACCTCTGTCAGTAGAGGTCTCTATTTATAGAGTCCCATTGCCGTAACCGTCCAATTGGCATAGAAGCCGAACAGTGGAGAGTGGGGCGCTCTTTACGCGGTGGTTATGATAACTGCTACCCACGTCTAAGTAATCTCTCGACTCTGCATGTGACGCGTGTCCCATTATGAGGTAATGCGTATAACTGCTGCAAAAATTATGGCATGCAAGCCACGTGGGTAATTGCCCCTTGCGTAGAGATGATTGGCGTAGAAACCGAATAGTTGTCATACTGGCGTAGAAGCCAGGTAGCTGTTATGTTGGCATAGAAGTCAAGTAGGCGTAGAAGCCTAATGCTTTGCAAATATAGCCTGATTCGGCGTATTTCGAGGAGATAGCATACAGCGTGCTCCTATAGCTGAAAATAGCCAGGTCGGCGTATTTCGAGGAGATAGCGTACAGCGTGCTCCTATAGCTGAAAATAGCCAGGTCAGCATAATATGCAGGGGATAGTGATGTGGACGTATTAGCCATAATTATGGCTCATCCAGTCTTTGAAAGTAGAACCAAATCTCGTGCATTAAATGCAGAAATCTGCCCCCATCACGCGCATTAACTGCAGGGACGTGCCTCGAGCTCTGTACGAAGAGCAACTTTTGACGTGGCGGTTCGTTTCGTCTCTTGCTGAGCGTAAAAGCTCACGTCTGCCTGTGTAAAACTAACAGCGTATTCCTTGAAATATGTAAATGACATCTTATATCAAGGATTATGTCACTAGACGACAGTTTGGGGCTCTGTGCAAAAATCATCATAACAGCCGTCCTCTCGGTCATCGTGTTGTACTCTTTGTCAGGAGTCAGGTTTACTGTTTGATCTGACAGGTTCACTCGAGGAATACGAAGAGATCCTCGTACAACTTCCCACTGCATTAAAAGCAAGCAGGTTTTACGCCAAAGTGGCGATGTGACAACCTTTTTACACCGAAGCAGTCTGGAAATACTGTATTATGCAGACTGTTCTGGAGCTATGTTTTACGGTGAAATAGCGATGAAGCTCTGCTGTACGCCGATGGTTCTGGAATCGTGTTTCACGTCACCCAGCGCTGGAGCTCTACTTTACACGGGCTTCTTACATATTGAGGGTTTTACGCGTATGATTCCCCAGCGTATTTTTCATGCTTCTATAGCAGAGGCATTACATTAACTTCTACATGGAGATCAGACTGTTGGGACATAAGTTATATTTGAGAACCGTGATGTTTAGAGTGGTGATGCAATCTTGCTTAACATGACAGAATGAATATTTCATGAAGCATGGTTTAATTGTATGATTATACTGAATAGGAAGATTGTTCATCATGTCAGATCATCTCTTGAGGGATCGTGAGCACGTGTGGGATGTGAGCATGAAGGTGATTTGTATAGCTGAGTGGAACTGTTTGTCCCACTCCAGTACCTGAATACGGAGACGGACACGGCCAAATCTCCCGTACAAGGTATATAACGTTGTACGACGGTCACGGCTGTAACTAGACAAGGGGGTGCATACTACAAGAAAGTCACTTAGGGTCATATAGAACATCTATTGTCTCAATCGGTCAAATAATAACAATAAACATAGAACATATATGACAAGGAAGTAAGGCGTCCCAAACACCCTACCATAATATTCAAGAAACCAGCTGTACAAAATGAGAAGGTTGGCAGAATAACAAGAGTACATGAAATGATCAGCTGTAGTCTGATTAATTACAATCATGCAGGGAACTAAATATCCAGATTCACGGCTAACAAGTGCCAGTGGCTAAATGCCCAAAATGAGTAAAATATTAAATAACGAACAGGGAAGAAGAGACCCACTCGTTTCCCTCATTTGCCATCCATCTAGTGTGCGTCATTGTTCAGAAAAAAGTACGCTTGATCCTCGGGTGCTGGCTCTAAATTTGGCCATGCAAAACCAGTGGGATTAGACCACAAATAGCAAGTACCACAAAGGAAGTACGAATACAGAAATAAAACTAGGTTATAAAATAGATACAAACACACACACACACACACGCACACACACACACACACACACACACACACACACACACACACACACACACACATATATTTGTCTCGTAGTTTCGGTTTATAGCCTATCGTGACACAACAATCTAACCCTACAACCAAATAAGGACAAGGGTTAAACCATCGCACCATGCTAGTCCACGTCCCTAGACTATTTGACAGCAGATACAATAAACAAACACGCTTAGTTACATAATCGGCCAATCATTTATACGGCTTACTAGATGGAGTCTGGGTTATCCCAGAGATATTATGCATATAGGAATCCTCAGATCGAACCAGGTACTATCAGGGTTAGCCGAGCCATAAATTATCGTATAGCATATAGTAGTATTCACCGGTCCCTCATAAGGCCACCGTGCTAAGATCGTATAGAACACATAGTATCATATAATAGTCGGATATTGCCATCCACTAATGAGAATTTAAATAATATCCATGGGGACTAGCCTGTACACCCCAATTCAGATGGCTGGAGGTGGCTAGTTGTCATGCCCCGATCTCCCGCAGGAACCAACCGCCCCCGCCGGGCACGAATCACCGTGCCAGCGCTCCCGCGGGACGATTATTTCCATCGAAATGTGATATCATGCGAGCCTGGGATTGCGTCCGCACAAGGAAACATCATTAAAGTTGTGGCTATCATCGAATCAATCGAGTAAACAGTGGAGGGATAGTGTTACAAACAATAAATCCATATGAATAAACAAGGCACGAGGTTCTCTGAATACAATGACATTGTTCCATACATTATGTCTCTTTATACAAAAGCAGCTCAAAGCAATCTCCATATGTCTCAAGGCATCGACTCTAGATTTTTGGGTCCTGGAAATGAGACATGGCTATCGCTTTCTCGGATGATCCTGCACCTAAGAACAAGCAAACTGTTGGTGGGTCAGCACTTTGGAGAAAGTACTGCTGAGTATAAATCAACTGAACAGAAGCAACATCCCTTGAAACCTACACTAAGTAAGCATGTGATAAAATATTATATTACTAGTGATCTTGCTACTTTTACCTAAGTTTATTTCATGCAGCTCAGGATTATAGTCAATTTGCATCTTTTCAAAAACGTAGCTTTGGAAATAGTTTTCATATTCAAACATATAAGCAAACAATCAGGACAATGTTCTATCATGCAGTGCGCAGCATGTATTGTGCACTATATTCTAACTCTTAGGAACAAAGGCTATCTCTAGTGGACTTTCATCTCGAATCAAGACAAACATTTCAAATGGACTATTCAATATAATGCATAGGGGTGGCAGAATATTCTTGTAAAGCAGCATGTATCACATTTAGCATTTATGACTAGGAACATAAGAAAATGCAAGTGATCATTTATTCAGTGATCCTTACCCATAGCCGAGTGGTTATCCCTGCAGCAGACATACAAGTTAGCAACAATTTACATAAACATATATGTATAAGGTTCTCTCTTTTCCTATCCGTCTCTGCATCAAACAGTTAGGTATGCAAGAAGGCTAGCCTAACATGCGCCCTAACTATATGATGGTCCATAGGTAGCCCCATGATTAGCAGCGGTGACCCAAGGTT
The DNA here is from genome assembly GCA_036927795.1 of Iris macrosiphon. Taxonomy (NCBI): domain Eukaryota; kingdom Viridiplantae; phylum Streptophyta; class Magnoliopsida; order Asparagales; family Iridaceae; genus Iris; species Iris macrosiphon. Next base: position 26,168,263 of record JAYESA010000006.1, on the reverse strand, counting down.
CAGCTCTTCACCAGCATGCGTATGTATTGACAGCTGTAACTCAAGGTTCAGCTCTCCACCAACACATACGAGTACTTACAGCTGTGACATCATAGGTTCCACACAACACTAATAGACACATCACCCCACTAGACCCCCAGCGGGCCGTATCCTTAGGACGAAACAAAAATCTCCTCCGGACTGAGCGATTCCCAGTGCCCCAGGAACCGTTCGAGAGACAAGACCTTGTGCACAAGTTGTCCGAGACCAATGCATTGACATGAAGCATCTATAATGCAAGTGAAACAAATAATCAATTCAAAACATATATGGTCGAGCAAAACATATCTTGTCAAATAGAGCATATCTTTTACATATCTAATAGCACACCCTACTAGATCCCGTAGGACCGTACCCCAGGGCGTACTATTAGTCTCTTCTTATACGAATCAAAGACTTATAGCAGTTCGATATAGCAAAACAGACAAGCAAAACATATGTTAGCAAGCACGATATTGATTTCATAACTAGCATGCAATATCTATATCTTTCTTAGCATATTACAAAGGGGCTTGTTCAAGCAATTCCTTTACTTATCTTTTTAGCATGGCAATGGTTCATTTGATAGTTGTTCAGTGTAACTAAGCATGCAACATTTCTTATACTCTTGACTTAGCAAGACAAGGTTCTATCTTTTTTCAGACAATCATACAAGTTCTCTAATTAAGCAATGCAGGTTCGTTTCATTGACAAGCTATTCGAGTTCACTTATTAAGCATACAGAGTTAGGTTCTATGATTTCTTTTATGAAACTATCTTCTTAAAACAAGCATTCAAAAACTCAAATTCATTATCAAGGCATATAAGAATCAGAGAATCCAGTTCTGCCCACTCACCTAGATCAATCGTCTTGTGGTTCGATCAAAAACTCTTCGAAAAGACTTTCGCCCGAGCAAGCAAAGTGATATCATTTATACATAGTGCCTACGCGGAGCGAGGCACTACATACTTACCCACCGACAAAGAGTTTCGTCCTCGAAACTCAAGGAGAAACTCACAAAATCCAGAGCAGCGATAGTCCTCATCCCTCACCATCCTCAATCGAAAACACAAGAAAATCACAAGCACGAAAGCATAACTCTCATAAACACCGCTCCACTTTTTGTTGGTTCTTAGTTTTTTGATTTATTGATATACAAACCTACACATCAATACTATATTTTAGTAGATCAAAATCACAAAAATTCAAGGAACCCATGAAACCCTAAGTTAGAAAAGTAGATCTAAGCAAGTCTATCCATCAAAACCGAGAACTCCAAGTATTAAAAGCGGTCAGAATCATCATAAGCACATAATAGACTAATAAAATACAAGAAAAGAACAAGAAACAAAAATTAAAAGGTTTTTTCATGTAGTGCAACGTATACTTGCCTAGAAATGAAAGAAATATGGGAAATGAAGAATGAGGGAAGAGAGAGAAATAAGTTAGCTTATATAGCTAGGGTTTGAGGTTTAGACCATGGGTTCAAATTCATGAATAAACCAACCCACAAATAAACCATAAACTATGCTAAACCAAAGAATGGGTCTAGTTGTCACGACCCGCACCCAAAAAATCGGGCATGAGTCGTGGGTACGTCTAGCCTACGCCGCAGAATTGGCGGTAGAACGTTGTAAAGGTCCGTTCTAGGTCAACCACCTATAAACTCACAAAACCTGTCAATATAACCTCTCCAAAAGGAGGACAACCACGCAATATATATATGAATACTCAATCACAATAACTAGGGGAAGAGTAAAAGCATGATAAGATAGCGAAAAGGAAACAAGAACCAAAGAGCAAGAACAATATCCAAATATACAGTCCAAGTCTATAATCTACAATAGCAGCAAAATAATAAGTACAATCATCCAAAATAATCAACTGGAAACAACCCAAGAAAACCCACCTAGCTAACTAAGGCGCTAAAGGCGTCTCCTCGATGGGCTCCTCCTCAGTCTCGGGGTCACAACACTCCTCGACGCCCGGCCCGTAGAATATCGGGCAAAAATTCTCAGGATCCTCTGAAAAAAATATGCCTAGTCAGGACTGGAGCAAAGTACATAACTCTAAAAGCAACTCCAAATACATGGTAAGGTGTATATGACTAGCAATAGAAAAGTATACAAGATGCACAGGAAATAAATAAATGATGGAGCAGATAAAGTAGCTGCAAATGTAAACTGGAGAACAATACAAGTAGAGAAGTAACTACAGGTGAGAAAACATGAATACTAGCTAAGTGCCTTGAGCACAAGTTCGTTATGTGATCGGCTTAGGTTACACATGAATAATCTACGATAACTCCGTTATGCGTGAGTTGCATAACCGACATACACATGAATACTGTTTGGCTTTGATCACATAACCAACTCCTACTCCCCTCCCCCACTAATACTCTTGGATCCAACCATGACATGCTACGTACATGATAAGTAGCTCGCGCATATGAAGGCGAGAGCACAAGAAGCACATGATAGCACATGAGAATCAATACCCGAAGTACATGATGAAATACACGTGATAGAGTACCCGCTGAACACGGTAAGGGGGATAGCATCTCATGATGGGATCCATTAGTACCAGCTCATGTAACAATGTTTCAGAATCAAGTATTACAGTTCTAGAACAGGTGATATAAACGCTATCATGAAATAGAAACTATCAGAGGTAGGTACTCGTCTGACGTCCTGAGCAACTGATGAGGATCGAGATCCGGACCGGTGTCGCAAGAACCTATTATGAAAAGCAAGATTAAACAGGATTCTATGGATTTAAACTGATATAAAATAATTAAAAACAGGCTTCTAGGGATATTCTAGGTCGAACGGGTCAAACCGGTGAAATTCGGGTCAAAAAGTCAACCTGGGGTCCAAAAAGTCAACTCTAGGTCAAAATTAGGTCAAACGTTGACTTTTACGGTCAACGAGGACAATTATAGTCAAAGCTAGGTCAAACTAGGGTGCTCCTAAAATTCTAGGTCAAAACTAGCTCGTTAAGCTAGTAAACCCTCAAACTCACCTCCTCGAGATACCGAGATACCCTCGGTATCCGATACCTCGACCTAGGCTACGCACCCCGCCTAAACCCGCTAAAACCTATGCTAGCACGCGTAAATATATACACATATACATAAAAACTCATCTCTAAACTCAAACCTAGGTAATTGCTCAAATACCCCGCTCGAAACTCAATACCTTGGATATCTCAAGGTATTGAGATACCTTGATATCTCAAGGTATTGAGATATCGCCCAATACCCCTCTAACTACCCCTCTAATTAACTATCTAAGAATATACATATATACCTAGTTGATAATCTAGGCTAGAATATATATATATATCTAGCACACACACACACACACACACACACACACACACACACACACATATATATATATATATATATATATATATATACCTAAATACCTATATGCATATATACAGATATATCCACAAACACACATATACCTTACCTTATACCCACTCTCAAATACATATATATATCTAGTATCTATTATCTATCTAGCTATAGGTATATATCTAGCTATATGTATATATGCCTATACATATAGATAATAACTACCTATCTATCTATCTATCTATCTATCTATCTATCTATCTATCTATCTATCTATCTATCTAATATCAATCTATCTTTCTAACTATTTATCTATCTAACTATTTATTTACCTATAAATCTATCTATCTATTAATCCATCTATCCATCAATCTATCTATTAATCTATTTATACATAAATCCTCACCCTGCTACGCCCTGCTAGAGCAACGCTCCAGCTGCGAATGCTGCTGCTGCTTACCCTGCTGCTGCTGCTGCTGCGTGCATGCTGCACACAGCGCGCTGCTCCCCCCGCTGTTTGCTGCACGCTGTCCCCCCTCCCCTCGCTGCACACCTCACACACACACGACCACGCACACACATAAACACATACACACACACATGTATATATATATATAAATATATACAACTATATATATATACACACACACTAACATACATATACACACACACACACACACACACACACACACATATATATATATATATATATATATATATATATATATACACACACACACACACTTATCTATATATATATATATATGCACACAAACTCATATATATATATACACATACACACAGATATATATATACATATACACACACACACACACCCATATATATACATATATATATATATATATATATATATATATATATATATACACACTCACACTAATACACATACACAAACACAAATATAGGTATATGCACACACATATATATATATACAACATATATACATATATATAGACACACACACACACACACACACACACACACACACACACACATATATATATATATATATATATATATATATATATATATATATATATATATATATATATATATATATATATATATATATATATACATATATAAACACTCATATACACAACACCACAACACACAACACAACACTCACAACACTCACCAACGCACACCCAACGGCCCACACGCACACGAATACATATATATATATAAAATATAACCCAAGAATTCTAGCACACACTCCCCGAAGCTAACCCAATGCGCGCACAATCCCGAAAATATAAAACCAAGTCGAAATGGTCGTTCGGTCATTTCGACGAACACGTAGTGTGCGGTTCGGAAAACCTCCTGAAACGTACACCAAACCAACTCGGAATAGGCCCAAAATTTATCCACGGGTTCTAAACGATATCTACATCCTAGAAAAAATGCTAACTCGTCGATTCTAGGTCCGTAAAAAAATGCGCATGCACTTAGAACCGACGACGACAAAAACCCCGAAAATGCCCGAAATGCCCGTTTCTCCGCAACACGACTTCACGTGTCCGAAGGGAGACGCGCACTAACCCTCAAGACACCCGACAACGTCTACCTAGGTCCGTCTAACCTAGGGCATCACCCAAAATTGGGCCAATTTTGGATTCCACCCAAAATTGACACAAAACCTAATGTCAAAGTCTCCAAACACAACCAAACTTGTTCCAACTTCCTCCCACGGGTAGGCTTAGGGTCTAGGAAGGTTCTAAACTACTAATTATACTACATTATAGTAATTAGTAAGAGAAAAGTTAGGGTTTACCTCTTGGGAGTTGGAATCCCAAGGCCAAAGTCTCCAATTCACTTGAAATTACCTCCCTCAAGCTCCAACCCTCCAAATCTAGCCTCCACACTAAGTCTAGGCTCTAAACACCTAGGTTAGGGAAAAATATAGGGTTAGGGTTCACATCCATGAAGAATAGAAGAAGAAAGAGGAGAAATAGGGTGCTTACTTGAACTTGGGAGTAGAAGAAATGGAGAATGGAGGAGAAGAAGAAGAAGAAGAAGAAGTAGTAGTGAAGATGAAGAGGGGGGCAGTGTGCTCGGTGGGGTCTGGGAATAGGAGTTGGGGAACCGGCCATGGCACAATAAAGGGGTTTTCCTAATGTCCAAATGACCAAAATACCCTCCCTAACTTGGGTTTTGGGTTTCGGGTTCCAAAAGCACTCAAACTAACTCCTAATCTCTCCAACTAACCTATTAAAAATATAATAAATATTCTAAATCCAAAAATAGGTCTCACAAGGGTGTGGGTTGGGTCAGACATGGGTCCACTAGGGTCTGACATGGGTCCAGACTAGCCAAAACCCTAAAACAATCAAATAAAATTAATATAATCACTAATTAATTATAAATATAATTAATTAAAAATAATACACAATTTATCAAAAAAAAAACCCTATTTTCTTGAATCGGGTAGTGACAAGCCTACCCTCCTTAAAATAATTTCGTCCTCGAAATTAAAAGACGAAACTAGGACAGGAATGCAAGAAAAGAACCATACCTCAGGGCTCGAAAAGATAAGGGTATCGCTCGCGCATTTCATCCTCTCACAGAAACTCCATGCAGTCTGACTATCTGGCGCACATACATCTCTGCTAGTCTCTCTGTAGACGTACCCACTTTGAATGGTAGAAAGTTGGCCGATTTGGTCAACCTATCCACGATGACCCAAATCGCATCCTTCCCACCTGGAGAACAGGGAAGTCCAGAAACAAAATCCATGGTCACATGCTCCCATTTTTACTCTGGAATGGGTAACGGCTGGAGCAAATCTCCTGGCCTCTGCCTCTCCGCCTTCGCCTGCTGGTACATTAAGCATCGGGATACGAAGCGTGCTACCTCCCGCTTCATCCCGTACCACCATACATGCTGTCTCAGATCTCTATATATCTTGTTGGCACCTGGATGCATAGAGTACTGGGATCGATGCGCCTCCTGAAGAACCTCCTCGCACAATGACCCACTCGGCATATACAACCTGGTACCGTGTCACAAAGAACCATCATCAGCAATGGTGAAGTCATCTGATAATCCAATCTACACCTGCGCCATGATGCTCCTCAGGGACTCATGCTCAAACTGTGTAGCCCTGATCCGGTCTACCAACTCTGACTAAATCTGCAGTCCCCACATCTGCATCTCAACTCCAGGCACTATCACCTCAATGCCCAAGCTCTCTGGATCTGCCAGAAGATAACGATCTATAGTCAGGAACATAGCTACCGGATACCTGCTCAACGCATCCGCAACTACGTTCGCCTTCCCAGGATGGTACTACAACAATATGTCGAAGTATTTCATTAACTCCAACCATCTCCTCTGCCTCATGTTCAGCTCTTTTTTGGATAAACACATACTTTAAGCTCTTGTGGTCTGTAAAGATCTCCACACGCTCTCCGTATAAATAGTATTTCCACAAATTCAGAGCAAAGATGACCATTGCCAAATCCAAATCGTGGGTAGGGTAGTTCTTCCAATAAGGACGTAATTGCCTGGAAGCATAGGCAATCACCCTCCCATTCTACTGCAACACACAACCCTGTCCCTTCCCCGATGCATCACTATAGATAGTGAAACCTCCAGAACCTGATGGCAACGTCAATACTGGAGCTGTCGTCAACCTCCTCTTCAGCTCATCAAATGCGATTTGGTACTCCTATGACCAAACAAACTCTACGTCCTTTCGGGTCAGCCTAGACAACGGCTCTGCAATCCGGGAAAAATCCTGAATAAATCTCCTGTAGTAAACTGCCAGTCCCAGGAAACTCCTGACCTCTGCTACTGAACTCGGGGCACTCCATGCCTCAACTGCCATGATCTTTCTCGGATCCACCGAGATCCCCTCTCCAGTCACCACATGACCAAGGAATTCAACCTTGTCAAGGAAGAACTCACACTTTGAAAGCTTTCCATAAAGCTTCTCCTTCCTGAGAATCTCCAACACTATCCTCAGATGCTCCTCATGCTCCTCTGGGGTCTTCGAATACACCAATGTGTCATCTATAAACACCACCACAAACCTGTCTAGATGCTGATGGAACACCTTGTTCATCAGATTCATAAACACTGCCGGGGCATTAGTCAACCCAAACGGCATCACCATGATCTCATACTGTCCATACCTGGTCCGAAAAGCTATTTTCGGAATATCCTCCTTCCTGACCTTCACCTGGTGGTAGCATGTCCTCAGATCAATACTGGAAAACACCCTCGCTCCGCTCAACTAGTCAAAAAGATCATCAATACGCGGCAGCAGATACTTGTTCTTGATTGTGAGATTGTTCAGAGCCCTGTAGTCGATACACATCTGTATCGACCCATCCTTCTTCGGCACAAAAAGTACCGAAGCACCCCACGAGGAAGAAATAGATCTGATAAATCCCTTGTCCTGAAGCTCATCCACCTGCTTCTTCAACTCTATCAGCTCACTGTTGCTGACTCTATAGACGTGTTGGGATATCGGCTCCGCGCCTGGCACCAAGTCTATAGAGAACTCCACATCTTTGTCTGGAGGCAACCCTGGCAACTCCTCCGGAAAGACATCTATGTACTCCTCTATCAGTAGATGTAGCAACCTCGGCTCTACCACCAGGGCTCCGCAGAAGACTCCCTCGCTCTGCTCCGCTGCTCCTCTGGCAAACTGAAACTCTGGCTCACCCGGCGGACTAAACAACACTCTGCCTCCACGATAATCTATACTAGCACAATGCATACTCAACCAATCCATCCCGAGTACAATGTCGTAGCTCGGAAGTGGCCTTACGAGTAGGCACACACTCAACTCTCGGCCTCCCAAGGTAACTCTCTGGTCTCTGCAGACATCACTGACTAGGATGATACTACCCCCGGTCATGATCTTGCAGAGTCTAGCTAAAGGTTCAGCAACAAGATAGTGTCTAACAACAAAAGATACACACACAAAGCTATGGGAAGCCCCGGAATCAAATAAAGCAAGTGTTGGAATGGAACTAAGAAGAACAGAACCTGAGATCACATCACCAACGGTGCAAGATACGATATCATCAATGAAGGACAATAATATTGAAAAAGAAAACAATTTCAGGAAAATTAAAGATAGCAAAAGAAATCAGGAAGGGTCCTAGTTGTGATTGAGCACACTCTCTCTCAGCCTATATCCTATATCCTATTACAAGTAAACCTAAAAAACTAGACCTGCATGGGCCACCACCAAAAATGTGTCACGACCCGCATCCGAAAAATCGGGCATGAGTCGTGGGTACGTCCAGCCTACGCCGCAGAATCGGCGGTAGAACGCTGTAAAGGTCCGTTCTAGGTCAACCATCTATAAACTCACAAAACCTGTCAATATAACCTCTCCAAAAGGAGGGCAACCACGCAATATATATATGAATACTCAATCACAATAACTAGGGAAAGAGTAAAAGCATGATAAGATAGCGAAAAGAAAACAAGAACCAAAGAGCAAGAATAATATCCAAATATACAGTCTAAGTCTACAATCTACAACAGCAGCAAAATAATAAGTACAATCAACCAAAATAATCAACTGGAAATAACCCAGGAAAACCCACCTAGCTAACTAGGGCGCTAACGGCGTCTCCTCGACGGGCTCCTCCTCAGTCTCGGGGTCACAGCACTCCTCGACGCCCGGCCCATAGAATATCGGGCAAAAATTCTCAGGATCCTCTGGAAAAAATATGCCCAGTCAGGACTGGAGCAAAGTTCATAACTCTAAAAGCAACTCCAAATACATGGTAAGGTGTATATGACTAGTAATAGAAAAGTATACAAGATGCACAGAAAATAAATACATGATGGAGCAGATAAAGTAGCTGCAAATGTAAACTGGAGAACAATACAAGTAGAGAAGTAACTGCAGGTGAGAAAACATGAATACTAGCTAAGTGCTTTGAGCACAAGTTCGTTATGTGATCGGCTTAGGTTGCACATGAATAATCTACGATAACTCCGTTATGCTTGAGTTGAATAACCGACATACACATGAATACTATTTGGCTTTGATCACATAACCAAATCCTACTCCCCTCCCCCACTAATACTCTTGGATCCAACCACGACACGCTACGTACTTGATAAGTAGCTCGCGCATATGAAGGCGAGAGCACAAGAAGCACATGATAGCACATGAGAATCAATACCCGAAGCACATGATGAAATACACGTAATAGAGTACCCGCTGAACACGGTAAGGGGATAGCATCTCATGACGGGATCCACTAGTACCAGCTCGTGTAACAATATGTCAGAATCAAGTATTATAGTTCTAGAACAGGTGATATAAACGCTATCATAAAATAGAAACTATCAGAGGTAGGTACTCGCCTGACGTCCTGAGCAACTGATGAGGATCGAGATCCGGACCGGTGTCGCAAGAACCTATTACGAAAAGCAAGATTAAACAGGGTTTTATGGATTTAAACTGATATAAAATAATTAAAAATAGGCTTCTAGGGATATTCTAGGTCGAACGGGTCAAACCGGTGAAATTTGGGTCAAAAAGTCAACAAGGGGTCCAAAAAGTCAACTCTAGGTCAAAACTAGGTCAAACATTGACTTTTATGGTCAACGAGGACAATTATGGTCAAAGCTAGGTTAAACTAGGGTGCCCCTAAAATTCTAGGTCAAAACTAGCTCGTTAAGCTAGTAAACCCTCAAACTCGTCTCCTCGAGATACCGAGATACCCTCGGTATCCGATACCTCGACCTAGGCTACGCACCCCGCCTAAACCCGCTAAAACCCATGCTAGCACGCGTAAATATATACACATATACATAAAAACTCATCTCTAAACTCAAATCTAGGCAATTGCTCAAAAACCCCGCTCGAAACTCAATACCTTGGATATCTCAAGGTATTGAGATACCTTGATATCTCAAGGTATTGAGATATCGCCCAATACCCCTCTAACTATCCCTCTAATTAGCTATCTAATAATATACATATATACCTAGTTGATAATCTAGGCTAGAATATATATATCTAGCACACATATATATATATATACCTAAATACCTATATGCATATATATAGATATATCAACAGACACACATATACCTTACCTTATACCCACTCTCAAATACATATATATATCTAGTATCTATTATCTATCTAGCTATAGGTATATATCTAGCTATATGTATATATGCCTATACATATAGATAATAACTACCTATCCATCTATCTATTTATCTATCTATCTATCTATCTATCTATCTATCTATCTATCTATCTATCTATCTATCTATCTAATATCAATCAATCTATCTATCTAACTATTTATCTATCTAACTATTTATTTACCTATCAATCTATCTATCTATTAATCCATCTATCCATCAATCTATCTATTAATCTATTTATACATAAACCCTCACCCTGCTACGCCCTGCTAGAGCAACGCGCCTGCTGCAAATGCTGCTAGCTGCTGCTGCGAATACTGCTGCTGCTGCGAATACTGCTGCTGCTTACACTGCTGCTGTTACTTCTTACCCTGCTGCTGCTGCTGCTGCTGCTGCTGCTGCTAGCATTGCTGCTGCTGTTGCTGCTGCGTGCATGCTGCACACAGCGCGCTGCTCCCCCCGCTGTTCGTTGCACCCTGTCCCCCCTCCCCTCGCTTTACGCCTCACACACACACGACCACGCACACACATAAACACACACACACACACACACACACACACACACACACACACACACATATATATATATATATATATATATATATATATACACACACACACTAACACACATATACACGCACACACACACACACACATATATATATATATATATATATATATATATATATATATATATATATATATATATATATATATATATATATACGCACACAAACTCATATATATATATATACATACACACAGATATATATATATACACACACACACACACACACACACACACACACACACACACACACATATATATATATATATATATATATATATATATATATATATATATATATATATATATATATATATATATATATATATATATATATATATACACACACACACTCACACTAATACACATACACAAACACAAATATAGGTATATACACACACATATACATATATATACAACACATATACGTATATATAGACACACACACACACACACACACACACACACACACACACATATATATATATATATATATATATATATATATATATATATATATATATATATATATATATATATAAACTTATATACATATGTAAACACTCATATACACAACACCACAACACACAACACAACACTCACAACACTCACCAACGCACGCCCAACGGCCCACACGCACACGAATACATATATATATATATATATATATATATATATATATATATATATATATAATATAACCCGAGAATTCTAGCACACACTCTCCGAAGCTAACCCAACGCGCGCACAAGTCCGAAACTACGAAACCAAGTCGAAATGGCCGTTCGGTCATTTCGACGAACACGCGGTGTGCGGTTTGGAAAACCTTCTGAAACGCACACCAAACCAACTCGGAATCGGCCCAAAATTTACCCACGGGTTCTAAACGATATCTAGATCCTAGAAAAAAATGCTAAATCGTCGATTCTAGGTCCATGGCGAAAACGCGCATACACTTAGAACCGACGACGACGAAAACCCTGAAAATGCCCGGAACGCCCGTTTCTCCGCGACACGACTTCACGTGTCCAAACGAAGACGCGCACTAACCCTCAAGACACCCAACAATGTCTACCTAGGTCCGTCTAACCTAGGGCATCACCCAAAATTCGGCCAATTTCGGATTCCACCCGAAATTGACACAAAACCTAATGTCAAAGTCTCCAAACACAACCAAACTTGTTCTAAATTCCTCCCACGGATAGGCTTAGGGTCTAGTAAGGTTCTAAACCACTAATTGCACTACATAAGAGTAACTAGTAAGAAAAAAGTTAGGGTTTACCTCTTAGGAGTTGGAATCCCAAGGCCAAAGTCTCCAATTTACTTGAAATCACCTCCCTCAAACTCCAAGCCTCCAAATCTAGCCTCCACACTAAGTCTAGGCTCTAAACACCTAGGTTGGGGAAAAATATAGGGTTAGAGTTCACATCCATAAAGAATAGAAGAAGAAAGAGGAGAAATAGGGTGCTTACTTGAACTTGGAAGAAGGAAAGAAGAAGAAATGGAGAATGGAGAAGAAGAAGAAGAAGAAGTAGTGAAGATGAAGAGGGAGGGGGATGTGTGCTCGATCGGGTCTGGGAGTATGGGTTGGGGAACCGACCATGGCACAATAAAGGGGTTTTTCTAATGTCCAAATGACCAAAATGCCCTCCATAACTTGGGTTTTGGGTTTCGGGTTCCAAAAGCACTCAAACTAACTTCTAATCTCTCCAACTAACCTATTAAAAATATAATAAATATTCTAAACCCAAAAATAGGTCTCACAAGGGTGTGGGTTGGGTCGGACATGGGTCTACTAGGGTCTGACACGGGTCCAGACTAGCCAAAACCCTAAAACAATCAAATAAAAATAATACAATCACTAATTAATTATAAATATAATTAATTAAAAATAATACATAATTTATCAATTAAAAAAAACCCTATTTTCTAGAATTGGGTAGTGACACTAGTCTCCATGAATGCAACCTAATGATCATGTGAGCAAGAAATACTCTAAGCAGGAATAAATACAAGCAAGAAATAAATATATCCCAAAATACGTATTTCTGGAACGGGGAGTGACATCTCTACCCACCTTAAAAAATTTTGTCCTCAAAATTCAAACCTAAGGCTAACTAAAGAAATCAGAATAAGCACTACGCTAACTACAAGATCATGCAATCAAATTCAAGCATATGAAGAAACAGTGTCACATAACATGGATAAACGAATCACGAGATTTGAGATACGAAGGCATAAGAATAAATATACCTTCCGAGTCGAATAGGTACGGATACCGAGACTGGATATCATCCTCGCACTCCTACGTCGACTCTTCCAAAGGGTGATGACCCAAGCAACTCGAACAAGATGAATAGTCATATTCTTGAGCACCTTCTCCCTTCGGTCTAAAATGGATACGGGTTGCTCCTCATAAGACAAGTTGGTATGAACGACTAGCTTGGAATGGTCGAAGATATGACTCAGATTTGGGATATACCTACGCAAATGAGATACATAAAATACATCGTCTACCTCACATAGCAAAGGCGGAAGGACAAGACGATAAGCAACATTGCCTACCTGCTCGAGAATATCGAACTGACCAACGTATTGAGGACTAAGCTTCCCGCGAATCTCAAATCTAATAACTCCATGGGTTGGAGAAATTTGCAAGAATACGTGGTCGCCGACATAAAACTCTAATGGCTTACAATATTGATCGGCCCAATGCCGATGCCTATCTTACGCAACCCGAATGCGCTCTCTGATTTGTTTGACAACTTCTACTGTTTGCCCGATCATTTCAAGGCCTAACATCTTTCGCTCGCCAATGTCTTTCCATGCCAATGGTGACCTACACTTTCTCCCATACAATGCTTCGAAGGGTGTCATCTGGATGCTATCCTGATAACTGTTGTTGTATGAGAACTCGACGAGATATAGGTGATCTTCCCAAGACCCACCAAAGTCCAAAGTACAAGCTCGTAACATATCCTCCAATATCTGGATGGTTCTCTCGGATTGCCCATCTGTCTGAGGGTGGTAAGCGGTACTAAATCTCAACTTAGTGCCCAAACTCTGGTGCAAACTCTTCCAAAAATTTAAAGTGAACCGAGTGTCTCGATTTGATACGATACTCACTGGGACGCTGTGCTACCTTAATATCTGCCGTATGTATACCTTCGCTAACTGCTATGTGGATTACACCACTCGAAAGGAAAGAAAGTGAGCTACTTTTGTGAGATAATCTACTATTATCCAAGCTGTATCACGACCAGTCAGGGATCTAGGTAAACCAGTCACAAAGTTTATCGCGATATATTCCCATTTCCACTCCGGAATAGGAAGTGGCTGCAATAATCCTGCTGGTCTCTGCTGATCGACCTTCACTTGCTGACATACCAAACACCGAAAAATGAATCATGTTATCTCTATCTTTATCCCATTCTACCAGAAATATTGTTTAATATCTTGATACATCTTAGTACCTCCTACATGAATTGAATACTGGGAACCGTGTGTCTCGGTCATTAATTACTTCTTTCTGGATATCTCCACTTGGTACACAGAGACATTTTCTGAACCTAAGAGTTCCATCTTCTTGAATAGTCAACTCTTTCTTGAGACCATATTCATATTTTGCCCGAAGCTTCTGAACTTTCGGAACCTCTGCATGAGCTGCCTTAATCCTCTCTATAATGGTAGATTACAACTGTAAACTAGCCAACACCCCTACGTCTTATGGAAGTACTATCGTAATCCCTAATTCTCGAAGATCTTCTAAGATATGCTGCTGTGATATCAACATAAATGTACTACCTCTCATGCTAAGAGCATCCGCTACCATATTTGCCTTGCCTGGATGGTACCGAAGTTCTACATCATAGTCCTTTATTAATTCTAGCCACCTCCTCTGCCTCATATTCAAGTTCTTCTGGGTGAATACATATTTTAAGCTCTTATGGTTTGTAAATATTTCCACCCGATCACCATACAAGTAATGCCTCCAAAGCTTAAGTGCAAATTCTACCGCCGCCAACTCTAAATTATGAGTCAGATAATTTTTCTCGTGATCTCAAAGCTGCCGTGATGCATAAGATATCACTCTTCTGTGTTGCATTAATACACACCCAAGTCATTTTCCTAACGCATCATAATATACTGTAAACCCTCCAGAAAACCTACTAGAAGCGTGAGAATCGGAGCTGAAATCAAACTCTTCTTTAATTCTTCAAATGATGACTGACACTCTGCTGACCAGTCGAACTTAGCCGCCTTGCATATTAATCGAGTAAGCGGTACTAAAATTCTTGTAAAGTCTGCTATGAACCTTCTGTAGTATCCTTCCAATCCCAGAAAACTATGCACTTCAGCTACTATCTTAGGAATTGGCCGACTCTCTACGACCTTAACCTTCTTCGGATCTACTGCGACTCCTGCTCCAGAGATGATATGACCTAAGAATGATATGTGATCCAACCAAAACTCACACTTGCTGAGCTTTGTGTATAACTGGTGTTCTCTTAGAATCTGTAAGACCTTCCGAAGATGCCCCTCATGTTCCTCTTCGCTACTGGAATAAACAAGAATGTCGTCAATAAAAACTACCATGAATTGATCTAGGTATGGCATAAAAATGTTGTTCATCAAATCCATAAATATCGATGGAGCATTAGCCAGTCCGAATGACATAACTAAGAATCCGTAATGCCCAAATCGTGACATAAATAATGTCTTGGGTATGTCTTGCTCCCGAACTCTTACTTGATGATACCCTGATCGAAGATCGATCTTGGAGAAAATCTTGGCTTTACTCAGCTGATCAAATAAATCATCGATCCTTGATAATGGATACTTGTTCTTCACTGTTACAGCATTCAACTGTCTATAGTTGATACATAACCGTGATGACCCATCCTTTTTATTCACTAGAACCACTAGCGCTCCCCAAGGTGATCTACTGGCTCGAATAAACTTATTTGACTTCAATTCCTCTACATGTTGGTATAGTATGTCTAGCTCTGATGGTACCATTTGGTAAACTTTATAAGATATTGGCCCTGCCCCAGGGATCAATTCTATACAAAACTCAACGTCTCTTACTAGGGGTAACCCTGGTGGTTCTTCCGGAAAGATGTCTAAGAAATCTTTATCTATCTCAGGGAGTTGTTCTTCTACTAACACTGTCGCTACGATCCTCTCTTCATGTTGGTCTTTCACAGATCGGTCGAAGGTAAAATCTTCCATGCCCGGGATACTAAATAATACCTTACCCTTATGGCAATCTATCTATCATGCCCCAGTCCTAAAATATCGAGGGACTAGACACATGGCAATGGCCAGCAGCACACACCGATGTGCAAACCCAATTTAATGGACCCATCAGAGTGTACTTAAGCTATAAAATAACTATAAAGGTCTATGATACTAATCTCATCCACAGCAGATAATTATAAAATAAATGTCAGAATAATCAAGATCAAATATATCCAACAAATCTCAATAAAAAGTCTCGGGGAACAACCCGATAATGATTTGATACAGCAGTTCAAGAAACAGAAAGTAAGAGTCAACAATATAAATAACTGAGTATAATAAGCCAGATACTCAGAAGAAATCCTCGGCGATCACCTCGTCCTCGGGTTTTGGTACTACTCCAATGTCTGCTCCTGTCCCGTACACCTCGGGGTAGATCTTCTCTGTTAAACCTGGAGACATAATCCGGATTCCAGGTCCTCAGGGGACATAGAAAAGTACAAGAATAACCCAAGCCAAAATAAATACAGTATATGAAAATGTATCAATAGGGTAAACTATATAACCAGCTAAGTGATATGTAATATATAATATGAGAGCATCACTAGAACTCAGACTGAGACTACAATAAGCTCTGTGTCGGAGAGCCGGTAGTAGTAATATCATGTAGGAGCCTAGCTCGGCGTGGCTACGGTATCGTAATAATATAATCAACATGTAGCCTGTGTGTCTTTCTCCACCCAATGTAATCACAGGTTTCATGTCTACGACGTCTCATGTCCATGTCACGCAAGATAATGACCTCTAACTAATGCAGCAAGTCATAATGATAGCAAAGCGTATGTAATATCTATGTCACGAATCCTGTAATCTATACATAATCACCATGAATATCTCAGGAAGATTTTTTCTTATGAACAGTGTCAAGTGTCCTATGGTATGATGTACTTGATAATGCACGCACGAAGATATATAGGGTCACGATATCAATCTCTAGTGACGTTATACGACTCCGTGTACGGCATCGACACCCGAATATTATTTGAACACTAAGTAATGTCATACAGTCCTAGATTGAACAGATACATCATATAAATAAACCAAGGGAATAGTATAATACAAATGCTACAAGTATGGCAAGGTACACTTGCCTGGGGTTTGGTTTTCAACAGTTACTCCGGTACACGTGGGATCTTTAAGTACTCCTCCTGTAGATGAAATAAACGTTATCTCAGAAGATATTAAATAGCTATAATTGCCTATCTATAAGTCAAATTTGGACACAGGGACAAAATTGAAAGTTTTTGGTCAAAGCTGGGTCCACATGTGGCCTACTTCACACCAAAAAATATGCCATAGATAAGGTTCTCTAAATTTGTCAAACTTAGTGTCTATAAGTCCAGAACAATGATACAAACCTAGCGGAATGTCCAAAACTAGATTTCGATGAGCCAATCACAAAATCGCCCGTCAAGTGTAGCCCCACGATACGAAATTTCGTCAACGTTCTCAGAATCAAACCAAACTTGGGTCACAACGCCTACGTATTGCTATGAGTCCGATAGTGCAAGTTTTGTTTTGAAACGATGAGTGTACACAAAGTTACAACTAGTTTCAGAACAGGGCCGATACGGGGCGTTGTCGATGGATACGCGTTGATTCCGGTGTGCACGCACATCCAAATCAACTTTTGCAAAATCCTACTTGTCCGTATTGACGGTGCGCACCTTTTGGTAAAATTCGTACATGACAAAGTTACCTCGTTTAGCGAAACGCACCCAGTTCCGAGAAAAATTAGGTTTTTAAATAACCAAGTTTTTGGTCATTTTTACCCACGAATTAATTACAATCTACAGCTCAATAAATTATACTAATTATAGGATTTTAATCTCGGTTATACGGTCTAATTTACTGTTCAGGTGATTTTTAGAATTAGTTAACAGGTTGCACGTAAAACGGTTGTGAACCGGAGAGTTCGGGACCAATTTCTGATTTTCAGAATTTGGGGTTAATTTTTCTATTTTTGTTTCGCGGTTTACGATCGACACATGACGCGATACCCCGAACGAATTATACGGGGTTCGAGAGGGTCACGTGGTCTACGCGTAGGTTTGACATAATGAAATACGAATCAATATACAGGGTGTTACATACGTGGGAAAGCAGGTACCTTGATGACATATGTTGTCGTTAGGAGACGGCACGGTGCGGCGGTTACTCTGTGCTGCGATGGCTGCTCTCATCGGTAGTGACTGCTGTGGCCGTCGGGTCGGCGGTTGCTGACGGCATAGCTGGAGGAGCTTGGGGCGGTGAGGGTCACAGCAGTGTCGTCGTTGCTGGAGCTCGGGTGGCGGCCGGAGGATGTTGGTGAGGGCGGTGATGGAGGTGATGGAAGCGGGAAGATGGCAGGGTTTTATTAGGAGGCCGGGGAGGAGAAGCGACGGCAGTTTTGGAGGTGGAGCGGCGCGAGGAGTGGGTGAACGTCGGAGGAGGCAGAGCGGCAGGCGGAGAAACGGTGGCGGTGGTAAAGTGGTGGTGCTGGGGAATGGCCGTCTCTAAGATTTTATATAGGCGAGGGAAGAGGGAGAGGCGGTGGATCCATTCAGGGAGATGAGCTGGCGGGGTGGTGAGCAGTCGTCCGGTCAACGGGGAAGAGACGAGCAGGCAACGGGTCGGGCGGCGAAAGGTAACGGCGGAAGTCGGAACGGCGGCCGGGGGAAGTCGGGGGGATTTGGGAAATAGGGTTAGTTACTATATAAGAGGTGGGTCGCGTTCGGGTAGGCAGGTAGGGTATGGATCCAAATCTGACCAGTTAATGTTTGGGTTGGGTTCAGTCAGGGTTCGATTCGGTTTAGGATTTGGGTCAGTTTAATAGGGTTTATATAAAAACTTTATTTTTAGGTCTTTAAAAATAGTTCTGGGGTCCAATAAATTCCAGAAAAATAACAGTATGTCTAATTATTTATTTTACACCAAAAAATATTATTTTCATAATATTTTAATATCTAATTTAATACTTAAAAACATTTAATTCTATAAAATATTTATTTTAATTAGTTAAAAATTACAGAAAAATCCCAAAAATTTATTTTTAATTTCTGAAAAACTTGGGTGTTTACAATCTACCCTCCTTAAAAGAATTGCGTTCTTGTAATTAAGAAAATTAAAACATAAGCGGTCAGAAGAGATGACGCGGTTACAAAATATGTTTGAAGTATGACACAAAGAATAAAGAATCATGGTCAAGGAGAAATCAAAAGAAAGGGTGAGGGTTAAGCAGAATACGTAGGGAAGGAATAAAAATATTTTCCTAAGCAATGAGAGAAAAAGTAATTCAAGAGTAAAGAAATATGGATAGAGCAAGGATATCTATAGCTTAGAAAAACTTAAGTATCAATTTCTAACAAGTTCAAAATACTAGGCTTTAGGCTAGGGAATGGAATTAACAGGCACATGCTAAAGCAATACTAGGAATAGATTGCTATGAATAACTTAAATCTTACGTGCATTCGCTACTCCACGAGTCTGTGCGTCCTCTATTGTCATCACAAAAGCTTGTCCGTGTCCTTGTGGTGGTGCCCTCTGCTGTTGTTGGGCTTGCTGGAAGAGTGCTGCCTGGGGTGCCAAAGGTGGCCTAGACTGATATCCTCCTGGAGCTGGTGGTATGACTCCTTTAACTCCCGTTTGTGGTGCTCCCAATGCTGGATAGGCTGGCCTCGGTGCTGGTAAAGCTTGTCTGTTTACCATTGTTCCTCCCTCTCTACGCTCAGGACAATCCTTGGCTAAATGTTGGTTAGATCCATAAATCAAACATAATCCCATTTTGCGTCTGCACTCATTCTCAATATGGCCTCGCTTGCCACAATATTGACAGATAGGCAGTTCCTGCGAAGATGCTTTATATGGCTGGTGCATGTAGGATCTTTTTGCAGCTTCTTCTTGTGGTGCTCTGGCTAGTGCTGATGTAAAAGGCCGCTTCAGGCTGAACTCTCTCCTGGTAACGCGCTCCATGCGTCGTGCTACAGTAAGGACGTCCGTGTATGAAGTAGGTACAACAGATCCGATCAATCTCTGTAGCTCAAAGTTTAGTCCGTCGAAGAACTTCTCAGCCTTCTCCTCTTCTGTCGGGATCAGGGTAGGGGTAAAGCGACTCAAACGGATGAACTCTGTATTGTACTATTCCACTGTCATATTGTCTTGAGTGAGGTGATTGAACTTGTCCCGAAGTTCTGATCGAGCAATAGATGGAATGTATATCTCCTGAAAGAGTCTAAAGAACTTTTTTTAAGTGACTCAGTCTGGTCTGAGCTATCTCTCCTCAGATAGCCACCAGTGATGTGCATTACCCGTCAACTGTATTCTGACGGTAGTCATCCAATGCTCCCTTGGAAGCTCACCTGCTTCCAATTGGTGTTGAGTGTTTATGAGCCACTCGTGAACTTCAGTAGGCTCCTCCTTGCCAGAAAAGGTACGGGGCTTCAGTTGGCAAAAATCGGTGATAGATCCCGTCAATAGCCATTGTGCTGGTAGGTTCGTCTGCTCCAGTGCGGTTACTAGGCTGTTCCTCAAGTTCTCTACCTCGTGACACAGAGCCGCTTGTTTAATCTGCTGTTGGACTTACATTATTGCGTAGATCATTTGGAACATCTGATGTTCGTCTATAGCCTCTCCTTGTGGGAGTACGGGCATTGGTGGTGTGAATTATGGCGGAGGTGGAATATCGTCTCGTCAAAATCTTGAGGTATGCTGACATGCTTGATTGCTTTGTTGTGTTGTTTGACCTCTATCTACTGGTGTCACTTCATCTTCGTAGGTGACCACAGCACCTTATGGTGTTCCTGCAGGAGTCTCGTTGCTTGCTTGTGAATTCATTACTCTGCATCAAAAATAAACTATAAAAGGCGCACAGAGGAATCAAGGTAGGATGCAAGTCAAGAAATTAATTCGAATCCGATATAGAGATCATGAACGATTCAATCAAGTGGATGAGATCATAAAACTTATCCTATCCTTATCGCAGGCTTGCTCAGTTCCTTAGTTAAAATCAAAACAATTTAGTCGTTGACCTGCATGGGCACCATAAAAACCATATCATGCCTCAATCCCAAAATATCGAGGGACTAGACACGTGGTAATGGCCAACAGCACACACCGATGGACAAACCCAATTTAATGGACCCATCAGGGTATATTTAAGCTGTAAAACAACTATAAAGGTCTATGATACTAATCGCATCCATAGCAGATAATCATAAAATAAATATCAGAATAATCAAGATCAAATATATCCAATAAATCTCAATAAAAAGTCTTGGGGAACAACTCAATAATGAGTTTGATACGGCAGTTCAAGAAATAGGAAGTAAGAATCAACAATAAAAATAACTGAGTATAATAAGCCAGATACTCAGGAGAAATCTTCGGCGATCACCTCGTCCTCGGGTTCTGGTACTGCTCTAATATTTGCTCCTGTCCCGTACACCTCAGGATAGATCTCCTCTGCTAAACCTGGGGACATAATTCGGATTCCAGGTCCTCAAGGGACATAGCAAGGTACAAGAATAACTCAAGCCAAAATAAATATAGTATATAAAAATATATCAATAGGGTAAACTATATAACCAGTTAAGTGATATGCAATATGAGAGCATCACTAGAACTCAGGATAAGACTACTACAAGCTCTGTGTCAGGGAGCCGGTAGCAGTGATATCATATAGGAGCCTAGCTCGGCGTGGCTACGGCACCGTAATAATATAATCAACCAGTAGCCTGTGTGTCTCTCCCCACCCAATGTAATCACACGTCTCATGTCCATGATATCTCATATCCATGTCATGCAAGATCATGACCTCTAACTGATGCAGCGAGTCATAATGATAGCTAAGCATATGTAATATCTATGTCACAAATCATATAACCTATATAGAATCACCATGAATATGTCAGAAAGATTCTGTCTCATGAACAGTGTTAAGTGTCCTATGGTATAACGTACTTGATTGCACGCACAAAGATATATAGGGTCACGATATCAATCTCTAGTGACATTACACAACTCCGCGTACGGCGTCGGCATCCGAATATTATTCATATGCTAAGTAATGTCACACGGTCCTAGGTTGAACAGATATATCATATAAATAAACTAAGGGAATAATATAATACAAATACTGCAAGTATTGCAAGTATGGCAAGGTACACTTGCTGGGGTTTGGTTTTCAACAGTTGCTCTGGTACCCGTGGGATCTTCAAGTACTCCTCCGGTAGCTGAAATAAATATTACCATCATGCTCAAAAGATATTAAATAGCTAGAATTGCCTATCCACAAGTCCAATTTGGACACAGGGGCAAACTTGACAATTTCTGGTCAAAGAGGGATCCACATGTGGCCCACTTCACACCAAAAAATGTGCCAGAGACAAGGTTCTCCAAATTTATCAAATTTAGTGTCTACAAGTCCAGAACGATGATAAAAATCCAACGGAATATCCAAAACTAGATTTCGATGAGAAAATTACAAAATTGCCCATCAAGTGGAGCCGTGGGGCCCACGATACGAGATTTTATCAATATTCTCAGAATTAAACCAAACTTGTGTCACAGGATCTACGTATCGCTAAGAGTCCGATGGCACAAGTTTTGTTTCGAAAAGACGAGTGTACACAAAGTTATAACAAGTTTTAGAACAGGGCCGATACGGGGTATTGTCGACGGATGTGTTAATTTTGGTGTGCACGCACATCCAAATTAACTTTTGTAAAATTTTACACATTCGTATTGACGGTGCACACCTTTTGGTAAAATTTGCACATGACCAAGTCACCTCGTTTAGCGGAGCGCACCCAGTTCCGGAAAAAATTAGGTTTTTAAATAACCAAGTTTTTGGTCATTTTCACCCGCGAATTAATTACAATCTACAGCTCAATAAATTAAACTAATTATAGGGTTTTAATCTTGGTTATACGGTCTAATTTACTGTTCAGGTAATTTTTTGAATTAGTTAACAAGTTGCACGTAAAATGGTCGTAAACCGAGAAGTTCGGGACCAATTTATAATTTTTAGAATTAGGGGTTAATTTTCCTATTTTTGTGTCGCGGTTTACGATTGACATAGGATACGATACCCCGAACGAATTACACGGGATTCGAGAGAATCACGTGATCTATGCGTAGGTTTTGACAGAACAAAATATGGATCAATATACATGGTGTTGCATACACGGGAAGGCAGGTACCTTGATGACGTATGTTGTCGTTAGGAGACGGTGCGGTGCAGCGGTTACTATGTGCTGCGACGGCTGCTCTAGTCGGTGGTGGCTGCTATGGCCGTCGGGTCGGCGACTGCTGATAGTGGAGCTGGAGGAGATCGGGGCAGTGAGGGTCGCAGCGGAGTCGTCGTTGCCAGAGCTTGGGTGGCGGCCGAAGGATATTGGTGAGGGCGGCAATTGAGGTGATGGCAGTAGAGAGATGGCAGGGTTTTATATGGCGGCCAGAGAGGAGAAGCGGCGGCAGTTTGGGAGGTGGAGCGACGCGAGGAGCGGGTAAACAGCGGAGGAGGTGGAGCGGCAGGCGGAGAAATGGTGACGGCGGTGAAGTGGTGGTGCTGGGGAGTGGCCGTATCTAGGGTTTTATATAGGCGAGGGGTGAGGAAGAGGCGGTGGAGCCGTTCTGGGAGACGAGCGGGCGGGGTGGTGAGCGGTCGTCCGGTCAACGGGGAGGAGGCGAGCATGCAACGGGTCGGGTGGCAGAAGGTAACTGCGGAAGTCAAAGCAGCGGTCGGGGGAAGTCGGGGGGATTTGGGAAATAGGATTAGTTACTGTAGCAGAGACGGGTCACGTTCGGGTAGGCAGGTCGGGTATGGATCCTAATCCGACCCATTACTATTTGGGTTGGGTTCAGTCAGGCTTCGATTCTGTTCAGGATTTGGGTTGGTTTAATAGGGTCTATATAAAAACTTTGTTTTTAGGTCTTTAAAAATAGTTCTGGGGTCCAATAAATTCCAGAAAAATAACAATATGTCTAATTATTTATTTTAAACCCAAAAATATTATTTTTATAATATTTTAATTTAATACTTAAAAACATTTAATTCTAGAAAATATTTATTTTAATTAGTTAAAAATTACAAAAAAATCCCAAAAATTATTTTTAATTTCTGAAAAATCCAGGTGTTTACACTATCGTAGCATGACTATCTCTCAGCCAGTCCATGCCTAAGATAACGTCAAAATTATCCATACGAAACTCGATCAACCGTGCTGGTAGTAAACGCCTGCACACTATGACCGGATGCGCTATTCTTATTCTACTAACTCCTACGAGCCCATTACCAGTGAGTATATTCAATCTCTCTGGAAATGCCTTGAACTCTAATCCAATACATGTCACAAACCGTACAGATATAAGTATGTCTGTAAATGTCATAAAGCCTATAGTCCTACACAGAATCCTGGTACCAAGAAATACATTAAGACAAACTTTATCTCATATAATCAGTGTCAGGTGTCCTATAGTCTATCGTGCTAGTAGTGCAAGCATGTAAAATTGGATCGTGGTATCAATTCTCTAAGTGACATTACATGACTTTGCGTACGGCGTCGACACCTGAATCTCGTTCGGACGCTAAGTAATATCTCACGGTCCTAGGATGAACAAATAAATCATAAAAGTAAAGAGAAAGAACACAAGCAATTAATATCACAGGATTTACTGCAAGTTAGCAAGGTACACTTGCTGGATTCTGAGCTCCTGTAGCAGTGGAATCTCTAGGTACATCTCTGAATGCTGAAACAATATCACCATTGCTCTCAGGATATTTAAAATAGCTAGGATTGACTACCCATAAGTCCAATTTGGACACAGGGGCAGAATTGACAGTTTCTAGTCAAAGCGGGGTCCACATGTGGCCCACTTCGTACTGAAAAATATGCTAGAGATAAAGTTCTCCAAATTTATCAAACTTAGTGTCTATGAGCCCAGAACGATGATACGAACCCAAGAAAACATCCATAAGTAGATTCTGATGAGCCGGTCACGAAATTGCCCGTCAAGTGGAACCGTGGGGCCCACGAAACGGTATTTCGTCAACGTTCTCAGAATCGAACAAAACTTGGGTCACAAGACCAGCGTAATGCTGCGAATTCATTGGTGCAAGTTTTGTTGCAAAATGACAAGCACACACGAAATTATGACAAGTGCCGAACAGGTCGATACGGTACTTTTTGACGGATACGTGTTGATTTCGGTGTGCACGCATATCCAAATCAACTTTCATAAAATTCCATATGTCCGCATTGACGATACGCGCCTTTCGGTATAATTTGCACACGATGAAGTCATCTCGTTTAGCGGGGCGTACCCTATTTTGAGAAAGTTCAAATTTAAGAAACCAAGTTCTCGATCAAATTAAACATCGAATAAATTACAGCATACAACGAATTAAAATAAACTAATTAAAGAGATTAAAACTCGGTTATATTGTCTAAATTACTGTTCAAGTAGAATTTAAAAATATTAACTAGGTTAAAAGAAAATCAGACATGAACATGGGTGGTTGAAATAGTTTCTGAACTATAAACTGGTTTTTTTCCCTGTTTTGCGACGCGAATTACGATCAACACAGGACATGATACACCAAACTAATCATACAGGTTCAAGGGGGTCATGTGGTCTTTGTATAGGATTTGATGGGTAGTAAATTGGTTTACTGTGCAGAGAGATAATAGGGCGAGAAGTAGAGTACCTTGTTGTGTGCTGCTGATCTTGTAGTTGGAGTGGGCTTCTTCGCGGCGATCGCCGGCGGTTACGACAACAGGGATGGTTGGCTGGACAGGTGCAGAGATGTTGGTGGTGATCGACTATGCTCGACTTATACAGGGAGAAGGAGGGAGAAGTTACAGGGAGATGAAAGGAGGGTGTGCGGTTGGTTTCAGGAGAGGGGGTGGGGACGCGTGCGATTACGAGGAGTTACAGGGAGGGGAACTATAGCAGTGGGTCGCGGGTTCGGGTGAACGGGTCTGAGTTATCGGGTTATAGGATCTGGGTTTGTTTAGTTTGGTTTGGGTTGGTTCAGTTTGGGTTGGTTTATTAATAATCTCTATATGTATGTATATGGCCATCTAAAAATAGTTTTGGACCTTAATAAATTCCAATTTTTTTTACAATATTCTATTAATAGTTTTACACCCAAAAATATTTTTTATATTATATTAATAATGAATTAAATACATATAATTATAAATCTATGAATTTTATATATTATAAATAACTAAAAATTATAAAAAATTCTCCTTTAAACTCAGTAATTACAAATAATAAAATTAAAATTTAATTTCTAAAAATTAAGGTGTTTACACTGGCCCTCTCTGCTGGGCTGCCTCTGGTGCGGGCAGTGCTGGTAACTGTTGGACTGGCCCTCCTAGACTCTGCATCATCTGGTAATTGGCAATCGATAATCTGGACTGCCATACCTCATACACAACCCATTGGCTGTCCTATATACATCTTTAGTTTGGCCTTCCTTTCCACAGTAAGTGCAATCCACCGGTGCTCCCTGGCGCTGTTGCTATTGTTGTTGTCTCGGCTGCTGCCGAGCTGGTATTGTCACCGTCGAAACTGCCGACCTCCTCGGCGCTGAATCATGGATGCAAATGCCAGGTGATGGTGCTGACGTCCGAGGTACTCCTCTCCCTCTACTCTAAGCATGAGACCTCTTCTGGCCTCCTGTCCTTATACCGATAACCTTTGTATGGTAAGCTCATGCCTCCGAGCTGCTATCAGTATCTCTTCATAAGTTTGGTACTCGTGCCCCTCTACCAATTATAAAATCTCTTGATAAAGTCCTTGCTGGAACCTTATTGCTCTATCCGACTCCGTAGCTACCATAGTTGGAGCAAATCTACTCAGCCTAAAAAACTCGGCTGCATATCCATCCACTGTTCTACCGGCCTGCTTGAGACCGATAAATCTCTGTTGGATCTCATATTGCGCTATGACTCTAAAATATTTAGCCCTGAATCTAGCCCTGAAACTACCCCAAGAGATGGGATGCCTCAAGCCAACCTCTACTGACGCCCACCAGTCACGGGCAAGGTCTTGAAGCTGCAATCGAACTTGATCAACTTGTTCATCAGTCGAAACCCTTGTTGTTGCCATAATGACCTCAATATCTTGTAACCAAGCATCTTCTATGATGGCATTCTCTGTGCCATCGAAGTACCATGGGTTAAGTCGAAAAAATCTAATCGATGTCCCATGAATCAGCCCTTCCTCCTCTTTTCAGGGTCTTCTGTAAACCCTGACTCAACAAGATATTATGTTCTTGAAATTGAAACTGATGTAGTTTTTGCACCGCCATCTGGTGTTGCTGCGAATCCATCATTCCTCGGAGGATCTCCAGCAATCCAGGGGTGTCAAGTGTTTGATAATAAACGAAAAAAATAAAACCAGGTTTATACGAAACCTTCTCTTTGGTTTACAAACAAGAAAAGAGTACAATTAATCCTATACGAGGATACTAAGTACAATAAAAATAATTCTGGATAAAAATTGCTATAGGAGTCTGATCTGCGGTCAATCACTTTGTCCCTTGGACCACACGATGATGAAGAAGTATTGTAGAAGAAGAAGAAGCTTCAAAGATTGCAAGTGGATTGAATTCTCGTTGCCAAAGTGGACAACTAAAACCCTCTGTCTTTGCTCTCTCTCTCTCTCTGATCTCTGATAGTGCCCTGTGCTTGTGCGCCCTATCTTCTGATCTTTTCTTTTCTTCCCCTCTTTTCTTCTCTCTGGATTCGACTCCTCGACCTTGGAGTTTTCGATCCTGGACCTCCGTGGAAGGAGGTCTCTATTTATAGAGTTTTTAGTGACAGTAACCTTCCAGTCGGCGTAGAAGCCGGATAGTGGAGAGTGTGGCACTTTTTACGCGGCGGTTATAATAACTGCCACCCACGTATAAATGATCTTCTGAATTCGCATGTGACGCGTGTCCCATGATGAGGTAACGCATATAACCACTGCGAGGATCACGGTATGTAAGCCACGTAGGTAGCTGCCGCTTGCGTAGAAAAGGTTGGCGTATAAGCCAATAACTGTTACCATGGCGTAGAAGCCAAATCGTTGTCAAGTTGGCGTAGAAGCCAAGTAGGCGTAAAAGTCCAGTAGGCGTAGAAGCCTGATGCTGCATGGATAGATAGCTAGCATAAAAGATAGCCGATCCTCCTTCCTTGGCTGAAGTCTTGAGCATATTCTGGACCAAATAGCTTTATCACGTATCAATACAAATATAGCCTGAGTTGGCGTATTCCGAGGAAATAGCATACGGCGTACTCCTTATAGCTGAAAATAGCCAGATGGCATATTTCAAGGAGATAGCGTACAGCGTGCTCCTATAGCTGAAAATAGCCTGATGGCGTAATATGCAGAGATGATGATGTGGACGTATTAGTCATAATTATGGCTCACCCAGTCTTTGAAAATAGAACCAAATCTCGAGCATTAAATGCAGAGATCTGCCCCCATCATGCGCATTAATTGCAGAGACGTGCCTCGAGCCCTGTACGAAGAGCAGCTTTTGACGTGGCGGTTTGTTTTGTCTTCTGCTGAGCGTAAAAGCTCACATCTGCCTGTGTAAAACTAGGCGGCGTATTCCCTTGAACGCGTAAAAGCAATTTGTATCAAGGAAACGTCACTAAACGACGGTCTGGGTCTCTGTGCCGAATCATTATTACAGCCGTCGTCTGGATAGTTGTGCAGTACTCTTTGTCAGGAGTCAGGTTCACTGCATGATCTGACAGGTTCATTCGAGGAATACGAAGAGTTTCCCGTACAACTTCCCACTGCATTAAAAGCGAGTAGGTTTAACGCCAAAGTGGCGATGTAACAACCTTTTTACGCCGAAGCAGCCTGGAAATACTGTATTACGCGGGTTATCCTGGAGCTTATATTTTATGCTGTACTAGCGATGAAGCTCTGTTGTACGCCGATGGCTCTGAAGTCATGTCTTACGCCACACAGTACTGAAACTCTGCTTTACGCGAGGTTTATGCATACTGCGTATAATTCTGCAGCATATTTTTCATGCTTCTACAAGACCCCCTTCAAAGTTTTCAAATTCCTCATAATTTAAAACACTTTGAATGAAGCATGAAACAGTCAAGTCTGACCCTTTCCTCGAGGCTGATTTCTCGGCGGATTTTTGGGATCTTGTTGGGATTCAGTGTGTTCTCCTTTGCCTATATAAAGGCTGATGATTTAACCTGTTCTTCCTATATTTTCTTCACCACACCGAGATGGTTGTCGGGGTTCGTCTTGCTGACTTGAGGAAGAAGAAGATCATGTTCTTCAAGCATGTAAGCAGCCGAAAAAGAAGGAATCTTCGAGCAAATACCCTCTGCAATGATGGATCATGGAAGGATATCATAGCTTTCTTTGCTTGGGATGATCAGCAATTTCATATGGCAATTCGTCCAAGAAAGAGGAAGGGTCACATTAGACCACACAGCTTGCAAGCTGTATTTTCTCCCGTTACGACGGTGGACGAGGGCAAACAAACTAGCCCCATCTTCCAGTATTGAGTTGGGTCTGAATCCCAACTCAATATGTCATGGCGTATGGAGGATGGGCTCTTGAATAATTTATACAGGCCCAGTTGTGTATCCTTCCGCCATGAATCATTTTCTTGTTAATCGACCGCGGAAGCCGATTAATCTGCTGTAGAAGACAACAAAGCTCTCCACCAATACGAGAACCTGGCAGAACAGATTCTTGGCGTGATCCTAAATGAAAATAAGAAACCCTTGGTAGAACAAGGATTTCCATCATATGTAATCATGAAGATGAAAAACCCTTTGTAAACTGGATTTCCATCATATGTAATCATGATTAATAAAGTTGTCTTCTTTTACGCATCTGATAATTTGCCATATTTTTTTGCTGTGATGAAGTCTGAATATGTGTAGCTTCAACACGTCTGAATAACTTTACGCCGACTCTGATAAAAAGAGTATCTGGTCTCGTCCCGTCTTTTACGCGTAACTGAAGACGCGTAGAAAACTGCTTAGCATTTAAGTCGCATTTTCGAACTGTCATGCTATTTTGAACGAGGAATTGCGTAGAATTTTGAACTAGCACTTCTCTGATAAGAAGAATTCTTGTTCAGACCATCATCTTCAAGAGTGATTTCCCGAAAATCCCTTGAAACAGGGCGAGAAATGGCTGTCAAAACTGGCCATACTTGAACTTTAGAGAAAATATTCAGACTGGATTTTGGATGAACTTCCAATCGACCCAAGAAGAAGAGTCATTTTTAATGCTGAACTCTGTATGCTTTGGGTACTAGGGATGTTTTGAGACCAAGAAGGAGCATATTCTGCATGAACCCTTGTAATTGGCCGTCTTGAGAATTGTTCAGATATATGCATACTCTGGCCTGCGTATTTTAAGATATGCAGAAAGTCATAGATCCGTAGTATGCATGAGCATAAAATCGTAAGTTTGTAGCCTCTCGAGCGTAAAATCTGCTGAGCATAAGAGCATCCGGGCGTAAAACTGTAGATTTATAGCCTCTGAAAAGAAAACTTCCGAGCGTGAAGTCGTAGATTTGTCGCCTCTGAGCGTAAAAAGCTTCTGAGCGTAAAATCATAGATTTTTAGCCTCTGAGCGTGAAGTCGTAGGTTTGTAGCCTCTCGAGCGTAAAAGCTACCGAGCGTAAAAGCATCCGGGCGTAAAACCATAGACTTATAGCCTCTGAGCGTAAAACGGTAGATTGGTGGATTCTCGAGCGAAAAAGCTCCTTGGCGTAAAATCACGAATCTGCTTTGCACGAAAAAACTTTTTAAATTCGCTGACTGTCTGTCTTCCCTAAATGATAGGCTGACGTGGTCCCGAATCATAATCGAATATTAAATATCATATTTGATTAGGGATTCGAGGAGTCTATCTGAACTCTATAAATACCCCAAGGTCTTCAGAGAAGAAACTCTTCATCTGTCTTTTGCAAAAGAAAACCCTTCGCCTCTTTGAGAACTCTTCTTCGTTTCTTCTCTGAGCATTCTGGGTTTTTAGCAATGGCACCAAAACAATCTTCCACCGTTAAGGGAAAGAAAGATGCCTCCTCTTCTCGCTCCTCTGCCCAAGCAAGAGCGACTCCCATCGGGCAGAGCGAACCTCGCTCGGAACGTAGTGTCCCACCGTCCAACTGTGCACCGGGTGTTATAGGTAAAGCTTTTGGGACGACAAAAAAAAAAACCTTTCGTACATGTTGTACATGAACGCGCTAGGTCATCTTTTGTGTTGAGAGCCTCTTCGAGGAAGATGATGCACAAAGATGTTTTATGATTTACGTCCACATTCCTAATGTGTCAGCGTAAAAACTCCATATTTTCGCAGTCTGACGTAAAAGCTTTGACTGTCGAAATTTGGCGTATACTACAAATTTTGGGTGTTACGCTCTGGATGAAAATTCTGGCGTAATAACTCAAACTTTGGCAGTCTAGCGTAAAAATATAGACTGTCAGATTTTTGTGTATACTGCCAATCTTGGATTTTACGCCTCGGAATGAGATTCCAGCGTAAAAACTCAAGTTTTTACAGTCTTGGTGTAAAAGCACAGACTGTTGATCTTTGGCATAAGCTGCAAGACTGTAATGTCTAGTATAGTAACTGGCATATTTTTCTTGCACTTTGTAGTTGACTTGCAGATTCCTTCGTTGGCTGAGGTGATGGGTTCTGCTGCTGGGATGCTGAACTCCAATTACCTGGAGGATTTGTCCCATGTGACATTTTTTATTTTTGGACCCAGTATCCTGAAGGAAGGAGAAGTCTGATATCGTCTCAAGGAGAGCGAATGTTGTTGAGCATGATCAACGGAGAGCCCCTGACGTATATAGACGGGGCCAAGTACATAAAACCAACTTTCCTCTTCGGGGATATGATTGATAAACAATCCCAGACAAAGCCCAAGAAGGAAAACTGGGTTTGGGGGCATGGTAATGTACCTGCCCAAGATGCTGAGAGATTACCCTATCTCGGCATTCTTCCATGCCACGCATCCCAGGAAGATATCGTGGACTCTGACCCCTAATCTTCACGGCCAGCCGGGAAAGATATTTTATCAGAAGGGATCAGACCAAGGGTTATTTGTAAACTACCCTTCCGGCCCGGTCATGCCTTTCAGGAGATTATTTTCGGGCAGCGTCCTGAGTGAAGACACTTTATTGCTCCAACCAGTCCAATTGTCGACTTTTTGCAATGACTTCATGGGGCATGGAGGAGTATACCGCAAGGTTAATCCTCGGACCAACGGGTGGGTTAGCCCTGGGAATCTTCGATGGGCTCGTTTAAGTGCCTGGGCCCTGAAGGACTTTTAGACGGAGCTGGAGAGCATTGGTCTGTACGCGGCTGTGAGTGCTACCAGTGTTGGGTTACCTCTCAACCCCAACCTATTTTTGGCTTTGATGGAGCGATATATCTCGCTCACTGGGACTTTCACCACTCCGCTGGGGGAGTTGGGCTTAGCCCTTCACGAGATGGCAGAAATTTCAAGGCTTCCAATGGGGGACACTCCTTATGAAGAGTATGTTCCCACAAACCGGGAGCTGGGGGATACAAACCCTCGGGTAGTGGTAGCGTACCAGGAGCTAATGAGCTACTATTTAGCGTGTACCGCCTTCTATAATGAGCCCTCTGATTTGGCTCATACCAACAAATGTGCGTCCTATCTCTTCTTCCATCAGGCTAGAGATGTGTTGAAGATCCGACTGGAAATGTCTCAGCAGAACCTGGCACGTGTGGGTATCATCCACGCAGACTTTGTACGTGTTCGGTCTGAAATGTCTGCCTTGAACAATGAGGAGGCAAGGTTGGAGCGGGCTCGCGCTACAGTTTTGAGCTCCCGGAATGAGAAGATGGTCGCACTGGCGCAGCAGATCCGTGATTTGACTGCTCCTCCCCAATGATGTACTATTTGCTTTTATATGTAATTTGCTCTTTCTGGAGATAATAAAGAGACTTTATCTGACTTTGGTGGGCCCATCATTTTTGAATATAAATGACAGGCTAGGGTGAAAGTGATATCAGAGGTATCATTAACATGACATTCTTTCGTTAAGGTTTTGCTGACTATAAATCTATTCAGGGTTAACATGAACCTGAAAGAATATAATCCAACTAAATTTGTATACTAAACACTATTAGTGGTATCATTAACATGATAGGTTTACAAATTAGTTAAGGATATCTATTCGGAGGTCACATGAACCTGATAGAATATGATCCAGCTAACCTTTGTGCATGGTATCGTCAGAATAAGATCTTCGTCATACTCCGTTAAATGAAGGGGATCCAGTATAGTACTTCTTCGGGATTTTGCAGTTGATAGTAGCCATTGCCAAATTTCCATTTAGACTTAGCTAATCTGTAAGCGCGATTTGCAATCATATAAGAGCCCTCCATTTTTTTATGATTGTTTGCGCGGATTTTGGACATCATACTAGAGGTAATATGGACGTAGTATGATACCATATTTGTTGAGGATATCCCACTGGGGGATTTTTTTGGTGGACCTATTACTTTTTGTGCACGAGAGTGCAAGTAATAAGTTTAGGACAAGCCCTGCCAGAGGTAATATGGACGTGACAGTTTTTGTGGACCTAACACCACTGGCATACTTAGAGTTAAGTACGGGTGCTAAGTTGAGATGACAACCAATATGAGAGGTAATATGGACGTGATAATCGATAGCAAAAACTCTGAGGGTTTGTTCAGAGGTAATATGAACATGACAAACTTTCTGAGTTGTGACTCCATTGGGGATGGAGGTATTTATCTGCTCAGAGGTAATATGGACATGGCAGTTTTTATGGACTTAACACCACTGGCGTACTTAGAGTTAAGCACGGATGCTAAGTTGAGATGAAAACCGATATCAGAGGTAATGTGGACATGATAATCGATAGCCAAATTAGGAAGGTTTGTTCAGAGGTAATATGAACATGACAAACTTTCTGAGTTGTGACTCCATTGGGGATGGAGGTATTTATCTGCTCAGAGGTAATATGGACATGGCAGTTTTTGTGGACTTAACACCATTGGCGTACTTAGAGTTAAGCATGGATGCTAAGTTGAGATGACAACCGATATCAGAGGTAATGTGGACGTGATAATCGATAGCCGGATTAGGAAGGTTTGTTCAAAGGTAATATGAACATGACAAACTTTCTGGGGAAGTAAAGAAATGTTTGGACAATAGTTCAGAGGTAATATGGACGTGAACTCATGTCCGAAAAATTTACTGTGGAGTGATTTTCCTGATTGAGGATAGTCTTGAAGAATCCACTGGGGAAACTTTAGGGACTCATCATCAGGTATATTCCTGAGGGGGAGGGGCAAATTATCACCTTAAAGTGAAATCAATTTGCAGTGATCGTCCCCTCGTTTACAGATGCAAAGTGATAACTTTGGCGTCGATTAACTCCTGGATTCTCCTTTTCAGTATGTGGCACGCCCTTGTAGGGTGATGAATGCACCGATGAAAGAGACAATAATCTGGATCATCGACTTTGCCATTCCTCTCAGGATATCTGATGTTGGGTAGCCGAAGTTTGTGTTCTTTCATCAACATATTGAATATTTCAATGATGTCATCTTCATTGAAGGAGAAAGTCCCTTTTGGCCTTCGGGCTCCCGATGCCTGAGTTTTACAATCCTTCGGGAAGATCGTCATCGTTGCATCATCTTCGGACTCAGAGGAAATTCTACCCCCAGCTCTGGATGCTGCCTTATTTTGTCGAGGTAGACTACCCCCAGATATGTCGTGGCGTTTGTTCACAGAAGCTGATTTAGAAGGACCTGCCTCTGGTTGTGCAGGATCAGACTCTCGAGGTTTTGAGTTTGCAGAAGATGCAGTATACCCCAACCCAAAATGAGTTTATTGACAGTAAGGATTACCATGCAACGGTGTTCGTCTGTCTTTTGCATAGTTAAGGCCTTGTTTCAACTTAAAATCATAGCCCATACTTTGTATAATCTTTAAAGCTTGTGGGCTATATCTGTGGATTTGTATTTTTCCACCATCCGACTCACGAAATTCTTCTCGTACAATCGGTCTACTCCGCATGCGACCGAAGACTATTGGATGCTAGTCGTCGCGAGTTGGTGGAACAATAAAGGCAGAATCTTCATGTGGTCCATATGTCATGATGACATTAGATGTTGACGCATCTTCCCACATGATCTCCCCACGTTTGACAGTTAGGGGAACTGAATCCTGGTTATCAGGAGTTCACGCAAGTCAGGATAATTAACAGGAGAAGAAGAAGAAGAAGGCTTGTTCCTCCTGTGTACATCAGTTAACTTGCGGATATTGGGAACCATAACTTTTCCCCTGCCACCCGTATACAGTAATTCAGGCATCTGAGTAGCAGATGATCCCCGAGGAGTGTGTATCTCCGCAAACCGGGCCTTCTTTATGCTGAGGGGCTTAACCTGGCATAATCTGGAATTCTGCTCAGGTTGGCATAAAACTGAGGAATTCCTCAATCGGCCATCAGCTTCTCGCGTAATCTAGAGAGCGGGCAGATTCTTTTCTTGCTGGCGTAAAGGCCGAGAAGTTGAGAATTCCGCCACTTGTTTTCCCTTACGTAGATTGCAGGGACCATCTGCTTTTCCACGGAGGGAAGATGCATTTTTACGCGCAGAGCGCATTTGGAATTTCTGATTTGGCGCTGAGGCATTATCAAAAATTTTGTCTGCCACGTCACAGACGGGAGACAGATTTTTATGCGTAAAGCGCGAAGTAGACTTCTGGACTAGCACTGAGGCATTGCCAAAAGTTTTGTCTACCACGTCACAGATGGGAGACTGAATTTTACTCGCAGAGCGCAAAGTAGACTTCTAGACTAGCACTGAGGCATTGCCAGAAGTTTTGTCTGCCACGTCACAGACGGGAGACAGAGTTTTACGCACGGGGCGCGGAGGTTGTGAAGCTACAACCATGTTGGTCGAAGAAACCAGAGAGTCGGCGGGAATGGTAGGGGATGTCCGGGGCATCCAGACCTTACGCAGTTTCCTGTTGTCTTGGACAGAGAGAGAGTGAGAGCTACCCCCTGCTCGAAGCATATCTTCGTAGGCGGATTGGTCGAACTGGACGACCAAGGTATTCTTCATTGATCCTACTGATACAGCATCGTGCTGAGCAATTGCTTTCTCTTCAGATAAGAAAGAGGTCCCCAGCAGAGTCGCCATCTTGTGTTTCATAATAAACGAAAGAAATAAAACCAGGTTTATACGAAACCCTCTCTTTGGTTACAAACAAGAAAAGAGTACAATTAATCCTATACGAGGATATTAAGTATAATAAAAATAATTCTGGGAAAAAATTGCTATAGGAGTCTGATCTGCGGTCGATCACTTTGTCCCTTGGACCATATGATGATTAAAAAGTGTTGTAGAAGAAGAAGAAGCTTCAAAGATTGCAAGTGGGATTGAATTTTCGTTGCCAAAGTGGACAACTAAAACCCTCTGTCTTTGCTCTCTCTCTCTCTCTCTGATCTCTGATAGTGCCCTATGCTTGTGCGCCCTATCTTCTGATCTTTTCTTTTCAGCCCCTCTTTTCTTCTCTCTGGATTCGACTCCTTGACCTCGGAGTTTTTGACCCTGGACCTCCGTGGAGGAAGGTCTCTATTTATAGAGTTTTTAGTGACAGTAACCGTCCAGTCGGCGTAGAAGCCGGATAGTGGAGAGTGTGGCAATTTTTATGCGGCGGTTATAATAACTGCCACCCACGTATAAATGATCTTCTGAATCCACGTGTGACACATGTCCCATGACGAGGTAACGCGTATAACCGCTGCGAGGATCACGGCATGTAAGCCACGTAGGTAGCTGCCACTGGCGTAGAAAAGGTTGGCATAGAAGCCAATAACTGTCACCCTGGCGTAGAAGCCAAATCGTTGTCAAGTTGGCGTAGAAGCCAAGTAGGCGTAAAAGCCCACTAGGCGTAGAAGCCTGATGCTGCATGGATAGGTAGCTAGCGTAAAAGATAGCCGATCCTCCTTCCTTGGCTGAAGTCTTGAGCATATTCTGGACCAATTAGCCTTATCACGCATCAATACAAATATAGCCTGAGTTGGCGTATTCCGAGGAGATAGCATACGGCGTACTCCTTATAGCTAAAAATAGCCAGATGGCATATTTCAAGGAGATAGCGTACAGCGTGCTCCTATAGCTGAAAATAGCCTGATGGTGTAATATGCAGAGGTGATGATGTGGACTTATTAGTCATAATTATGGCTCACCCAGTCTTTGAAAATAGACCCAAATCTCGAGCATTAAATGCAGAGATCTGCCCCCATTACGTGCATTAACTGCAGAGACGTGCCTCGAGCCCTGTACGAAGAGCAGCTTTTGACGTGGCGGTTTTTTTTGTCTTCTGCTGAGCGTAAAAGCTCACATCTTCCTGTGTAAAACTAGGCAGCGTATTCCCTTGAACGCGTAAAAACAATTTGTATCAAGGAAACGTCACTAAACGATGGTCTGGGTCTCTGTGCCGAATCATCATTACAGTCGTCGTCTGGATAGTTGTGCAGTACTCTTTGTCAGGAGTTAGGTTCACTGCATGATCTGACAGGTTCATTCGAGGAATACGAAGAGTTCCCCGTACAACTTCCTACTGTATTAAAAGCGAGTAGGTTTTACGCCAAAGTGGCGATGTAACAACCTTTTTACGCCGAAGCAGCCTGGAAATACTATATTACGCGGGTTGTCATGGAGCTTATATTTTACGCTGTACTAGCGATGAAGCTATGTTGTACGCCGATGGCTCTGAAGTCATGTCTTACGCCACACAGTACTGAAACTCTGCTTTATGCGGGTTTTATGCATACTGCGTATAATTCTGCAGCGTATTTTTCATGCTTCTACAAGAACCCCTTCAAAGTTTTCAAATTCCTCGTAATTTGAAACACTTTGAATGAAGCATGAAACAGTCAAGTCTGACCCTTTCCTCGAGGCTGATTTCTCGGCAGATTTTTGGGATCTTGTTGGGATTCAGTGTGTTCTCCTTTGCCTATATAAAGGCTGATGATTTAACCTGTTCTTCCTATATTTCCTTTACCACACTGAGATGGTTGCCGGGGTTCGTCTTGCTGACTTGAGAAAGAAGAAGATCATGTTCTTCAAGCATGTAAGCAGCCGAAAAAGAAGGAATCTTCGAGCAAATATCCTCTGCAATGATGGATCATGGAATGATATCATAGCTTCCTTTGCTTGGGATGATCAGCAATTTCATATGGCGATTCATCCAAGAGAGAGGAAGGGTCACATTAGACCACACAGCTTGCAAGCTGTATTTTCTCCCGTTACGACGGTGGACGAGGGCAGACAAACTAGCCCCGTCTTCCAGTATTGAGTTGGTTCTGAATCCCAACTCAATCTGTCATGGCGTATGGAGGATGGGCTCTTGAATAATTTATACAGGCCAAGTTGTGTATCCTTCCGCCATTAATCATTTTCTTGTTAATCGACCACGGAAGCCGATTAATCTGCTGTAGAAGACAACAAAGCTCTCCACCAATACGAGAACCTGGCAGAACAGATTCTTGGCGTGATCCTAAATGACGTACCATAGTACAACCACGCTAGATACGAATCTACTTTGTCACTTGATAGTTTAATTTGGATTTACCCCAGCATGATGCAGCAATCAACAGGTCATATCCACGCTTGGTCTTTGACTAACCTTATGTCCATGCTGGAGATTGAGTCATATCATATATCATGTAGCACATAGGTATACCGCAGTATAAACATGTAATATAATCTCATAAAAATACTTAGCAAATAGGAACACATACCACGTAGTAAGTATATCATCACGGATATAAGTGGTTGGGTCATGACGCATAGATGGGTCTACTACTTTTGTGGTCATCAAAGTCACACATACAACTCATAAAGTCCAAAGGAATATTCAACCAAAACTAGTCCAATAAAACATGTTCAAGGGGCCGCATACGCGCAAAAGGATCAAGGCTGCATGGGAATCAGTTGCCGCATAAGATCAGTTGCCGCATAGAGTAGGATGCCACATAGTGTCGTACCGCATGGAGTCAGGGATAAGTGATGAAGCGATGGGAAATAAATAAAGTGTCAGTGATGTGACATAAAGTATGATGTAACATAAAGTATGTTAGGAAGAAAAGATAAAACCCTAGAAAGATGTGCAATGATTTCAGAGTCATGCATCCAAGGATGATGGTCGCATCTCTGCTTGCAGCATAAGTGTCGGTGTCACATGGAGTTCGATGCCGCATGGAGTATTTTGGACTTAGCCAAATTTTTATTCGTTTAACGAGTGAACACAAGTGTTCAAGGACACTTGTGTGATGGCAGTCATGCATCCAACAAGATGGACTCGTGCTAGTCAATATGCGGCAAGAGCTCTGGTCGTATGATCCTTTCGGGCCATATAACACTCTCAGCCGCATAGCTCGCTGGCTGCATGAAGACTTCGTCTTCTCCAACAGTAGGTTCGACCATGGCAAAAAAGCTCCAAAATCTAAAATTTGTTTTCTTCATAAAAACTATATTTTAACTTCTTCATAAAAACTATATTTTAACTCTGAATTGAGTGAACCAAAAGCCAAAATGTTTAAAATAAAGTGCTGCATCCTTCCAGAAAACTATTTTTCAAAAATACTATGTTTTAGTAGATCAAAACCACCAAAAAATCAAGGAACCCATGAAACCCTAAGTTAGAAAAGTAGATCTAAGAAAATATATCCATCAAAACCGAGAACACCAAGTATTAAAAGCGATCAGAATCATCATAAGCACATAATAGACTAATAAAATGCAAGAAAAGAAAAAGAAACAAAAATCAAAAGCTTTCTCCATGTAGTGCAAGGTGTACTTGCCTAGAAATGAAAGAAAGAGGAAAAAATAAAGAATGAGGGAAGAGAGA
This sequence comes from Iris macrosiphon, assembly GCA_036927795.1. NCBI lineage: Eukaryota > Viridiplantae > Streptophyta > Magnoliopsida > Asparagales > Iridaceae > Iris > Iris macrosiphon. The sequence continues at coordinate 26,127,954 of JAYESA010000006.1, read as the reverse complement.
GAAATAAGTTAGCTTATATAGCTAGGATTTGAGGTTTAGACCATGGGTTCAAATTCATGAATAAACTAGCCCACAAATAAACTATGAACCATACTAAACCAAAGAATGGATCTAGTCTCTATGAATGCAACCTAATGATCATATGAGCAAGAAATACTCTAAGCATGAATAAATACAAGTAAGAAATAAATATATCCCAAAACACGTATTTTAGGAACGGGGAGTGGCACTGTCCCTTATCCTTTACTCCTCCATGCCATAATAAAATGAATGCTAGTGTTACCTTATTGTGTTTTATAATTGAATGATGCTCTAGTATATATAAAGATAATGATGTCTTATGTATAATGTTATTGTAATCAATGAAACACATGACAGACAAACTATTATACTATTGACACATGAATGTTGTAATGTAAGTCTTATATAAGAAATGAACTAATACCATGAAAGTCACATCACATGTTGTAACCTTGAGAATAAAACATTGAATATCTGTATTGGTGGAACGTATCGGTGTATGAGTTTAAATGCAGAGAATATAATAGTGGTAAAATACCACCAAACTATCATATTATGGTTTGGTACCACGGGTCCACAAGAAGATAAGCATGTTGGGATCTGCAGATCGCCAATATGAGTATAGAATAAGTATGTCTATAAAACAAAAAGATTGATTATGCGAATGCTCTACTTATGTTTCTTTACCTTGCAATTTACGTTTTAGGATTATATCGCATAATCATTGCATGATCATGGACAACTTGTGAAAAAGGTTTAGTAAAATTTTCTCGAACAGTAACCGGGGCCCGGGGGCTGGTTCGGCATAAGAAAAAATATTGTAATACTTTGGTAGCACGGGATATAAGCGAGATATTCATTGAACATCACAATCTACTCTGAATGGCGCATCGTAAGTTATTCAAAGTCCTAGATGGCAAGCCCTTTGTAGTGCGAAATATACAACACCAATGACCCTCATATAGTTTGGCTATATACTGATGAGGATATTTATGCAGGCTTAATAAATCTGATGCATGAATAGTTTATATTGCTTCATCATTTATAGATAATCCTTGTTTTACAGGAATAGACAAGTGGGTTATTGGTAAAAAATCTCTAATAAGCGTTATGTATTATTCTCCATATTTCTAAACTAATACTACTCAATATGTAAATATAGTGACACTATGTCATGCCTCAGAACTAGAATACTGGAGAGCGGAGACAAACAAAGCTAGCTACGTATACCAGAGTACTCTACACGCCGAGATACGGTTACGGCTGTTTAGACATGTGAATGTTTACTCTATAATCCATCAAGCAATCCTGGGTCAAGAATTCTAGGTGTCTCAATCTCAAGCAAGCAACCAGTTACAAGATGTATAATCACTAACATATAATAGTAAAACATCCCAAACTATACATACCCAAATGGTCATGAAGCTAGTTATAAAATAAAGAACTAGCAAGAGTACCATGTTACATGATCAGCTCTAGCTATAGTCTAGAATATGCTTTACATATAGGCCCACATGCTACAATATCAAGTTCTAAAATATTAGCTAAATACATGCTCGGTTGCTAAATGCCTCAAAAGTAATAGGTACAAGATCAAGTGGGTGATGAAGAAAAAACTCACTCATGTCCTCGGGTGCTCCTCATGTTCACCATCTTGAGGAGAAAAGTAAGGGAGATCCTGCTGTTTTGCTCCAAAATTTGGCTCTACAAAATTAGTGGGGTCAGACCCCAAAATAACAAGTACAACAAGGGAGCCAAACTTATGAACTAAAATTAACATGTAAATAAATCAGTCAGAAATAGCATAAGAAGCAGTTAGATAAGTGCAAAGTGTAAATATTCGCTATTAAATTGGAAGTCTAAAAAAACTTGCTTTAACAACAAACTAAAGAAAGTACAAAGAGGTCATAGACAGACAATCTAAGTACATTTTTTTATTTTAGGGCGTGACCATGGAGATCGAGTGCTACAGTGACTCTTTTACTTTGTTGACGGTCCGATGCGGGAGTAAGAAAGCTCTTTTCTGTTCTCTCTCATGTGCTTGTTGCTTGCCTCCCTGTGGGGTATGCTACACTTGCTATTTATAGCCATTAGGATTACGGGATATAGATGCCGCATATGCCTCTGTTTGGTGACCGCATGGGGGCTCCTTCAACATAATACGATTGTAGCTAGGCCGTATACTACGGGCGTACTGCCACATAGCCTTGGTTGGGATATGCAGTTAATACAATCTCGATGAAGGGGGTGTAGTCATTATTGATCCATTATGTACATGACCTGGTCAGCTGGATACGTGGTCTACACTAATTGCGTGAGGATCACTTCGGTTGCAACGAAAAAGATCTTGCAAGTTTGAAGGCCGCATAACTTCTTTGCCGCATAGTCGTCCTGGCCGCATATGTGTTCTCGTTTAGCCTTGGTCGAATGGATACTATGGTCGTACGGTATTATGGCCGTATACGTTCTCTCGTTTGGCCTTGGTCGAATGGACACTCTGGCCGCATGATGATGAGGCTGTATGGGTATATAGCCGCATGTAAGCTCTCATCCGGCCTTGGTCGGATGGACACTCTGTCCGCATGATGACGAGGCCGCATGGGTATGTAGCCGCATTCAAGCTTCTCGTCTGGCCTTGGTCGAATGGACACTCTGGCCGCATGGTGATGAGGCTGCATGGGTATGTGGCCGCATACGAGCAAGCATGTGGCATGTCATATTTGTTGAGGCCATCAATAAGTTGATATAACTTTTTGTCTTTTTTTGAACTGTTGCACTCACGAGTCTCGAAACATCTCAGTGTGATGAGTGATGTGTCAGATTCTGACAGTCATCGAATATTGTGTCAGGGGGATTTTATGCGACATCCCTGCTCTATGGTCGTTCAGGCCGCATAGAGTATACTATATGCCTTCTAGATCTTTGGTTGACCAGGCCACATGTGGCTTCTCTGCAACTTGGTTGTTCAGTCCTAGTTACTAACACATGCAGTTTGTGATTTTTTACAACCACATGCCCTACAGACTATCTGGGTTATCCAGACGAACAAGTACATAGTATAGATTTATCAGGTATAATCATTTTTTATCTTTTCTAGTAGTACAATACTCGACGGTGTGCTGGAAGTGTGCCCCTCACGATGGAGAGCTCCAAATCCATCAGGTGTCGCTGGGATACCAGAATTCTATGTAGCCAGGAAATCTCTCTAGATATTTTCTAAATTATTATTCTAGTTATTAGTCTGGACAATTATCAAGGATTCTCCACCGTGGTGCTCAGGAATCTACCTAAGACATGATACAAGAAAATACAGTAACTTAATGGGTACAATTAAAATCAACTACGGGGATACATGCCATGCAATACAGGTGCTACTAATAGCCTTGATCAGGATAGTTATAAGAATTCTTAAGTCATGAGTGCGTTACGTCGAGCTACTATCTGGATTATCAGGATCAGGAGTATCAGGATTATCAGTACATGATCAGGATTATCATTACAGGATCATGATTCAGGAGTTCATTTGTGATGTACAATCACTAAATTATGTCAGAGGCCTAACCCCGCCATAAAACTACGGTATTCTAGGTTAAACCAACCTACGCTATGGGGGTACTGTAACTAGATAAAAAATTGTGGGTCAAAATGGACGAAAGGCATGGAATGATAAATCTAATTTAGAGAACCCCCGAATGCTATATGATGAACATTTTTAAGAATAACCACAATATATACACATGAGTAATGAATAATTATCTTCCATAACAGGAAGAGAACTTATTTATACAGATACACACCAATGTTTCTTTAATCTTGTCATGCCCCAGTCCCAAAATACGTAGGACTAGAAAAACGTAAGCATGCCAGCCGTATGTATATGGCAACTCCAATATATAGATACCATAATACACACGTACGCTGTAATATGAATATAAACTCACATGTGGTATATATAATATCACAAGTCACAAATATGCTAATCTCATCCACACAACAAGTCATAAAAAAGAAATACTAAACTAGAATGAGGAGTCTGAAATATCTAAAATAATAGTCGGGTGGAGACAAATCCACTACCAAAGACTATATCCAAAACTAAAATGAGAGAGGAGTATAAAATCTCCAATATAAATAAGATAATGTTAGAAGTGTAACAGCTAAAAAGATCCATCGCTAGCTAATCAATGATGCTCAGAAGGTAGGACCTCCTCGACGAAAAATAATGCGTCAGGTCCAGGCCCGTACTCCTGCAGATACTCCTGATCGTCTATACCTGGCAAGGGACCAAGTCCTCAGAGGGACATAACAAGATACATAGAAGCAAGCCAATTTGAATACAGTGAACATGTATAATATTTAAAAATATATATAAGTACGCTGTACAAGACAATCTATATGAATGCAAATGAGGACAACTTTTCGACGTATGGGCAAGGGTAGGCTACTCGATCTAAGCCTCACAACTCACACACCCGTCTAGAACATCATCAGCCGACATACCTCGGGGGTAGCGACCCTCGTGACTCCATCAATCGATATACCTCGGGGGTAGTGTAAGATCCCAAATCCTGAAAACCCTATTTTTATTTATTTATTTATTTATTAGTAGTTGTGAGCTAAATAGAGGAGATAGATTTTATTCAAGTGTTTGTGCATCTAGAGGATTTTATGGAGCCATTATAATTTTTCCTAAATTATTTCATGTAGGAGACCCTTTGGACAGTTGCTAGTTTAAACCGTATGCACAAATATAATTTTCATAATTCTCTATGTATAAATATATATATATATATATATATATATATATATATATATATATATATATATATATATATATATATATATATATATATATATATATATATATATATATATATTATTAATAAGAAAAAGGAATGAGAAAAGAATAAAAAATAGAAGTTCCTATTTTGAATCAAACCCGCAACCCGTTTAGCCACCCGCATAAAAAGAAGAAAGGAGATAACAGCAGCTCATCATCACCGCGCGTAAACTTTGCCTCTTTTCTCCGCGCATAATTATAATAGCAGCAGTAGCAAACCCACGCGTATAACTTATACGCGTAAACTCTTCCTTTTACCGCGCATAAAATCCAAACCACAACTCCTAAACCCACTACCCGCTGGAACCCAAACCCGCGTAAAGAAAGTAATATCAACAACAGAAGCAAAACACAATTTTGCTTTGTTTTGCTTCTCAGCACGTGTGAGCCTTCCCATTGCACCGCTTCTTATCACTGTAATTACTAAATAACCCTCAACCGAAACCAAAACCAATGAAAAGAAAGAAAACAGCAGCGGCAGTAGTTTTAGTTTCTTAACCACCAAATTTCCTCCACCGCCTCTTATTCTTTATATATATCCATGCAATGCACCCCAAGCCCTAAAAACCTTACTTCTTTAAACTAAAATACTGTTTGGACGTGCACTATCCAGAACTTTTGCTTGGCAAGTATACCTTGTTATTGTACTGCTATTTACATTCCACATGATGCTCTCCTTCTGTTTTATTTGTGTATTTGCATTAGACCTATTTTATGAGACTACCCATTATCATGAGTCATTGGTCAGGACACAGTTATTACACAGGTTATGAGTCTCATATAGATCACGGACTGCATGACAGGTCTGGCCTCCTGTACGTATGGGCCGTGCGTTAGGGATGACTGCTGATAAAAACTTTGTATGCTAGTAGACCTGACAGTTATATAGAGGTTTTATCGTGTCATGGATGTGGCATGCTTAGAGCATGGGATAAGGAGAACAACAAGTAAGATATTTGGGCTCCTTTGCACTCTCCTTATATGTAACCCGTACGCTCCACCGGAGATACGCGAGATAACCCCTATACTACTTGGCGGCCTCTGTCGTTGAAAAGACGACATACTTTATAGGCCTCTGATTCTCCGAGAAAATTATGTCAAACCCATTTATGGACAGATATTCCACAGGTTGGAAAGTTGTTCTCAAACAGCATTCACATAGACGGTTAGGTGACCCAGTGGATGTTTATATTTCAGTATTTATTGGCATGTTTATATGTATCTTGTTACGTCCCTCTGAGGATCTGGTCCCTTTCCAGATATAGACGAGCAGGAGTACCCACAGGAGTACGGACCTGGACCGGACACTACGTACTTGGCTGAGGAGGCCTTACCTTCAGAGTACCTATGATTTTCTTACCGCTGTTTAGATATGTTGCTACTTCAGTATAGTCATTTTTAGTGGATTTGTTTCCACCTGATTATCAGACTTGATACTCATTTTGGATATTCAGTATTATTCAGCTCTTTATTACTACTGATTAATTATGCTGTAGATGAGATTTAGATTGTGTATGACTTATTGTGACAGTATATTACCACTGGTGGATTGGATATTCATGTACAGCGTACGTATGTATATGTTTTCCATATATTGGAGTTTGTATACATACGGCTGGTCGTGTTACGTATTCCTAGTCCTACGTATTTTGGGACTGGAGCGTGACATATTTTTAGTGGTGGCCCATATTGTAGCGTCCCGCTTAGCGTAGGCGCTATGTACAAGTGAGATCGCCTTGCTTGCTCGAACAGAAGTCTTCTCAGAGAGTTTCCGACCAATTGATCAATGTGAGTGGGCAGAACTGCATTCTCTGATTCTTGCACGACTTAATAATGAATCTGAGTTTTTGAATGCTTGTTTGCTTAAGAAGAATGTTTTCATAAGAGAATGATAGAACCGACTCAGCATGCTAATAAGAGAACTCAGATAGCTTATCATTGAAACAAATCTGTTGCCTAACTAAGAGAATATGAGCGCTTGTCAGAAATAAGATAGAACTATTGCCATGCTAAGAGAAAGATAGAAATGTTGCACGCTTAGAAACACCGACACAGCTATCGAACGAACCCTTGCCATGCTAAAGAAGATAAGTAAATGAATCGCTTGAATATGTCCCTTGAATATGCTAAGAAAGAGATAGACTTTTGTTTGCTAGTATTGAAATCAATCGTGCTTTCCTTATGTATTCTGCTTGTCTGATTTGCTACATCGAACTGCTAAAGTCTGTGATTCGTATATGCATAGACTAATAGTGCGCCCTGATGTTCCGTTCCTTCGGGTTCTAGGGGGGTGTACTATTAGATATGTGAAAGATGTGTTTGCCTAGAAGAAGAAGTGAGAGTCTAGTAGTCCGCCCTGATGTTCCGTTCCTTCGAGTTCTAGGGGGGTGTGGCTATTAGATTGTTTAATGTTTGTGAATATGAATGTGAATATTGCTTGTCATTGCATTGGTCTCGGACAACTTGTGCACAAGGTAATAATCTCTCGATCGATTCCTGGGGCACTGAAAATCGGTCGGTCCGGAAGGGATTGTTGAGAGCACCCTGATGTTCCGTTCCGAAAGGATCTAGGGGGGTGTTGTTGTCCAATAATGGGGTAACTCATGGACCGTCATATAGATAGGGAGCATGCTAGGTTTACCTTCTTGCATACCTATTGATTGATGACACCAAAAGATTGATACATAAGTTTATTCATATGCATATTGTGACTAACTTGTGTGTCTACTGCAGGATAACCGTTCGACTATGGGGTAAGAAATATGAGTTTATATATATAAGCTTGCTCGTTTATTTTGTCTGCATCGTAGAAGATACCTGTTAGTGCTGCATGCATTTGCATCGGTCGGACAATGACTATTGGTGAAGAGCTGAACCCTGGTTACGACTGCTGTAACGGCAGTAATATGCAACCATGGGTCACAGCTGCTAATAGCATCAGATAAAGGAGTCATTGGTTAGCTGGATTACCGCTACCGATCCTAAGTTTCTCGGGGACCGACCTCTGATTGATAGTTCAATTTGTGTGCCTGAATGAATGACAGTCCTCATGATATGTTTGCCTTGTTTCAATATGATAAGTCTGCTAGATAAGCTTTGCCCCAAAGAGTTAGATTGATTGCACAATACATGTTGTACTCCACGATGAGGACACTGTCCCTTATGTTGCTCAAATGCTTGAATATTGGTTATGCAAAACTATTTCAAAGTTATGTTTTCAAAGGATGTAATCTGACTATATCCTGAGTTGCATGAAATGAACTTAGGTAAAACTAGCAAGATCACTAGTAATGCAATGTTTTACCACATGATTACTTAGTGTGGGTTTCAGGGGGTGTAACTTCTGTTCAGTTGTTTATACTCACCAGTACTTATAAAAGTGCTGACCCACCAACAGTTTGCTTGTTCTCAGGTGCTTGTTCGTCTGAGGAAGCGATAGCCGTGCCTCATCCCAAGGAACCGGAAATCTGGAGTTGATGCCTAGAGCCGCGTCGAGTTGTGCCTGCTTTGAGCTACTTTTGTATAGAGGGACATAATGTATGGAACGGTGTCATTATAATCGAGAGACATAGTGCCTGAGCGAATTGTAACTTCGGCCATGCGTCGCTTGTAACACTTTGAATATCAATAAAAGTGCTTGTTTTGCATATGCCATTGTGTTCTTTACTTTTCTGCAAATGTTATGTGCCGCTGCTTCAGTATGAATTAGCTTACTTGCCCTTGTATCAAAGCTTTGGCCTTGTGCAAGCGCATTTTAGGCTTGCACGTCATCACGCCCGTACGAGGACGATCGGTTCCGTAGAGACCAAAGCGAGGACGAACGGCCCTGCGGGACCGGGGCATGACATAATAGTATCAGAGCGACTCGATTCCTTGCCCATTTCATTGCCTCCAACTCTGATATGTGCTTGATGTGAGATGCAATGAACGTTCTATACAATAAGTCCGTAAATATTCTCAAAGTTGTCGGCAAAAGTTTTCTGGATTTGTTTTCATTGCTTGAGATGTGATTTGTGATTTCTGGATTGCTAGAGTTTTGATTTGGGATGGTGAGGGATGAGGACTATCGCTGCTCTGTGTTTTTGTGAGTTTCTCCTTGAGTTTCGAGGACTAAACTCTTTGTTGGTGGGTAAGTATGTAGCTCCCTGCTCCACATAGGCGCTATGTACAAGTGAGATCGCCTTGCTTGCTCGAACGGAAGTCTTCTCGGAGAGTTCTCGACCGATTGATCAACGTGAGTGGGCAGAACTGCATTCTCTGATTCTTGCACGACTTAATAATGAATCTGTGTTTTTGAATGCTTGTTTACTTAAGAAGAATATTTTCATAAGAGAATGATAGAACCGACTCAGCATGCTAATAAGAGAACTCACATAGCTTGTCATTGAAATGAATCTGTTGCCTAACTAAGAGAATATGAGCGCTTGTCAGAAATGAGATAGAACTATTGCCATGCTAAGAGAAAGATAGAAATGTTGCACGCTTAGAAACACCGACACAGCTATCGAACGAACCCTTGCCATGCTAAAGAAGATAAGTAAATGAATCGCTTGAATATGTCCCTTGAATATGCTAAGAAAGAGATAGACTTTTGTTTGCTAGTATTGAAATCAATCGTGCTTTCCTTATGTGTTCTGCTTGTCTGTTTTGCTACATCGAACTGCTAAAGTCTGTGATTCGTATATGCATAGACTAATAGTGCGCCCTGATGTTCCGTTCCTTCGGGTTCTAGGGGGGTGTACTATTAGATATGTGAAAGATGTGTTTGCCTAGAAGAAGAAGTGAGAGTCTAGTAGTCCGCCCTGATGTTCCGTTCCTTCGGGTTCTAGGGGGGTGTGGCTATTAGATTGTTTAATGTTTGTGAATATGAATGTGAATATTGCTTGTCATTGCATTGGTCTCGGACAACTTGTGCACAAGGTAATAATCTCTCGATCGATTCCTGGGGCACTGAAAATCGGTCGGTCCGGAAGGGATTGTTGAGAGCACCCTGATGTTCCGTTCTGAAAGGATCTAGGGGGGTGTTGTTGTCCAATAATGGGGTAACTCATGGACCGTCATATAGATAGGGAGCATGCTAGGTTTACCTTCTTGCATACCTATTGATTGATGACACCAAAAGATTGATACATAAGTTTATTCATATGCATATTGTGACTAACTTGTGTGTCTGCTGCAGGATAACCGTTCGACTATGGGGTAAGAAATATGAGTTTATATATATAAGCTTGCTCGTTTATTTTGTCTGCATCGTAGAAGATACCTGTTAGTGCTGCATGCATTTGCATCGGTCGGACAATGACTATTGGTGAAGAGCTGAACCCTGGTTACGACTGCTGTAACGGCAGTAATATGCAACCATGGGTCACAGCTGCTAATAGCATCAGATAAAGGAGTCATTGGTTAGCTGGATTACCGCTACCGATCCTAAGTTTCTCGGGGACCGACCTCTGATTGATAGTTCAATTTGTGTGCCTGAATGAATGACAGTCCTCATGATATGTTTGCCTTGTTTCAATATGATAAGTCTGCTAGATAAGCTTTGCCCCAAAGAGTTAGATTGATTGCACAATACATGCTGCACTCCACGATGAGGACACTGTCCCTTATGTTGCTCAAATGCTTGAATATTGGTTATGCAAAACTATTTCAAAGTTATGTTTTCAAAAGATGTAATCTGACTATATCCTGAGTTGCATGAAATAAACTTAGGTAAAATTAGCAAGATCACTAGTAATGCAATGTTTTGCCACATGATTACTTAGTGTGGGTTTCAGGGGGTGTAACTTCTGTTCAGTTGTTTATAATCACCAGTACTTATAAAAGTGCTGACCCACCAACAGTTTGCTTGTTCTCAGGTGCTTGTTCGTCTGAGGAAGCGATAGCCGTGCCTTATCCCAAGGAACCGGAAATCTGGAGTTGATGCCTTGAGCCGCGTCGAGTTGTGCCTGCTTTGAGCTGCTTTTGTATAGAGGGACATAATGTATGGAACGGTGTCATTGTAATCGAGAGACAGAGTGCCTGAGCGAATTGTAACTTCGGCCATGCGTCGCTTGTAACACTTTGAATATCAATAAAAGAGCTTGTTTTGCATATGCCATTGTGTTCTTTACTTTTCTGCAAATGTTATGTGCCGCTGCTTCAGTATGAATTAGCTTACTTGCCCTTGTATCAAAGCTTTGGCCTTGTGCAAGCGTATTTTAGGCTTGTACGGCATCACGCCCGTACGAGGACGATCGGTTCCGTAGAGACCAAAGCGAGGACGAACGGCCCTGCGGGACCGGGGCGTGACATAATGGTATCAGAGCGACTCGATTTCTTGCCCATTTCGTTGCCTCCAACTCTGATATGTGCTTGATGTGAGATGCAATGAACGTTCCATACAATAAGTCCGTAAATATTCTCAAAGTTGCCGGCAAAAGTTTTCTGGATTTGTTTTCATTGCTTGAGATATGATTTGTGATATATGATTTGTGATTTCTGGATTGCTAGAGTTTTGATTTGGGATGGTGAGGGATGAGGACTATCGCTGCTCTGTGTTTTCGTGAGTTTCTCCTTGAGTTTCGAGGACTAAACTCTTTGTTGGTGGGTAAGTATGTAGCGCCCTGCTCCGCATAGGCGCTATGTACAAGTGAGATCGCCTTGCTTGCTCGAACGGAAGTCTTCTCGGAGAGTTCTCGACCGATTGATCAACGTGAGTGGGCAGAACTGCATTCTCTGATTCTTGCACGACTTAATAATGAATCTGAGTTTTTGAATGCTTGTTTGCTTAAGAAGAATGTTTTCATAAGAGAATGATAGAACCGACTCAGCATGCTAATAAGAGAACTCACATAGCTTGTCATTGAAACGAATCTGTTGCCTAACTAAGAGAATATGAGCGCTTGTCAGAAATGAGATAGAACTATTGCCATGCTAAGAGAAAGATAGAAATGTTGCACGCTTAGAAACACTAACACAGCTATCGAACGAACCCTTGCCATGCTAAAGAAGATAAGTAAATGAATCGCTTGAATATGTCCCTTGAATATGCTAAGAAAGAGATAGACTTTTGTTTGCTAGTATTGAAATCAATCGTGCTTTCCTTATGTGTTCTGCTTGTCTGATTTGCTACATCGAACTGCTAAAGTCTGTGATTCGTATATGCATAGACTAATAGTGCGCCCTGATGTTCCGTTCCTTCGGGTTCTAGGGGGGTGTACTATTAGATATGTGAAAGATGTGTTTGCCTAGAAGAAGAAGTGAGAGTCTAGTAGTCCGCCCTGATGTTCCGTTCCTTCGGGTTCTAGGGGGGTGTGGCTATTAGATTGTTAAATATTTATGAATATGAATGTGAATGTTGCTTGTCATTGCATTGGTCTCGGATAACTTGTGTACAAGGTAATAGTCTCTCGATCGATTCCTGGGGCACTGGGAATCGGTCGGTCCGGAAGGGATTGTTGAGAGCACCCTGATGTTCCGTTCCGAAAGGATCTAGGGGGTATTGTTGTCCAATAATGGGGTAACTCATGGACCGTCATATAGATAGGGAGCATGCTAGGTTTACCTTCTTGCATACTTATTGATTGATGACACCAAAAGATTGATACATAAGTTTATTCATATGCATATTGTGACTAACTTGTTTGTCTGCTGCAGGATAACCGTTCGACTATGGGGTAAGAAATATGAGTTTATATATATAAGCTTGCTCGTTTATTTTATCTGCATCATAGAAGATACCTGTTAGTGCTGCATACATTTGCATCGGTCGGACAATGGCTATTGGTGAAGAGCTGAACCCTGGTTACGGCTGCTGTAACGGCAGTAATGTGCAACCATGGGTCACAGCTGCTAATAGCATCAGATAAAGGAGTCATTGGTTAGCTGGATTACCGCTACTGATCCTGAGTTTCTCGGGGACCGACCTCTGATTGATAGTTCAATTTGTGTGCCTGAATGAATGACAGTCCTCATGATATGTTTGCCTTGTTTCAATACGATAAGTCTGATAGATAAGCTTTGCCCCAAAGAGTTAGATTGATTGCACAATACATGCTGCACTCTACGATGAGGACACTGTCCCTTATGTTGCTCAAATGCTTGAATATTGGTTATGCAAAACTATTTCAAAGTTATGTTTTCAAAAGATGTAATCTGACTATATCCTGAGTTGCATGAAATAAACTTAGGTAAAACTAGCAAGATCACTAGTAATGCAATATTTTGCCACATGATTACTTAGTGTGGGTTTCAGGGGGTGTAGCTTCTGTTCAGTTGTTTATACTCACCAGTACTTATAAAAGTGCTGACCCACTAACAGTTTGCTTGTTCTCAGGTACTTGTTCGTCTGAGGAAGCGATAGCCGTGCCTCATCCCAAGGAACCAGAAATCTGGAGTCGATGCCTTGAGCCGCTTCGAGTTGTACCTGCTTTGAGCTGCTTTTGTATAGAGGGACATAATGTATGTAACGGTGTCATTGTAATCGAGAGACAGAGTGCCTGAGCGAATTGTAACCTCGGCCATGCGTCGCTTGTAACACTTTGAATATCAATAAAAGAGCTTGTTTTGCATATGCCATTGTGTTCTTTACTTTTCTGCAAATTTTATGTGCCGCTGCTTCAGTATGAATTAGCTTACTGCCCTTGTATCAAAGCTTTGGCCTTGTGCAAGCGCATTTTAGGCTTGCACGGCATCACGTCCGTGCGAGGACGATCGGTTCCGTAGAGACCAAAGCGAGGATGAATGACCCTGCGGGACCGGGGCGTGACATATGCAGGTCCAAAAAATATTGTCTTGGTTACGTAACTGTAGCAAACAAGCCTGCGTATAGGAATAAAGTATAAGGATCTTATTCACACTGGACTGAAACCTCATTCCTTCTTCCAACCACCCTATATTTGGATAACCAGAGTTTACGCCAGAAATCCTTTACGCTGTGACCAGGGATCTCTATTTATAGAGATCAAACAAAGTAACTGTTGTTGGCGTAAAGGCCAAACAACCGCCTAGTTGGCATAAAAGCCAAAAGAATGTCTTGTTGGCATAGAAAGCCAAGATATGAAGAAGATTGCTAAGTTTACGCCGCGGCAAATGACAACTGCTACCCACGTTTCCTTAGTCTTCCTAATCCTGCATATGACAAGTCATACAAACACCCCAGCATAAACTTGAGGAATTATGAATAAATAGTTAAACCAGTGTAGAATAGCCTAATTAGGCGTAAAGTGTAAAGATGGTGATGTGATGCATATTTGTCACAGACTTAGCTTTCCCAGCCATGACCAAGTAGAACCGAATCTCATGCATTAAATGCAGAGATATGCCTCGAGCCCTGTGCGAGAAACAACTTTTGATTAGCAGTTGATTTTGTCTTCTCCTGAGCGTAAAATTCATTTCTATCAATATAGAATAGACAGCGTATTCAGAAGGCCCCATTTTCTTCCTCTTGGAAGCGTAAAATGACTTGTATCAATAATCTGTCACTAAACGACAACCTGGATCTCTGTGCAAAATCATCATCACAGCCGTCCTCTCGATCATCGTGCAGTACTTTTGTCAGATGTCAGGTTCACTGATTTGACTGACAAACTCATCCGAGGAAAAACGAAGAGTTACTCGTACAACTTTACGCTGTAAAGTATGCTATCCTTTACGCAGACAATTTTACGCAGATTTTACGCAAGGGTAAATTTTTCGCGCAGACTTTACACAGCATAACTTTACGCAACCGATCTTTTTCCACGTAGAACTTTTATGCATATTTACGCGGGCAGACTTTTACGTAGACTTTTCCCAGAGCCATGTTTTATGCCAAACTTCCTTGATTCTCTGCTTTACGCGGCTAGTTCTGAAACCATGTTTTACGTTGACAATTTTGAATCTATGTTTTCCGCGGGCAAATTCCTCAGCGTATTTCATGCTACTACACCCTATTTAATATTTGCATCCTGTTTGATTCATGTACCTCTTCTAAAAGTTGTATACATTACCTGCAGAAAGATAGATATGCAGAAGGGATGTACTATCACCAATAATGACACAACTCCTGGAGTCAATGGTCAGACTCAAGGAGGGACCTCAACAACTCCTAGACTTTTGGGACCAGATGGACAGATTCACAATCCAGTTCCATCTGATCTTCCCGTTCCACCTAATGGGAACCTTCCAGCCTCAACAACACTGCAGGATGGCCAGGCACAACTGTTCCAATTCTTCCAGATAATAATACAGGAACAGATACAGCAAGCAGCAGAACAGAGACAAGAGTTCCTAGCAGTACTTGAAAGGATGGCTGCAAGAACTACTGTACCAACTCAAGCACTAGCTCCAGCTAGAGTTGGTTCAGTGAAGGACTTTGTACAGATGGGTCCAAGGCCATACAAAGGCATTGAGAGTCCAGAGGAAACTAACAACTGGATCACTCACACTCGGAAGCTATTAGAGGCATCACATCTACCTGCAGATCTATGGATGACAGGTGTAAGGACACTCCTAGATGGTAATGCTCACCACTGGTGGGAATCCATGGAACGCCAGCTGGGTACATACCAGACATGGGAGCAGTTCCTGGAGTACTTCGAAAGGAAGTACTTCCCGGATACCGTCAGAGATGCATTGCACGATCAGTTTCTCCACCTAGAGCAGGGGAACAGAACAGTTGACGAGTACGATGCCGAGTTTAGTCGCCTTAGCAAATATGGTGCTGCCCTGATACCGGATGACTTGGCCAGAGCTAAAAGATTTTACCGTGGACTGACTCAGAAGCTACAATACTACACTAGCTCCCAGTCCCGCATCTCTTATGCTGAGGTACTGACAGAAGCCAGATTGTAAGAAACCATCAACCGAGGAAAAGGAGTTCAGCTGGGGACGCAACAAGGACCAGCAAGGACACATCCAGGACCAAAAAGGACATAATAAGAAGGACCTATCAGACGTCCTCTAGCCCAGCAATATCAGTACCAGCACAGAGCAGGACCGTATCAGGTCTCAGAGAAGCCCCACTGCAATTATTGTGGGAAATGCGGACATATTATGAGGGATTGTCGAACTCGCCTAGGACAATGTATGAGATGTGGTTTCGGACAGCATATGTTGAAAGACTGTCCTATGCAACAAGCATCAACACTTCCACCACCAGCACAGAGGCTAGTGCTTCCAGCACCAAAGCCAGCTCCGCAAATGATGAGACAAGGAGCACCACGACCTTCGGCAGCAGGAGGATTTCAGCGAGGACCACCGCTACTTGCCCAGGAGGATCAATTCGCGAGGGCCAGACAGGGACAACCACAGAGGAACGGGCAAGCTTTTGCAATGGAAGTGGATGACCTAGATCAGGAGATTGATGTTATAGCAGGTATCATTCTTGTTTTTACTTTTCCTGCTGCGACATTGTTTGATACGGGAGAAACCCACTCATTCATATCATCTAGTTTTATTGCCAAACACAATATTTCCTCCACACCTTTACCTAGTTGTATTAGAATTCTTACCGGAGGAGGAGTAGTACCTGTTAGTAGAAATTATAGATCATGTCCTATAGTGATACATGGTAGAGAAATGAATGCCCGACTCTTAGTCCTTCCTAAGCCAACTTTTGATATTGTTCTTGGGATGGACTGGCTGAGCAAGTACCACGCTTTCTTCGATTGCTTTGGAGGAAGCATTCTTTTCAAGGTACCCGGCCAGCCTAAACTTGAGTTTGCACGCGGATCCACAAAAATCCTTGATGGTATGCAACTCGTAATGGACGATGTTGTCTATCATTCCATTATTTCAGAATTCCCAGATGTTTTTCCAGAAGAATTACCAGGCCTACCCCCAAATAGAGATGTAGAATTCTCAATTGAATTAACACCAGGAGCAGCACCCATAGCATCACATGTTTATAGATTGGCGAAGAAGAAAATGGATGAACTAAAGACACAATTAAAGGAACTAGAAGATAAAGGTTTCGTCCGACCAAGTGCATCACCCTGGGGAGCACCAGTATTGTTTGTACCAAAGAAGGATGGGTCAGTGCGTATGTGCATTGACTATAGAGCCTTGAATGCAGTAACAGTGAAGAATAAATATCCACTACCACGTATTGATGACTTATTTGATCAACTCAGTGGAGCCAAGGTGTTCTCAAAGATATATTTGAGATCAGGATATTACCAGGTGAAGGTACGAAAGGAGGACATCCCGAAGACCGCATTCCGGACAGGATATAGGCACTACAAGTTTCTGGTCATGCCATTTGGATTGACCAATGCTCCAGCTATCTTTATGGACTTAATGAATCGAGTCTTCCATCAATATTTGGACCAGTTCATGGTCGTCTTCATAGATGATATACTTGTCTACTCAAAGATCTACGAGGAGCACGAAAAGCACCTACGGATAGTTCTAGAGACCTTAAGGAGAGAGCAGTTATATGCAAAACTCAATAAATATGAGTTCTTCTTGGACAGAGTTTCATTTATTGGACATTTTCTTACAGGAGATGGTATTTTTGTTGATCTAGAAAAGATCTCGGTAGTCGAGACATGGCCTATTCCTAAATCAGCAGCAGAGGTGAGAAGTTTCCTTGGACTTGTGGGATATTATCGATGGTTCGTAGAGAACTTCTCAAGGATAGCAACACATATGACTCAGTTAACTTGCAAGGATCAAGAATTCTTATGGACCAACGAATGTCAAGCCGCTTTCGAGGAGTTGAAGGAGCGACTGACTACAGCACCAGTATTGACTATTCCATCAGGATCAGGAGGCTATGTGATCTACAGTGACGCATCAGGGAAAGGCTTGGGATGCGTATTAATACAGCATGGCAAGGTGATTACATATGCATCTAGGCAGTTACGAGTACATAAAAAGGATTATCCAACTCATGACTTGGAACTTGCATCTGTTGTATTTGCTCTGAAGTTATGGAGACATTACTTATATGGGGAACGAGTGGAAATATATACCGACCACAAAAGCCTCAAGTATGTCTTCACACAGAAGGAGTTAAATATGAGGCAACGTAGATGGCTCGAGTTGATGAAAGATTTTGAGATAGAGCTACATTATCACCCCGGCAAGGCTAACGTTGTAGCAGATGCGTTAAGCCGAAAACCAGCAGCTTATTTCTTAATATCACAAAGGGAATTATTAAAGGACTTGCAAGGTCTTGGCATTAAAGTGATTTTGCCCGGAGCAGATGGGACACTAACCAATTTACAAGTACAATCATCACTAGTAGAAAGAATCAAGGCAACATTACCTACAGACGCCAGATTCAGAAAATTAAAGAAAAGAATAGAGGCCGGAGAGCAGACAGGATTGCGCATTCATGATGACGGAATATTACGATATGGTAATCGTCTTTATGTTCCAAATGGAGAAATTTGACAGGAGTTGATGACAGAAGGTCACAGTTCAATATATTCTATTTATCCTGGAGGCACCAAGATATATCAGAATTTACGACAGCACTTTTGGTGGCATAGAATGAAAAGAGAGATAGCCCAATTTGTAGCTAAATGTTTGTTATGTCAACAAGTAAAGGCAGAGCACCAGAGAACAGCAGGGTTATTGCAACCACTTCCGATTCCAGAATAGAAGTGGGAGCACATCACTATGGACTTTGTCACGGGTTTTTCCAAGAGTCCAAGTGGAAGAGATGCAGTATGGGTAATAGTGGACCGACTCACAAAGTCAGCCCATTTCTTGCCTTTTAGAGTTGGCCAATCTACAGAAGCTTTGGCTGACTTATATATGAGGCAGATCGTGAGACTGCACGGTATACCAGTAAGCATTATATCAGATAGGGATTCACGCTTTAT
Organism: Iris macrosiphon; assembly: GCA_036927795.1. NCBI lineage: Eukaryota > Viridiplantae > Streptophyta > Magnoliopsida > Asparagales > Iridaceae > Iris > Iris macrosiphon. Next base: position 26,109,297 of record JAYESA010000006.1, on the reverse strand, counting down.
ATTACACTTTTGGAAGAGCATGCAAGACAGCCTTGGAACTCATCTAAAGTTCAGTACATCTTATCACCCGCAAACAGATGGGCAGTCAGAACATACTATTCAGACATTGGAGTATATGTTAAGGGCTTATATGTTAGACTTTGGAGGATCATGGGAGGACCACCTACATCTTGTAGAGTTTTCTTACAACAATAGCTATCAAGCAAGCATTCAGATGACTCCGTTTGAAGCATTATATGGAAGGAAGTGTAGGTCTCCTGTATGTTGGGGTGACGTGGAAGAATGTCAAATTTTGGGACCAGAGTTAGTGTTCAACACCGTTGAGACAGTTAAGAAGATACAAGGGCATTTACGAGCAGCGCAAGACAGGCAGAAATAATGGGCAAACCTTCATCGTCGTCTCTTGGAGTTCAAAGAGGGAGATCGTGTCTTCTTAAGGATATCACCTACCAGAGGCACTATCCGATTCGGAGGGCGCGGCTAGTTAAGTCCAAGGTATATTGGACCATTTGACGTACTAGAGAGAGTGGGAGAAGTGGCTTATCGACTTGCACTATCTTATTCACTTGAGGGAGTACATGATATATTCCATGTGTCGCAACTCAGGCGATATGTGGCAGATAGCAGTTATATTCTTGACCATTCAGAAATCACCATTGGGCCAAGCTTATCATATCAAGAGCAACCCGTGGGAATCCTTGATCATCGAGAGAAAGTATTGAGGAACCAGTCTATTTCCTTGGTCCGCATAGCATGGAAGCATGGCTCGCCAGGAGAATCTACTTGGGAACGCGAGGATGACATGCACGAATATTTTCCGGACCTATTCACAGACCAAGGTATAAATTTACTTTGATTAAGTTATATCTTACACCATTCTTGACTTTCTACAGTGACTTAGTTTTAATTTCGAGGACAAAATTTTTATAAGTTGGGTAGACTGTAAGATCCCTAATCCTGAAAACCCTATTTTTATTTATTTATTTATTTATAAGTAGTTATGAGCTAAATAGAGGAGATAGATTTTATTCAAGTGTTTGTGCATCTAGAGAATTTTATGGAGCCATTATAATTTTTCCTAAATTATTTTATTTATGAGACCCTTTGGACAGTTGCTAGTTTAAACCGTATGCACCAATATAATTTTCAGAATTCTCTCTCTATATATATATGTATATATATATATATATATATATATATATTATTATTATTAATAAGAAAAAGGAATGAGAAAAGAATAGAAAATAGAAGTTCCTATTTTGAATCAAACCCGTAACCCGTTTAGCCACCCGCGTAAAAAGAAGAAAGGAGACAACAACAGCTCATCATCACCGCACGTAAACTTTGCTCTTTTCTCCGCACGTTATTATAATAGCAGCAGTAGCAAACCCACGCGTATAACTTATACGCGTAAACTCTTCCTTTCACCGCGCGTAAAATCCAAACCACAACTCCTAAACCCACTACCCGCTGGAACCCAAACTCGCGTAAAGAAAGTAATATCAGCGGCAGAAACAAAACTCAATTTTGCTTTGTTTTGCTTCTTAGCACGTGTGAGCCTTCCCATTGCACCGCTTCTTATCACTGTAATTACTAAATAACCCTCAACCGAAACCAAAATCAATGAAAAGAAAGAAAATAGCAGCGGCAGTAGTTTTAGTTTCTTAACCACCAAATTTCCTCCACCGCCTCTTATTCTCTATATATATCCATGAAATGCACCCCAAGCCCTAAAAACCTTACTTCTTCAAACTAAAATACTGTTTGGACGTGCACTATCCAGAACTTTTGCTCGGCAAGTATACCTTGCTATTGTACTACTATTTACATTCTACATGATGCTCTCCTTCTGTTTTATTTGTGTATTTGCATTAGACCTATTTTATGAGACTACCCATTATCATGAGTCATTGGTCAGGATACAGTTATTACACAGGTTGTGAGTCTCATATAGATCACGGACTGCATGACAGGTCTGGCCTCCTGTACGTATGGGCCGCCGTGCGTTAGGGATAATTGCTGATAAAAACTTTGTATGCTAGTAGACCTGGCAGTTATATAGAGGTTTTATCGTGTCATAGATGTGGCATGCTTAGAGCATGGGATGGGGAGAACAACAAGTAAGATATTTGGGCTCCTTTGCACTTTTCTTATATGTAACCCGTACGCTCCACCGGAGATATGCGAGATAACCCCTATACTACTTGGCGGCCTCTATCGTTGAAAAGAAGACATGCTTTATAGGCCTCTGATTCTCCGAGAAAATTATGTCAAACCTATTTATGGCCAGATAGTCCACAGGTTGGAAAGTTGTTCTCAAACTGCATTCACATAGACGGTTAGGTGACCCAGTGGATGTTTATATTTCAGTATTTATTGGCATTTTTATATGTATCTTGTTACGTCCCTCTGAGGACCTGGTCCCTTTCCAGATATGGACGAGCAGGAGTACCCATAGGAGTACGGACCTGGACCGGACACTACGTACTTGGCTGATGAGGCCTTACCCTCAGAGTACCTATGATTTTCTTACCGCTGTTTGGAGATGTTGCTACTTCAGTATAGTCATTTTCTAGTGGATTTGTTTCCACCTGATTATCAGACTTGATACTCATTTTGGATATTCAGTATTATTCAGCTCTTTATTACTACTAATTAATTGTGCTGTGGATGAGATTTAGATTGTGTATGACTTGTTGTGACAGTATATTACCACTGGTGGATTGGATATTCATGTACAGCGTACGTATATATATATTTTTCATATATTGGAGTTCGTATACATACGGCTGGGCGTGTTAGGTATTCCTAGTCCTACGTATTTTGGGACTGGGGTGTGACAGGTAGAGACCATCGGATACGACCACCATAGTGCGTGCTTGTTACTACGGTTTACCAGAGTGGTTAAAGCCCATACGCCTACTGATTGTCCTCTCATGATACTAAGTGCCATGTGTGTGTCAACATATCTAATATATAGTAATGACTGAAAGAAAACTATACATGTAAGAAATATACAGAAATGCCATGAATATACAGAAATAAAATAAGCATACAAAATACTGTAAACAATTTGACAAGGTATCTTGCCTGGCAAGAAAGCTGCAAAATGTAACGTCCAGATGTCACGCGCACAGAAGTAGAAACTGCGGCCTCGGAATAAACGTCTCCGGATGCTGAAATAGACATCACCAACATTTCCAGAATAAGAGAAATAGCTAGAAAGCACTTCCCTTTCGTCTAATTTGGACACAGGGGCAAAACGGTAATTTCGGGTCAAAGTGGGGTCCACATGTGGCCCACTTTGCACTGAAAAGTGTGCCAGGGGTAAAGGTCTCTAAATGGAACAAAATTATAGGTCAAACCAATTCTAAATATTGATACGAACTCAACGGTATGTCCAATTTTGAATTCCGGTGAGACGAACACAATTTTGCCCAAAAAGTCAATCGTAGGGCCCGCCAATTGGCGACTTGGTCAACTGTCTCAAAATTGTATGAAAATTGGGTCACAGGACCAGCGCATTACCACGAGTCCAGTGGCATAAGTTTCGTTGCAATCTGGCGAGCGTGCACAAAATACACACAGCTTTCACAAAAGTTGTGACATGGAGATTGTCTGCGGATACGGGCTGATTTTGATGCGCACATGCGTCCGAATCAGTTTTCGCAAAATCTTACATGTCCGGGTATGCTGCGTACACCTTTTGGTACAGTTGGTACACGGCGGGGCGGTCCTGTTTGGCGGGGCGCGCTCCATTTTGCAATTTTTAGAAATCTAGAAAAAAAATGAGTTTTAGGGTTTTCCAACGAATTTAATTCTACACACAGCAGTTAACAAAGTAATATAATTAACAAAATTAAACTAGGTCAAGTGGTCTCCGCATACCAAAAGAAAAATTGAATTTGGATCTCTGTGGTGGAAGATACAACTCCGGGAACATAGGTAGTTTACCGCAGTTTTTTGCGATACCCAAAAGTTATCTTTTTCCGTCAACTTGGACGCTATTTTTGCCTAGGGTTTTACGATGTTCAAGGTCAACTAACATACAAATATTGGAAAGGGTTAAGTGGTGAACGTACCGGTGAAGACGGGGTCGAGTTTGGGTTCAGCGAGGTGACGAGAAACAGGGCTGGAACACAGGAAGATTGCTGTTCAAAACTGTAGTTTGCGGTGTTGTGCGGGGTCGCGGTCGTCGTGCAGTCAGTTTGGGCGGCTGGAGGCGGCTTGGCTGGGCGGTTCTGGTGGCTGAGGGCGGCGTCGCTAGGTTTAGATGGAAAGAGGTGAGTTTAGGTTTAGGGTTTTGGTTCGAAGAGGTAAAGTATTATATATATAGAAGAGAGAGAGAGGCGTGGGAAGTCTTCATGCGCGGGGTTAGGGGGGGCAGCCTTGCTGCTGCTGTTATTGTTTTGTATATGGGTTGTTAACGGGTAGACTAGGGTAAATGGGTAAGGGTTTATTAATAATCCATTAAGGATTTTCTTTTATTTCTTTTCTTTCTTTATTTTTTCCCTTTTTTTTTTCTTTTCCAAATTCTTTTTCTTATTTCTTTTCTTTTCTATTAAACTATATATATGTATATGTGTGTATATATATATATATATATATATATATATATATATATATATATATATATATATATATATATATATATATATATATATACACACATAAAAAATTCTAGAATTTATATTAATGCATACCATTAAGCTAGCAACTGTCCAAAGGGTCCCTACATGAAATAAATTAGAAAAAATTCCTAATGGCCCCATAAATCCCCTAAGCGCACGAACACCTAAAATAAAAATAAAATAAAATCTATTTCTCCTAATTAGCCACTAATTACTAAAATTAAATTAATAAATTAATAGAAAAAAAAAGTAAATAGGATTTTTAGGATTAGGGTTTTATATTCTACCCAACTTATAAAAATTTTGTCCTCGAAATTGATACTAATCCATATTCATAATAATCACTATAGCTATTACACTACATTGGTATCTAGTAGGACTTCCTAAATGTTGTAGTCTGTCATTCTAACACTTCCTCGTCTATTGTCCATACACTATTATATCATCCTCTAACTCGTCTACACTACCCAACTTACAAGAATTCTACTAGTAATCACATTCTTTGAAGCTATTGTCTAGGTTGTAAGGCAAATACATTTATTGGGTCGAGAATCTTGGAATACCTGTCTAAAATCTCATAACTATGACTTTTCTTCGTAACCGTCAAGTATCGTAGTCTAATACTGCCACGCCACCTGGCTAGTATGGCTGCAAGTAATTTGACTACTCTACCATAATCGTCTGGCTGTAACTGTTGCTACCTCGCCAGCAATTTGTCATATTCATCAGTTCGTAACAAGTGCCTTCAACTCTTTCCTAGGCATAGTCTAAGTTTTAGGGAAACACTTAATGTCTTGACTAAAACTATTAGGAGTATGACCTACTTCAAACAATCTAACAAATTTCTATTATGCTAAATGATGTTACTTAAGGGTTAAACTAATAAAGAATACAGATATTGCTATAGTGCATATGTATAAGGGTTATTATTAAGAACTCATCCTTTAGTTATCAAGCATTACTAACTCATTTATGTTTTAACTAACAAAATAGGGATGAGGTTGATATAAATCAAATAATTCATAATGGCACAAAAAGATACAACTATGATAGGAAGAGTTAAGCACGAGATAAGGAATGGATATAAAAGAGGAGATGAGTCACCTAAGAGGGCGAGATAAGGATAGGGGAAGAATACTACTACTGCTACTCACGTCATCCATTAGCATCGCGTGTATGCCATCTGGGTAGAATAGAAATTTATCCTCATAACTGCTAAACTACCATATATATAATTCTATATCTATTTGTACATCTAAGATCTTGTGTCACAATGGGGTTATGAGTATGCAAAGATAATTATAACTAAAAGGTCATACCTTCCTGTGTCTGCTCTCCCATATTTGTCATAATGAGTGCTTGGCATTGTCCTTGATTGTTCAACTGGGGTCTAGTCCCCTCTATTTGTGCAGACTGTAGAAGAAGTGGTGGGTCCCTTTTGTCTCCTATACTTGAGGGTGTATATGGTGTTCCTGATTCTAATGCCAACCCTGGTTCTATTTAGGACATTCCAGGGCTTGATGGTGACTTGATCCACATATCATGCACAGCCCCAATCGACAATGACAGCCTCTTAGAATATGACATATCCGACCATAATAGTGACAAGTACGGAGCTCCTTGGTTGGATATGGTGCAGCACTATCTGGTTGCTGGCGTGTCAAAGGGTGTCTAATGGGTCCTCCTGGCTGTATCCTTACTGGTCCTTGATGAATTATTTGTTGAATTCCGTTTTCCCTGCTGATGGCCTCCTGGATCATGGCCTCTGTCAATAGCTTGGCATAAGAGATCTGGGACTGGGAGCTAGTGTAGTGCGGGAGCTCCTGAGTCAGCCCGTAGTAAAACCTCTTAGCCTTCTCCAAGTCGTTAGGTATTAGGACGGTGCCATACTTACTGAGGTGGCTAAACTCTGCGTCATACTCATCAACTGTCTTGTTCCCCTGCTCCAGATAGAAGAACTGATCATATAACGCGTCCCTTACAGTGTCCGGAAAGTACTTTCTCTCAACGCACTCCAAGAATTATTCCCAAGTCTGATGCGTACTGTCACGCCCACGTCCCAAAATATATAGAACCAGGCAACGTGGCATTGGCCATCTGACACATCACTAAGGGTTTACCCAATTTAATGGACCCAAAGAAACGTGCTACGCTGTCCTAAAATACTACAAGTTTAATACAGATAAATCTAATCTCATCCACAAAATATCAGAAAATAAGTGCTGAATATATAGATGCTAAGTCTGAAATATCATAATACAAATCAGATAAAGTCTGGTGGAAACAAACCCACTACAAAAGATAAGTAAAAGTACTGAAAATAAGATAGACTAGAGCATCGTCTATCTAGGTAAGTAGCTCCAGCTCTAGGTGCATTGACTACCAAAAATTAGGCAGACTCTGATGGCAGCTCTTCTAACTCCTCCTCAGTGGCATATCTCGTCTCCTGTTCGGGACCATACACTGTGGAGTAGAATGCCTCATCTAAATCTGGAAGGGAACCAGGTCCTCAGTGGGACATAACAAGATACATAAAAGTATGCCATGTATATAAATACTGAATAAATAAATAGAGGGTGTGCTAGCCATCTAATTGAATGCAATGTGAGACAACTTAGTACGTATAGGAAAGTGTGGGCTAGACATATACTGACGTAATTCACTAACCGTAGTGATTGGCTAGTATATGCCACATATGCCCCCATTCGAGGGCACTCTGCAATCGTCCATCTCCGAAGAGCATGGTATCTTTAATATATATATAACGTCCGTATCACTCCGTCGAGTGCGGTATCTGTATAAAAGAGGTGGGTGTCCCATACGCCTACTAGTTGTTCTCCCCGCCCAATGCGGATACACAAGTCGAATATACGACGTATATATTACGGTGCTATATGCCAAGTCATAACTTTCCTGAATATTTCTGATTTTGTGCTAAGCCGTGATGCACGTCACACGTACTGGTAGCTAATCGAGTACGCAACTTGTATCCCAAAATAAAGTGCAACCTTGTTGCGTGTACAAGTGTTAGGGTCTAGGAGGATATTAGGATACCCTCGCAGCTGTTGGTAGGCCTACTAAGTCTAAGTCAGTTACACTACGTGTCAACGTACTTGTTGACGGTACCCGAGGCAATCTCGGATTTCACAGTTATATGTATGTTCAAGAGAAATAGCATACAACAATTTGATATAATTAATCAGTAAATCTTGGCAAGGTATACTTGCCTACGTCTCTGTGCTGGAAGTGCCAAAAATATGTTCTCGTAGTCAAGTCTGAGAGGTCCTAGGATCACTGACTGCGTCGTAGGTGTACTCTGTTCAGGACATACAGGGTTCGTAAATTTAATATTTAAATAAGGCGTATCTTAAATAATATAGTATATATTTACTTAAGTATAAATAAAAGACATAATATATATTTATAATTAATACATATATAATACATATATACATATTTAGAGCATATAAATATATAAACATAATATTTATATACTTAATAAAGATATGTATATATCTATATAGATATATAATACATATACTTTATCTATATATAATAGCATATGTAAATATACATATATACATATATATAATAGTACTTATATAAATATATATATATACATATACATATATAAATAGTGGTAAATATGTATATACATATACATGTATAAATATACATATATATTCATATAATATAGTTATATATATAGCATTTATATACTTAATAAATATATACATAAATATAAATATATAATTAAAGGCAAGGAAATTAATAATAAAATATATATGTTATACATATATTTTATGTACTTAAATATTCATATTTATATATATAATAATATACATATTTATAATAAATGCATACATATATAGAAATATATATATATATATACATATATAGCTTATATAATATATATATATATATATATATATATATATATATATATATATATATATATATATATATATATATATATATATATATATAATATATATATATATATATATATATATATATATATATATATATACATATATATATAAAAATAAAATAAAATATATATATATACATATAATATATATAATAGTATACAATATATATACTGTATATATATATTCATATAATAAATTATAATATAATTATATAACATATATAATTATATATATTACCATATACATAAATAAATATATATATATACATATATATATATTATAAAAAATGCAAAAATACATATATATATACATATTTATAATATATAATATTATATTATATATACATACTGTATATATATACTGTATAATATAATAAATAATATAATAATAATTATATAATATAAATATATATAATACATTATATATAAATATATATATATATAAATATACATAGATATATATATATACATAAATATACATATTAAATATATAATAATATAGTATATATGTATTGTATATAGTAATTATATTATAATTAATATTTAATATAATTATATATATTATATAATATATATATATTATATGTAAATACACATATATACATACATATACACATATATACGTAAATATGTACACAGGGGGGGTATGCTATACCTGACAGGTGGGGGACCCCTAGGCGTCGTCGCCGGCGGGAGGACGGCGGTGGTCCGGCAGGCGGCTGGCCGGAACGGCAGCTGCAGCAGTAGTTACAGTCAGCAATAGCAGCAGCAGGGGCGGCTTGCAGCAGCTGCAGCGGCGGAGGCGGTGGTGCAGGGTGGCAGGGCGGCGGAGGGGATGGCGGCGAAGGTGGTAGTGGTGGTGGCGCGAGGTCGAAGGTGGCCGGGGGTGGAGATTAGGGAGGTCGGGAGGGGCTCGAGTCATGGTAAAGGAGGTCGGGGCGGAGGTCTATGGCGGAGCTTGCGGTCGGGGCGGAGGTCGTGGGGCGGCGGGGAGGTAATGGTCCGGTAGAGGAGATCAGGACGGAGCGGATGGGGGTGGTGGCGGTGGTCTAAGGTGGCCGGAGGTGGTGGTGAGGGCGACCGGGTTGTGGGGGCTGCTGTGTGTGGAGTTGGGGGTTGGGGCGCCGCGGGGGCTGCCGGCGGCGGCTGCGGCGGCCAGGGCGGCGCTGCGGCGGCCGGGAGGGAGCTAGGGGAGGGGCGAAGCAGGGGGCGGAGGTTCGGCGGAGGTGGTGGCCGGAGATGGAAGGTGTGGGGTGTTCGGGAAGGGGGGGCTGTATATATATGTTTTAGGGTTTGGGGGTAGTTTGGTAAATAGGTAAAAAGGGGGGGTATTTTAGGGATTTTTGTATTTAAATATCTTTAGATATTTATAGACATTTTTGTAGATATTTTATGGTAGGACCCACTTCCAAATGGACGGTGTAGGTTCACCCTCCAATAGGAGGTTGACACCTCACACTGGAAATTTGCAGATAAGACCCTGTAATTTTATAAATTGCACAGAGGTCCTATAAATTGGGAAATTGTGTAATTACGCAATTTGTCTGAGAAAAACACCTTATTCCTAAAAATGCTGAAATGCACAGAACTGAGGGAAAATATTGTGTGAGGGCCCTGAGGGGGTAAGGGTGAGCCTGGGCAGGGGTTGGGCCTGGTTTTGGGTGATGCGGGTCACCGTATTAATTAATTAGTAATTAATGCGCACGGTATTTAATAATTATTTAAAAATAGATAGGGCCATAATTTCAATGGGTGTAAATATACTAATTATAGTATACTCAAAGTAGGATAATAACGTATTTTTGTTTGGGCAAAACAGGTGCCTGTTGTGCCTCAAATCTCTATTGGAACAGAGATGGGTACAGGTCTGGGAATTTAATTAATAATTAATACGCATGTTTGTAACGATATTTGTGCGACTAAAACGAAGCACAAAACAGAGTATCTGGGAGTTGCACAAAGTTCAGAAAAATATACTAGCATGTCTAGGAGAGGTATGTGAACTTTGTTTGGGGATAATAGTCAGTGTAATGCTCTAAATATTTAGGTGTTGGACAGGTGCACAAATCAATAGGATATGTAAGCAAAATAAATTTAAAAAGTTGCAATAATTCTAATTTGCTAAAAATATTCCTAATTTATTATTAATTACTGAAATCTGGTCGAGGAATTTTACAATCTACCCTCCTTAGAATATTTCGTCCTCGAAATAAAAACAAACATATAATGAGAACTAAAGATTGATTTTGAAATATTAGGACATACCCTGGTTTTGGAATAGATGGGGGAAATGCTGTCGAATATCCTCTTCTCATTCCCAGGTTGACTCGCCTGGTGCATGATGTCTCCATGCAATACGAACTAGAGGGATAGTCTGGCCTCGCAACACCTTCTCGCTTCGGTTTAGGATTTCTACAGGCTCCTCCTGGTACGATAAGCTCGGACCGACAGTGATCTCTGAGTGGTCCAGCACATGACTCGGATCGGGAATCTACCTCCTTAGCTGAGATACATGGAAGATGTCATGTACTCCTTCCAATGTCTGAGGTAAGGCTAGCTTGTAAGCAACTTCTCCGATGCGTTCCAACACATCGAAGGGTCCGATGTACCTCGGACTCAGTTTTCCTTTTCCTCCAAATCTGATAGTACCTCGGGTAGGTAAGATCTTCAAAAACACATGTTCTCCCACTTGGAACTCTAGAGATCGTTGATGTATGTTGTCCCAGTACTTTTGTCTGTCCTGTGCTGCTCACAGGTGCCCTTGAATCTTCTTTACTTTCTCCACCGTACGAATGATCAATTCAGGTCAGGTACTTGTCACGAATCTCATCTTGTTGCCACTCTACCCATTTTACCTCGAACCTGAGGTTTCTCCTACTTTACTCCATGCGTACCCTTTATCCAAACTATATGGGTACCATCAGGTTTACAACTGGTCGTACATTATTGGTAGTTTACGATATCCAACTCAAAGCTAACATCTGTCGATACTCTCTCCTTCAATCTAATTGCTCTATTCCCGATACTAGTTTTAACTAATCGATTTATCGAAGGTGAAAACATGAGACTAAAAGTCACTGACTGCCCGAATAAGTCAAGTACATCAAATCTAATTTGGAAACTACCTGTAGTACTCAGCTATTACTTCATTCATATGTTTGAGCCTAGCAATCAATGTCTAGTAATCTACCTATCTGTTTTAGCTTAGTCCTGATTATTATCTAGAGGGTGGAAAAATAATTTAGGTCGGACACTGTAAGTCACCAGGTAACTAGGGGTTAACTACTATGATTTGCTATCCTAGGTACTATTTATGCCCTATCTATACCCGTATGTACTCGAACTCTGGATAACCTGGTGGTCTAAAGATGACGCTTCCCTTTCCGCGGTCTAGTATAGCATTATACTGGCTTAACCAGTCCACATCTAAGACAACGTCAGAGTTTGGTATTGGAAGTACCAGGAATCGCGCTCTCATTACTCTACTATACACGACTACCGAGCACGTTTTAATAGTGCTGGTAATTGGTACGATGCCTACTCCGGTAAGAATTTTCCAGCACCTTTAGGCAGTGGGGAAGTGGCTAGTTTGTGCATGGCTACGAAACTACTACATATGAAAGACAGTGTAGCGCCAGAATCAAATAATGCGGTTGCAGGTAATGATGCAACTAAAATGGTACCTGTAATGGTTTCACCTTTTGGCTCCTCTGCAACTGCTGCTAGTGCAAAGGCCTGTCCGTGCCTTTGCCCTCCGGTCTGTTGTCTGGCTTAGTTGTACTGCGTTTCCTGGGTGGCCAAGGGTGGTCCCCTCTAAAATCTTCCAGACACTGGGGGATGCTGACCTCCGGTAGAGGGTAGCATTCTCTGGGCTGGTGCTGCTGGTCTTTGCCCGTTCTGGGGTGTTGCCTCTCTGTGTTGTGGGCAGTCTTTGGCCATATGTTGACTTGCTCCACATATCAGGCATAGTCCATGCTTCCTTCGGCAGTCTTTGACATAATGTCGCTTCTTGCCACAATGGTGACAAGTCGGAAGCTCCTTGTTTCGATATAGCCCCGTCTTGTGTTGTGTCTGATTTCTCGGGCGACGGATTGGTCCTCCTGCTCCGGGCTGATTTCTGGCTGGTATGGTTGGTTTAGAGTGCCTTGCTCCTCGGCCAATGGCTTCCTGTATTCTCGCCTCTGAAAGAACCTCCTTATAGGAGATCCTCGACTGTGTCGTAGTATACCTTTGGAGCTTGAAGGTAAGGTCATGATGGAACCTCATGGCCTTCTCCAGCTTGTTAGGTATCAGGATGGTCCCAAATTGACTAAGTCGACTGAATTCTGCGTTGTAGGCGTCGACGGTCATATTTCCTTGTTCCAAATGCAGGAACTGGGAGTACAAAGCATTTTTGACCGTGGCTGGGAAGTACTTTGCATTGAAGTATTCCAGGAATTGCTCCCAAGTATGGTTCTTGCTGATGCTGCGCTCTATGGAGTCCCACCAGTGATGGGCGTTGCCTTTTAGTTGGGCCCTCACTGCGGTCATCCAGAGGTCAGGGTGAAGCTGTGAACCTTCTAGCAGCATTTCCGTGTTGGAGATCCAGTCTGAGATCTTTTCCGGAGTTTCGCTGCCCGAAAAGGTTCCCGGGCCCATCCGGCGAAAGCCTCAGACAATGCCAGCTGGTTGGACATGTGCTGGTGCTGGGGCAGCTGTCCTCTCCAGAGCTGTCATCAAGCTCTGTCTCAGGGCATCAGTCTGTTGCCACTGAGCCTGCAATATGGCTTGGAAAAATTGGAACATCTGAGGCTATCCCTCAGGTTGTGGCATCAGGGCTGGAAGGGCTGGAGGTGGAGGCAAAGGTGTCTCCGCCTGCGGTGTCGGTGCCTGGGAGGTTTGCCCACCTTGCTGGGCTGGTGTTGCCTCCTGGGTAGGATTCTGATGAATGTACGGGGTCATCGGATAGACCAGCATCCTTCTCGAGGACTGGTCTCTCAGGGTGGTTGGGGTTCCTTGGACATCTAGCGAGGGGTCTGTTGCTTGGTCAACCCCATCAGCTGCGTGTCCACTGGGTATGTCCATATTTCTGAAGAAGATAGAATAATTAGAAAAGCACGAAGGAAATAATAATAATCAAGCAGGATGCAAATATTTAAGGATAAAGTTGGTGTGGATGAGACCTAGTATTCCTATCCTATAGCAGGCTTGTTGGGCATGTTATCATACCACTAGCAATTAATTTGACCTGCATGGGCTACCACTAAAACCATGTCATGCCCCAATCCCAAAATATATGGAACCAGGCAACGTGGCATTGGCCAGCTGACACGTCACTAAGGGTTTACCCAATTTAATCGACCCAAAGGAACGTGCTATGTTGTCCTAAAATACTACAAGTTTAATACAGATAAATCTAATCTCATCCACAAAATATCAGAAAATAAGTGCTGAATATATAGATGCTAAGTCTGAAATGTCATAATACAAATCAGATAAAGTCTGGTGGGAACAAACCCACTACAAAAGATAAGTAAAAGTACTGAAAATAAGATAGACTAGAGCATCGTCTATCTAGGTAAGTAGCTCCAGCTCCAGGTGCATTGACTACCAAAAATCAGGCAGACTCTGATGGCAGCTCTTCTAACTCCTCCTCAGTGGCATATCTCGTCTCCTGTTCGGGACCGTACAATGTGGAGTAGAATGCCTCATCTAAATCTGGAAGGGAACCAGGTCCTCAGTGGGACATAACAAGATACATAAAAGCATACCATGTATATAAATACTGAATAAATAAATAGAGGGTGTGCTAGCCATCTAATTGAATGCAATGTGAGACAACTTAGTACGTATGGGAAAGTGTGGGCTAGACATATGCTGACGTAATTCACCAACCGTAGTGACTGGCTAGTATATGCCACATATGCCCCCATTCGAGGGCACTCTGCAATCGTCCATCTCCGAAGAGCATGGTATCTGTAATATATATATATATATATATATATATATATATATATATATATATATATATATATATAACATCCGTATCACTCCGTCGAGTGCGATATCTGTATAAAAGAGGTGGGTGTCCCATACGCCTACTAGTTGTTCTCCCCGCCCAATGCGGATACACAAGTCGAATATACGACGTATATATCATGTGCTATATGCCAAGTCATAACTTTCCTGAATATTTCTGATTTCGTGCTAAGCCGTGATGCACGTCACACGTACTGGTAGCTAATCGAGTACGCAACTTGCATCCCAAAATGAAGTGCAACCTTGTTACGTGTACAAATGTTAGGGTCTAGGAGGATATTAGGATACCCTCGCAGCTGTTGGTAGGCCTACTAAGTCTAAGTCAGTTATACTACGTGTCAACGTACTTGTTGACGGTAACCAAGGCAATCTCGGATTTCACAGTTATATGTATGTTCAAGAGAAATAGCATACAACAATTTGATATAATTAATCAGTAAATCTTGGCAAGGTATACTTGCCTACGTCTCTGTGCTGGAAGTGCCAAAAACCTGTTCTCGCAGTCAAGTCTGAGAGGTCCTGTGACCTGGGGTCACTGACTGCGTCGTAGGTGTACTCTGTTCAGGACATACAGGGTACGTAAATTTAATATTTAAATAAGGCGTATCTTAAATAATATAGTATATATTTACTTAAGTATAAATAAAGACATAATATATATATATATATATATATATATATATATATATATATATATATATATATATATATATATATATATATATATATATATATATATATATATAATTAATACATATATAATACAAATATACATAGTTAGAGCATATAAACATATAAACAAAATATTTATATACTTAATAAATATATGTATATATCTATATAGATATATAATACATATACTTTATCTATATATAATAGCACAGGTAAATATACATATATACATATATATAATAGTACTTATATAAATATATATATACATATACATATACATATATAAATAGTGGTAAATATGTATATACATATATATGTATAAATATACATATATATTCATATAGTATAGTTATATATATAGCATTTATATACTTAATAAATATATACATAAATATAAATATATAATTAAAGGCAAGGAAATTAATAATAAAATATATATGTGATACATATATTTTATGTACTTAAATATTTATATTTATATATATAATAATATACATATTTATAATAAATGCATACATATATATATATATATATATATATATATATATATATATATATATATATATATATATATATATATATATATATATATATATATATATATATATATATATATATATATATATATATATATATATATATACATATGTAGCTTATATAATAATAATATATGTATAATACATAATATATATATATATACATATATATATACATACATATATACATATATATATACATACATATATACTATACATATATATATATATGCTAAAAATATAAATATATATATATATATATATTTAATATATATATAATCTGAGTATAATATATATATATAAATAATATATATACATATATATAATACAATACAATACATATAAAATATATACATATATATATATATATATATATACATAAAAATAAAATAAAATATATATATACATATAATAGTATACTATATATATACTGTACATATATATTCATATAATAAATTATGATATAATTATATAACATATATAATTATATATATTACCATATACATAAATATATATATATATATATATATATATATATATATATATATATATATATATATATATATATATATATATATATATATATATATATATATATATATATATATATATATATATATATATATTATAAAAAATGCAAAAAAACATATATATACATATTTATAATATATAATGTTATATTTTATATACATACATACTGTATATATATACTGTATAATATAATAAATAATATAATAGTAATTATATAATATATATATATATAATACATTATATATAAATATATATATATATACATAGATAGATATATATATATATACATAAATATACATATTTATATACATATTAAATATATAATAATATAGTATATATATACTGTATACAGTAATTATAATATAATTATAATTAATATTTAATATAATTATATATATATTATATAATATATATATATATTATATATAAATATACATATATATATATACATATATACATACATATATATATATACATATATACATACATATACACATATATACGTAAATACGTACACAGGGGGGTATGCTATACCTGACAGGTGGGGGAACCCTAGGCGTCGTCGCCGGCGGGAGGACGGCGGTGGTCCGAAAGGCGGCTGGCCAGAACGACGGCTGCAGCAGTAGTTGCAGTCAGCAACAGCAGCAGCAGCGGCAGCGGCGGCTTGCAGCAGCTGTAGCGGCGGAGGCGGTGGTGCAGGGTGGCAGGGCGGCGGAGGAGATGGCGGCGAAGGTGGTAGTGGTGGTGGCGGAGGTCGGAGGTGGCCGGGGGTGGAGATTAGGGAGGTCGGGAGGGGCTCGGGTCGTGGTCGAGGAGGTCGGGGCGGAGGTCTGTGGCGGAGCTTGCAGTCGGGGCGGCGGTCGGGGAGCGGCGGGGAGGTGATGGTCCGGCAGAGGAGATCAGGGCGGAGCGGATGGGGTGGTGGCGGTGGTCCAAGGTGGCCGGAGGTGGTGGTGAGGGCGGCCGGGTTGTGGGGGCTGCTGTGTGTGGAGTTGGGGGTTGGGGCGCCGCGGGGGCTGCCGGCAGCGGCTACGGCGGCCAGGGCGGCGCTGCTACGGCCGGGGGGGAGCTAGGGGAGGGGCGAAGCAGGGGGCGGAGGTTCGACGGAGGTGGTGGCCGGAGATGGGAGGTGTGGGGTGTTCGAGAAGGGGGGGGCTGTATATATAGGTTTTAGGGTTTGGGGGTAGTTTGTAAATAGGTAAAAAGGGGGGGTATTTTAGGGATTTTGTATTTAAATATCTTTAGATATTTATAGATATTTTTGTAGATATTTTATAGTGGGACCCACTTCCAAATGGACGGTGTAGGTTCACCCTCCAATAGGAGGTTGACACCTCACACTGGAAATTTGCAGATAAGACCCTGTAATTTCATAAATTACACAGAGGTCCTATAAATTGGGAAATTGTGTAATTACGCAATTTGTCTGAGAAAAATACCTTATTCCTAAAAATGTTAAAATACACAGAACTGAGGGGGAATGCTGTGTGAGGGCCCTGAGGGGGTGGGGGTGAGCCTGGGCAAGGATTGGGCCTGATTTTGGGTGATGCGGGTCACCGTATTAATTAATTAGTAATTAATGCGCACGGTGTTTAATAATTATTTAAAAATAGGTAGGGCCATAATTTCAGTGCGGTGTAAATATACTAATTGTAGTATACTCAAAGTAGGATAATAACGTATTTTTGTTTGGGCAAAACAGGTGCCTGTTGTGCCTCAAATCTCTATTGGAACAGAGATGGGTACAGGTCTGGAAATTTAATTAATAATTAATACGCATGTTTGTAACGATATTTGTGCGACTAAAACGAAGCACAAAACAGAGTATCTGGGAGTTGCACAAAGTTCAAAAAAATATACTAGCATGTCTAGGAGAGGTATGTTAACTTTGTTTGGGGATAATAGTCAGTGTAATGCTCTAAATATTTAGGTGATGGAAAGGTGCACAAATCAATAGGATATGTAAGCAAAATAAATTTAAAAAGTTGCAATAATTCTAATTTGCTAAAAATATTCCTAATTTATTATTAATTACTGAAATCTGGTCGAGGGAGTTTACACGTACCCAACTGGTGCTCCATTGATTCTTACCAGTGATGCGCGTTGCCTTTTAACTGAGTCCTTACGCCTATCATCCATAGGTCAGTAGGTAGTTGTGATGCCTCTAACAACTTCTTGGTATTGGCAATCCTGTTCGTGGTCTCCTCTGGACTCTCATTGCCCTTATATGGCTTAGGGCCCATCTGCACAAAGTCCTTGACTAAACCAACCCAAGCTTGTGGTACTGAAACTAGTGCCTGGGTTGGTATAGGGGCTAGTACAGCCATTCTCTCAAGGGCTGCCAGAAATTCTAGCATCTACTCTGCTGCTTTTTGCCTCTATTCTTGCATTATCATCTGGAAGAATTGGAACAGCTGTGTCTGGCCATCCTGCGGTGCTGATAAAGCTGGAAGGGTCCCATCAGGTATCGTGGAAGGAGTTAATGGAATTTGATTGCTAGTCAGTCCATCCGGTCCCGGAAGAAGAGGAGTCATTGAGGCCTCTCCTGGTGATTGGTCGTCGTCCCCTGGAGACGTGTTGTCCCCGGTGGTGGCATGCCCATTATGCAAATTTATCTCTCTACAAGAGATGGACGAAGGATTAAGAAGAGTACATGAATCAAGCAGGATGCAAGCACTTAAGTAGGGCATGTTGGAAGAAAGGTAAGTTATAGTCAAATGTGGATGAGACCTAAAATTCTAATCCTAGGTGCAGGCCCACTCGGTACAGTTACGTAACCGAAACGGCTAACTCGACCTGCATGGGCCACCACAAAAATATATCACCCCCAGTCCCAAAATACGTAGGACTAGGAACACGTAAGCATGCCAGCCGTATGTGTATGGCAACTCCAATATATGGATACCTTAATACACACGTACGCTGTAATATGAATATAAACTCACATGTGGTATATATAATGTCACAAGTCACAGATATGCTAATCTCATCCACACAACAAGTCATAAAAAAGAAATACTAAACTAGAATAAGGAGTCTAAAATATCCAAAATAATAGTCGGGTGGAGACAAATCCACTACCAAAGACTATATCCAAAACTAAAATGAGAGAGGAGTATAAAATCTCCAATATAAATAAGATGATGTCAGAAGTGTAACAGCTAAAAAGATCCATCGCTAGCTAATCAATGATGCTCAGAAGGTAGGACCTCCTTGGCAGAAAATAATGCGTCAGGTCCAGGCCCGTACTCCTGCAGATACTCTTGATCGTCTATACCTGGCAAGGGACCAGGTCCTCAGAGGGACATAACAAGATACATAGAAGCAAGCCAATTTGAATACAGTGAACATGCATAATGTTTAAAAAATATATAAGTACGCTGTACAAGATAATCTATATGAATGCAAATGAGGACAACTTTTTGACGTATGGGCAAGGGTAGGCTACTCGATCTAAGCCTCACAACTCACACACCCGTCGAGAACATCATCAGCCGACATACCTCGGGGGTAGCGACCCTCGTGACTCCATCAATCGACATACCTCGGGGGTAGCGACCATCGAACACGACCACCATAGTGCATGCTAGTTACTACGGTTTACCAGAGTGGTTAAAGCCCATACGCCTACTAATTGTCCTCTCATGATACTAAGTGACATGTGTGTATCAACATATCTAATATATAGTAATAACTGAAAGAAAACTATACATGCAAGAAATATACAGAAATGCCATGAATATACAGAAATAAAATAAACATGCAAAGTACTGTAAGCAATTTGGCAAGGTATCTTGCCTGGCAAGAAAGCTGCAAAGTGTAACGTCCAGATATCACGCGCACAGGAGTAGAAGCTGCAGCCTCGGAATAAACGTCTCTGGATGCTAAAATAGACATCACCAACGTTTCCAGAATAAGCGAAATAGCTAGAAAGCACTTCCCTTTCGTCCAATTTGGACACAGGGGCAAAACGGTAATTTTGGGTCGAAGTAGGGTCACATGTGGCCCACTTTACCCCGAAAAGTGTGCCAGGGGTAAAGATCTCTAAATGAAACAAAATTATAGGTCAAACCAATTCTAAATGTCGATAAGAACTCAACGGTACGTCCAATTTTGGATTCCTGTGAGCCGAACACAATTTTGTCCAAAAAGTCAACTGTGGTGCCCGCCAATTGGCGACTTGGTCAGCTGTCTCAGAATTGCGTAAAAATTGGGTCATAGGACTAGCGCGTTACCACGAGTCCAGTGGCACAAGTTTTGTCACAATCTGACGAGCGTGCACAAACTGCGCACGGCTTTCGCAAAAGTTGTGACACAGGGATTGTCCGCGGATACGGACTGATTCCGACGTGCACACGCGTCCGAATCAGTTTTCGTGAAATCTTACGTGTCCGAGTACGCTGCGTGCACCTTTTGGTACACTTGGTACACGGCGGGGCGGTCCCGTTTGGTGGAGCGTGCTCCGTTTTGTAATTTTTGGAAATATGGAAAAAATAGGATTTCAGGGTTTTTCAACAAATTTAATTCTACACACAGCAGTTAATAAATTAATATAATTAACAAAAATTAAACTAAGTCAAGTGGTCTCCGTATACCAAAAAGAAAAATTGAATTCTGATCTCTGTGGTGGGAGATACGAATCCGGGAACATAAGTAGTTTTTCGTAGTTTTCTGCGATACCCAAAAGTTATCTTTTTCGTCAACTTGGACGCTATTTTTGCCTAGGGTTTCGCTTTGTTCTAGGTCAACTAAAATACAAATATTGGAGAGGGTTAAGTGGTGAATGTACCGGTAAAGACGGGGTCGAGTTTGGTTCAGCGAGGTAACGGGAAACATGGCTGGAACACAGGAAGATTGCTGTTCAAAACTGCAGTTTGTGGTGTTGTGCGGGGTCGCGGTCGTCGTGTGATCAGTTTGGGCGGCTGGAGGCGGCTTGGCTGGGCGGTTCTGTTGGCTGAGGGCGGCGTCGCTAGGTCTAGATGGGAAGAGGTGAGTTTAGGTTTAGGGTTTTGGTTCGAAGAGGTGAAGTATTATATATATAGAAGAGAGAGAGAGGCGTGGGAAGTCTTCACGCGCGGGGTTGGGGGGGCGCAGCCTTGCTGCTACTATTGTTGTTTTGTATATGAGTTGTTAACGGGTAGACTAGGGTAAATGGGTAAGGGTTTATTAATAATCCATTAAGGATTTTCTTTTATTTCTTTTCTTTCTTATTCTTTTTCCTTTTTTTTTCTTTTCCAAATTCTTTTTCTTATTTCTTTTCTTTTCTATTAAACTATATATATATATATATATATATATATATATATATATATATATATATATATATATATATATATATATATATATATATATATATATATACATACATACATACATACATACATACATACATACATACACATAAAAATTTCTATAATTTATATTAATGCATACCATTAAGCTAGCAACTGTCCAAAGGGTCCCCTACATGAAATAAATTAGAAAAAATTCCTAATGGCCCCATAAATCCCCTAATCGCACGAACACCTAAAATAAAAATTAAATAAAATCTATTTCTCCTAATTTGCCACTAATTAATACAATTAAATTAATAAATTAATAGAAAAAAGTAAATAGGGTTTTTAGGATTAGGGGTTTTACAAATCTTCACAAAAACTATGAACACAAAGTACACATGTCTACTAAAGACCACCCAGAATATGGGATATACAATTTTATTGTCAATATCCTACAAGAAATTAAGAATGACATGAATGAGATAAAATAAAGATTAAACAACCCTGGTTCTATCGATACTAAGGGTTTCGGAGATGGGTACAACCAGAACGCAAGGACGGCCCATTGGAATATTAATATGATGAGATATTCTTCAAAGAAAGAAAACAAAATCGAAATAGATGAAATCAATGAAGAACACTTAGATGGATTGTTATTCAATATTGATAATATTTTACATAGGAAAATAAAAGAATATAATGGTGAATGGCGTCAGCCTATTAGAGGAATGATATATCATATACCTGAAAACATTAATACGGCCTAATTTATCCATTATGCAACAAGTTTTTGGAAGGATAGTGCCAGAGCCTAGTTAGTTAGTCTTGAAAGTAACAATAAAGAGAAACGAGATAAAATTAGAAGCACACGAGACCCTCAAAAAGCACTAGGAAAATTGTTATGTCTCATGCTAGCAGATTTTATAGGAGAATATGGCACAGATGATAAAGATTATGAAGAACTCCTTCACAAGATGATTTTATGTGATATATGTTTACTTGAGAAATTTATCACTAAATATATTGATTTTATTTTTCGTTTAAAAAGTACAGGACAAAAGGATTTTTGTATTAAATATTTTTTTGTGAAAATCCCCTATCCATGGAACAATATAAGGAAAGATATGATAAAATAAGAAACATTGTTCACACCACTGGCATACTTAAGAAAGCTTGTATGAAGACAATGAAAACTGTGTGTGAACAAGTTAGAGCACAAAAATAGATGGATATGACTATTAAGAAATCAAGACTAAGGTACTTTTGTTATTCTAAATATAATACAGATGTTAATGCTGAGTTTGGATGTTTGCCAGAAACAAAAGGATGGAAAAAACAGAAGAAGTTCTTTAGAAGAAAAGAAAAAGGCAAAACCAAGTATAAGATAACTAGAAGAAAATAGAAGCCGGCCTTTAAACAACAATATAAGAAGTTCGAAAAGAAGTTCATTAAGAGGAAGAAATTTTGAAAGGGATGTAAATAGTTTAAGTGCAACAAGGAAGGAAACTTTTCCAACGAATGTCTCAACAACATACACGCGATAGTGATTGAGGATATTGAAGAATATAGTATTAATAT
The DNA here is from genome assembly GCA_036927795.1 of Iris macrosiphon. Lineage (NCBI taxonomy): Eukaryota > Viridiplantae > Streptophyta > Magnoliopsida > Asparagales > Iridaceae > Iris > Iris macrosiphon. Next base: position 26,086,124 of record JAYESA010000006.1, on the reverse strand, counting down.
AGGAACTATTAATGATATAAGTAGTGATACTTCTGCTTCTTCTGTATATGAAATAGAATCATTCTACTCAGATAAACAATCTGATGATTTAGATGAACAATTTGAAAGTGGCATATATAGTTCTATGAAACATTTGAAAGTCAATATGGTCACTATTAATAAGACTCATAAACAGATAAGGATGGCATTATTAAGTGATAATACGATATTACCTCGAAAAGAGGAAATATTTGCTGGATATATAATATATGCTAGTAAATCTTGTTGACTTAGAAGATAAAACACTCAAGAAATTTTATTGGATATTAGAATATTTTTTTCTCTAGGTTATTATGTCATTATACATAATATACCGTTGCATGCCACAAAGAATATATTTATTACATATGGATTTATTGAACCTGTTTCTCGAAATAATGTATCCATAATAATGAAGAATACTTCTTTTGAGGACATAGATTATCTCATTGAAAGGGGTAATCCTTTGGGTATATTAGTTATACATAAATATGAGGATATTCCTATGGTGGAAGAAACTTTACCAAAATAATGTATAGATTCTATTAGATCTAGAATTAGTGAGTTACACGATGGTTATTACAAATTTAGAATTTATACAAACACCCTTCAGAAGAAACCTTGAATTCAAATATTCCAGATAGTGAAGGGGAACAGTTTGAAATAATTGATGATGATCTAAAAAAGCTGAAAGAAGCTATTCCACATTCTGATAAAATAGAAGTCTATAAACTAATTTTCTTTCAGTCTAGATTCTTGAATAAACACACCTATGTGTTTGAAAGAATGGAAGAAAATGTCGAGTTAAAAGGAGATAAGGATTTTTCTTCTATTAATTTATTGGATAGAAGAAAGATTGAAAAACTAAAAGCTAAATATCCAAAAATGAGATATTTACATATTGGTTTGATTCAACTCAAGATCATGGGGTTATTTAGAACATGAATTGATACTCCTATAGAACTATTGTTATGCGACATATGGACAGAACTATACAAGTCATTAGTAAGCATATCAAGAAATTTGAAAAAATAAACCTAAAAAAATAGTCCATTTTGAATATTCTATTTATCTCTCTTTTGATGATACTTTAGATCTAGAAATAACAAGTACTTCTCTTGACTATACAGATCTTACTATAGACATTTGGAAAGATGTATTAAACCTCCCAGATACCTTTCCAGAGATTAACATGATTATTTAAAAGTAAAAGCCTAGTTACACATATATATACCACTTACTATCTGTATACCCGAATACAATGAACTCACTATTCATGCTTTTGTTGATACTGGAGCCGAGGCTAGTTTATTACATAATTTTGTTATACCACAAGATCAATGACAAAATCTTAATAAGCTAGAAAAATTAAACGATTTTATGGGACGACAAGTTCATGTCAACCATAAAGTAAAAAATCTTACCGTTCATTTTTCTGATTTACAAGGACAAACTAACACTTATAAGTTTGATTTTGTATTATTACCCAAAGAATTTGATAGTGATTGTATTATTGGGATGGATAATTTATGGCATTACCCACCATACAATACATACACATTTGAACTCGATAAAATTTCTATCCCTATAGTTCATTTTCCAGTATCCTTAGCCTCTAATTTTACGCATACAACATAGCATGGTGAAAGACCCGTCTCACTTATTGACTATACAAAGGTATGTACTTACAATCTTCCTAATAATAATAAATTGCAGAAGACTATTTATGGTATGTTAGAACCACTATTTTTTGATAACCCTTTAAAAGCTTTTAATAAAGCTCCAAGATATTGTAAAATAGAATTATTAGAACAATATAGGGAATCCAAAGTCAGGGTAAATAGCATTATGATTTTCTCATCCGATAAAGAAAAATTTGCTAAACAAATTAGCGAACTCTTGAAACTTAAGCTTATTCAAAAAACTTTAGTATGCATTCCTCTCCAGCTTTTCTTGTTAGAAATTACGCTAAAATAAAAAGAGGAAAAGCTAGAATGGTTATTAACTATAGAAAGTTAAATAGCTACACTAAGTTCGATGGCTACTTTATTCCCTCTGTAGAACATCTTATTAAACAGATTCAAGGTGCTAAATATTACAGTAAATTTGATGCCAAATCAGGTTTCTGACAAATAAAGCTAGAGGATAAGAATTATATTGAATTAACCACATTTAATTGGCCGCAAGGACATTTTGAATGGTTAGTTATGCCTTTTGGTCTGAAAAATGCACCACAAGTTTTCCAGAAATAGATGAATTCTATCTGAAAAATGCACCACAAGTTTTCCAGAAATAGATGAATTCTATCTTCGGACATCTTTCTTTTGTGGTTGTTTACATTAATGATAGTCTAGTCTTTTCAAACACAGAAGAAGCGTACAAAGAACATCTATTATATATTAGCAAATTATTGCTTGACAATGGAATTATTCTTAGCCCTAAAAGATAGAATTATTTAAAAATAGATTGATTTTTGGGAAAAACCATTAAAAATGGACAGCTTTTTTTGCAAGAACATATATATATATTTAAATCAAAGATTTTTCTGATAACTTTATTTAAGACTCTTAAGGAGCTTCAGAGTTTTTAGGATTACTCAATTATGAAAAAGAAAAGTATTCCCCATCTATCATCATGGATAAAGCATCTACAAGATAAAATTATAATTGAACAAGCTAAATAAGGAAACGATCGGTGAACAGCCGAGAAAATGGAATACAGATAAAATCTCTATCTCCTTAGGAAAAGAGGAAATATAGGAGATTGCTAGAATAAAGGAATTAGTAAAAGTCAAAAATATTCTTTACTTTTCTCTTGACAATGTTATACTGGTATTACAGACCGATGCCTCGGATAACTTCTGTGCAGGTGTATTAATTGCTAAACATAAAGAAATTATAGGCTATGCATCGGATTACAAATGTACAGATGATATATGCTACATATGATAAGGAATTATTGTCAGTCAAAATTGTCATCAAAAATTAAAGATTTATATCCTATATAGACATTTTATGATTGAAACTGAAACCAGTAGCACAGTTTCTAAAGAAGAAGATCATTAATAATCCTGAAGAAAATCTTTGACGAATTAGAATAACAATGTATTTGAAAATATTTAATTACAACGTCAATTATATCCCAGGATATACTAATTTTCTTGCGGATACTCTTACCAAGTTATGATAAATGGATGACGATAATTTTTATAAAAAAATTGGAGATCTCTTCCAGGAAATGAAACGACAGGGAGAATTTGAAGTTGTAGCCCCTAAAAAGGCTAAAGATAACAATACTGCGGAATTATCTACGGTTGAACAAACCAAAGAGGCGAACAACCAAAATATTCTAAAGGCGAACAACCAAAATGTTCTACAGGCGAACAGCCAAAGTACTATCCAGGCGAATAGCCAGACTAGTAAAACAAATAATCCGAAAGAAAAGAATATAATGAGAACAATAACAAGACCCATGTTTTTTCGAATAAGACCAATGATCCCTCCCACATAGTTTACGGGCCCACCCAGGCCCCCCATGACTCTGTTTTAATTTGCTAATGTTGTAATTAAAAATTGGTACAACACAGACATGAAAAATAAAGATAAAGCAGTATGGGAGCGATTTAATGGTTACTTTCGGGCTTTTCAAGCTCGTGACATAAAGGGAGCCAGTTACTGGCTAACCCAGATTGAAAGTACTTTGCTTGCCGAAAGGCAAAAGAACTTGCTACTCGAGAAAAGGATGACTGAGACCCATCAACTCTTCTCCAAGATGATTACTTTCTCCTCTACATCAAGATCCATGGCACTCTCCACAAAGGAACGAGATCTTTTCTCCGGGACTTCTGCTGAACAAAAGGAGCTCAAGGAAATCTTCTCCTAAATCCATACCAACGACCTGGTAAATTACGTACCATACTATTGTTTATAACGTTTTAAGGGCCTCATACATTAATATACCATGCGTATGTATAGGCCTTTACGTGTGATTAAACAACGTATTCCTACACATGCGTAGGTTGGATTCAATGTCGCAAAATGCTATACAATATTAACCGGTTAATTGAGCATGCATAGAACCATTTTATTTCACTAATTAACATCTTAAATTATAAAAATAAATAATTTTAATAATCTGAAATTTATTTAAATATATTGAAAAGATATATTTTTTTTCTATACTTATGCATGCAAATACAAACGTACAAATTCACCGACCCTTTACATGCAACTTATCTATAAATTTTTTTATCAAACTAATCACTATAATATACATATTAATACATATATCATTTTGAAAAATAATAAAATTCTAAAATTTAAATTAATATGGTGAAAACCTCATTTTTAATATTACATCTACAATACACAATATTCTCACTAGTTCGCCTATATTACCCATGCAACATCCTTCCATTTTCTATCAACTAATCTACCAATATATATATATATATATATATATATATATTTATTTATTTATTTATTGTTATTTCTAAAAAATCTAAAATTATTTAACTATAGTGAAACGATATAATTTTTATACTACAACATCAATACTAGTTTACCAATGTTAACCATGCAACCTACCCTATCCTTGCCCATACTTTTAAACCACAAAATGCATATTTTATTATGTATATAAATCTGAAATTTATTCCTATAATCCTGAAATTATAACTTAATAATTCTGAAATAAAAATTAACTAATTAAAATAACTCATTTTCCCCATTACAACATCTATGAAGCATGTACATACAATATAGACTTAGGTGCAAGGGTTAAACACATGGGAAGGGCAATTTATAGATCAAATATATATATTTTTATGTCTCCCAACAACTATAACATCATGAGGGAATGAGAGGATGAAGAGGTTTACCATAACTTGATGTATACGATGGCTGGTTGAGCTTCGGTGAGGTTTTTGACCTCCGGGTGGTTGCACCACCTCTATGGCCAACCGAGGCTTGAAGGAGGGTGTCCTATGGGTGATGGAGAGGGTGTGCACGGTCTGGAATGGAGGAGGGCTGCTGCTAGGCCTTGTGTGGGTGGTGGTCGGTCATAGGTGGTGGTGTTGAGGAGGTGTTGTTGGTTTGGAGGGGGTCGGGCGAATCTCAGGGAGGTGGAGGAAGAAGAAGGAGATGTGGAGAAAAAGAAGAGAAGAAGATGAGGAAGAGGAGATTCCGTGAGAGAGGGTGATGAATCCGGCTACACATGTATAGGGATGGGTTTTCCTAGGAGTTATTAGGTACTAAATATCATGAATAAAAAAAGGGAGGTAAAAAGTTGGATGTTACATACTAAAAACCGAAGGTCCAAAGTAATATATTGTTGGAACCTGACCTCTTTCTCCCTTGGCTGCACTTGGTCCCTCCCCCCTCTCCATGCATGTATGTACAAGGTTCATTTTAAGTTAAACTAGTCCAAGGTTCATGCTATTTTTGGTAAAAGTTGAATTTAAATTTAAATAATATAAAAAAATATAATTTGGTGTGGGGAAAATGGTGTATGGTGTGTAGAAATATGGGGGATGGGTGTTTGGTGTTGTATATGAGTTAGACAAGTTATTTTGAGGTTCAAGTAGTGGGTTCGGGCTCAGTCAGGTGCAATTAATCAAAAATGCTCATTTTTGACTAATTAAAATGCACCGTATTTCTATATTATTTTTGAAGCATACGCGAACTCAAATAAATGTAACACCAATGTCATGTGCATAGTTAGTGGTATTAGACTAGAGTTTATAAAAGTCAGTGTCGAAATTTGCATTCATATTGCTCGTCTAAATTGACCGCAACAGAAAAGTATCCAAGTGTCATAATTTGAGTCAAAAAGTGTCGTGGTTATTGTGCGACCAAAACAAAGTATAGGTTTATAAAATTATGAGTAACATACATATCATGAGCCTAATTTGGCTCGGCTAAGCCTATTATACAAAGTTAGTTGGGAAGAAAAAACAAGTGTTGTATTTTTGGCATTAAGACTACACTAAAGGGTTTCTAAATTCTAGAAATTATTTTAATGATTTATAATTTATAAAAAAAATTACTAAAATATTCTTATCTAAATTTCAGGGGGTTTATAATTTACCTTCCTTAAAAGAATTGTGTCCTCGCAATTAAGAATTATACTACTCTAAGAATTTATAAAGACATAGTAACCTAAAGGTAGTTCTTAGGTCATACATGTATCCTCGAATAAATAAGGATAACACTGTCGTATGACGTCCTCTCGCTCCCAAGTGGATTCACCTGGAGAGTGATGCTTCCAAGCTACCCGAACCAGTCTAATCGTCTGACCCCGTAATGTCTTCTCACTAGTATCCAGTATCCCAACTGGCTGCTCTACATAAGTCAAACTCGGACCTACTGAAATATCGGAATGATCAACTACGTGATTTGGGTCAGTCACGTACCTCCTCAGCTGTGAGACATAGAATACATCATACACTCCCTCTAGAGATGGGGGTAAGGCAAGATGGTACGCCACCTCACCAATACGCTCCAGAATATCAAAAGGTCCAATATACCTTGGACTCAACTTGCCTCTGCTTCCGAATTAAATAGTGCCACGATTAGGTAAGATCTTCAGAAACATATGTTCACCTTCCTTGAAATCTAAAGGTTGGCGGTGTGTGTCAGCCCAATGCTTTTGTCTGTCCTAAGCTGCACGCAGATGGATCTGAATTTGCTTTACCTTCTAAACTGTGTGCATTACCAACTCTGGACCGAGTATCTAACGCTCACCCACATCACTCTAACATATAGGAGATATTTACTTTCTGCCGTACAACGCCTCAAAAGGTGCCATCTGGATGCTAGCCTGATAGTTGTTGTAAAAGAACTCTACCAAATGCAAATGGTCTTCCCAAGAACCTCCAAAGTCTAACATACATGACCTCAATACATCCTCTAGGTTATGCGCTCTGACTGACCATCTGTGTGTGGATGGTAAGCAGTACTAAACTTGAGTCGGGTGCCAAGATTCTCATACATGCTCCACCAAAAATCGGATGTAAATCTTGAGTCACGATCCAACATAATACTAACCGGTACTCCATGTAACCTTACGATCTGTCGTATATACATGTCGGCTAGAATCTCCATGGACTGTCCAACTCTGAACGGCAAGAAATGTGCCAATTTGGAGAGTCGATCCACAATAACCCAAACTGCATCCTTCCCACTGGGGTTTCTTGGAAATCCTATAATAAAATCTATAGTGATATATTCCCATTTCCATTCGGGGATGGGAAGCGGCTATAACATATCAGCGGTCCTCTGATGCTCGGCCTTAACTTTCTGACAGACCAAACATTTTTCCACAAACCGCATAATAACTCTCTTCATCCCATGCCACCAATAGTACTATCTCAAATCTCGGTACATGTTCGTACCTTCCGGATGAATAGAGTATATGGAGCTATGTGCTTCAGACATCAACTCATGTCTCAACTCCCCATTCAGAACATATAGGCAATTTTTGTACCTTAATGTCCCGTCCTTATGGATTCGAAGTCTCATCTGTATGCCGACTTTTGTCCTCTATTTAAGTCTCCAGAACCTTTTATAATGCCCCACTCCGAACAGTTACTTATGGAACACTTGTTACTTTGACTTGGTTGAAAATTGAGTCTCGAAAAAACCTTATCGCCCAATCAAAATAGACGAAATGCAATAAATCCTTCAAATTGATGGAACGACTTCTATTAAAATAAGTCCAAGAGTTTTTGTTGGTTGCTTTGCTTCTTGGTTTTGTGTTGCATTATATTTTATCTTGCTTTCGATGACTTGGTTTTTATGATTCACTTTTCTCGCTTGCGCGTTCTTTTCGAATCGTAAGGGAAAGAGATCGAAGGATGCTAACCAAGTAATTATCGCATTTTCAGGAAACATAACCAAAGAGTGAATGTTGCATAAGGCTTATCCATTCTCTTGTTCGATTCATTCGGTGAATGGCTTAGGCCCTTCAATGAATCATTTAGTCTGCACGCCTAATAAATGATCTCTAGTTCACTTATAAATGTTGCCTCACTTGTAACCCCCTGATTTTTCAGAAATTTTTAATTTGGATTTTTCATAATTTTCTGTAATTTTTTAGGATTTTCAAGAATTTATTTTAGATTCAAATATAATTAAAAATATCCCAAACTTTTATTTTAGGTTCTAAATAATAAAATATATTTTCTAGAAGTTTTTGGAAATTTTGTGAGTATTTTTAGTATTTATTGGGAGTTATTTAGGCTAATAACTAATTTTTAGGACTTGTAGAATTTATGGTGCAAGCTCAGAAATATAGAATGGACCCACGTTATTTTCTAAGATTTATATATTATTATATATTTTCTTGAATTATTTCAGAAATTTTGGAATAATGTTAGTATTTATTTTTAGTTTTATGGCAAAACTAATTTTTAGAGCTTCTCCTAATTATAGTAGGAAATCTGTGAATATATAATTATTCCAAATATTTTTCTAGGGTTTTTCGGTTTAAAATATATTTTCTATAATTTTTCCAGATTTTTATGATTATTTTTAATGTTTATTTTGAGTTATTTAGATTTAAAACGACTTAAATAATGTTTTGATAAAGGCAAATCAAAAAAATAAATAATATAACCAAAACCATCCAATCAAATCATGACACGTGTCACTCTATCAACTTTCATTCAGCCTCTCAACATCCCTATATATATATATATTATTATAACCCTAATTATCCCATTATTTTTAGAGAGAGAGATTTTGGAGAATTGTCATCTAGGGTTTCTTCATCTTCCAGAAGCCATTGCGCATAGCTCCGGACTCCAAACGAGGCCTAGTTTCTTGCGTTAGAAAGATATTGAGGTTAGCTTTCTGATTATATAATTTTATTTTATAAAATTATGAGTATTAAATTCTGGAAAATTCATAGAGCACAGCATGTCCGAAAATAGATGTGTTTTAATATTTTCGCGATTTCGGGAGAACCAGGAATCAGAATCATGAACCGTTTAAAGTTTTGAAAAGCTAATGTCGATATCATTGACATATATTTTTAACAGAATTTAATTCGATGTATTTTCATACTGTTAATTCTGTAGAACTTCTAGGTTAGAATTTAACCATCGGTGCACAATACAAAATTTGTATGTGCCATAATTCCCAAACGAATTTGAATTCGGACGAGCCGTAAATTCCAGTATATTTTTGATGCTGAACAGGAAATCATGCATAAAAGTCGAGTTTGTGTCGGTTGACTTTTTGGTCAACAGATCGCCTCGATTTGCATGCCATGAGTCTCGAGTTGATAAAATTCAGTTTCTTTGGACAAAACTTAGGAATTAACATAAAAATCAAAATAATAAGATTAAAATAGGATTTTAGAATAATTATTCCAGAATTAAATAAATTAAAATAAATTATCTTTTGACGTGATAAATTTGTAATACATAGGCTATTTGGACTGTGACTTGGACTCTGATTCATACCAACAACAGGACCCCAGGCAAGTGTACCTTGCCAAACTCTGCAGTATTGTTACATATTTTTCTTGCTTCATTTATATTGCTGTGCATGCTCAACCTAGGACCGTATGACGTACTTAGCGTCCGATTATCAGTCGGGTGTCAACACTGTACGCAGTGTTGGGTACTGTCATCTAGAGATGGACATTCGTGATACTATATATTCTAGTACTTGTCTTATCAAGTACCATACGACCCAGGACACTTGACACTGTTCATGAGACAGGATATTCCCGAGATATTCGTGGTGATTCTGTGTAGGATACAGGACTTGACAGAGATACTATTTCTATAGATACATATGACTTGTTGCATTAGAGATGATCCCGCTTGACATGGACATGAGACGTTATGGTCATGATATGCGTGATTACATTGGGTGGGGAGAGACACACAGGCTACAGGCTATTTTATTATATATATCTTCTACTATTGTGAGGTCGTAGACTCTCGGAGCAGAGCTAGACACATTACTTGTTATTACCACTACCGGCTCCCCGACACAGAGCTTGTAGTGGCTCAGCCTGAGTACTCGTGATGCTCTCATCTTGCATTTCACTTAGATGGTTACTTACTTGCCCTATTTATCTTATTATTTGCTGCACTGCTTATATTTTGGCTTGTATATTTTTTGTACCTTGCTATGTCCCCTGAGGACCTGGATATGGATTGTGTCCCCAGGATTTGAGGACGAGATCTATCCCGAGGTATACGGGACTGGAGCAGGAGTTGATCCAGGAGCTGTACCGCCATCCGAGGATGAGGTGTTAGCCGAAGACTTTTCCTGAGCATCCATGCTTCATGCTCAGTATTTATTTATTTATTTATTTTCAGTCTTTCATATTCTGGTCTGTGGAACCATTGTACTAGATATTTATCGGGTTGTTCCCCGAAGCACTTGTGAGACTGATTGATGATTTATATTTCTTTATTTACTCTGTGGATCATATTTCATATCTGGTGTGGATGAGATTAGTTGTACCATGATTGTCGTAGACTTGTTATATTACAGCTTAAGTATGCCCTGATGGATCCATTAAATTGGGTTTGTCCATCGGTGCGTACTGCTGGCCATTGCCATGCGTCCGGTCCCACGGTATTTTGGGACTGGGGCGTGACATAGTTTTTGTGGTGGCCCATGCAGGTCTACGACTAAATTGTTCGGTTTCAACTTAGGGACCGAGCAAGCCTACAAATAGGATTAGAGTATAGGATCTCATCCACAACTGACTATGGCTTCTCCTCCTCCTCCTTCCAATCTATTTCGTTAAAAAATTGCATCCTGCTTGATTCATGTGCCTTCTCATTAGTTCCTTGAGTGTAGCTTTCTTCTAGAATATAGAAGTCCCTGTTGATAGAATGATAGGTAGGATAACCTTCCTACTAAAAGTACAGCTAGGATATTGACATACCCCTAAGTAGAACGCTTAATGAACCCTAGCGTCCCTTACCTATAGAATAATTTACCATTATTTCTTGTTATAGTCATGAATGACCTAAGAGTAGTATAGGCACTGCTAAGAGCTAGTTAGAGATTGGACCCTAATATTTGACCCTAGTGGTTGACCCCAGTTTTGAGGAACCAATAGAAATCTGATATCGAATGTTAGAACAGAACCTAGTGTGCATAGTGAGATAGTGTTAGGATATAGGTTCTTGTCGTGATATTAGCAGACGGTACCTCAGGAAGCCCAGAGCAACGAGTATGATATTTTCCATGAGATCATACCTCAAACACGGAGAATTGCTCGCCACCTTCACCTTAGGAAACTATGATATTATCAAGAGCCCTATATTTTAATTTCATACGTTGTTCATCTGCAACCTTAACATTCGCTAATGTGCAACGACTAAAATATGTTCTTCTTTTCTCCGTCTTTCAATTCGTGCCACCTGACACTTCTAATAGTAGGCCAAGTAATTTTATTCCTTGTTAAGGACCCATAGTTTGCTAGGATTATAGTTGTAGTCTTGAATTTGAAAATTTTGTGTTTTGTAGTTAGAGTTCGATAATTTTGAGTTAATCTTTAGATTATGACCCGATGATTATCCCTTAGTGTTAAATCACATAATTTGTACCCCCACCTCGATACAAGTTATATTCCCTTTCCCTTGAGACTAGTACCACATAGTCCACTTGACCTATCAAGGCGGTGTAACTGAATGGCAATAATTGTATGCTAGCATAAGATGACAGTGTTTATTCAGACAATAGAATTTAGAGGTTCATGTCGTATTGGGTCGACTAGCAACTTAGACAAGGAGGTTGTATGATAACTGTAGAGATTGTAGAGTCTTTTATTATTGTTGCTCATTTTTGTTCGTTTTGTGAACTTGAATAATTTGTACCTCCTTTCATCATCATCTAGCGTGCTTATAATTCATATACTACCTTGACTTATTGTGCTATTTTATAGCCTAGTTTTGCAAGCTTATTCTTTATCGAGCTTGTTCGTGACATATGTATTATTGGGGAGGCCCACAATAATATATTTCAGAATCAGTGTATTACGGTCTGATCAACCATAGTGCGCTTGATTCGCCCTCGCAATAATACCTTACGTGGATTGAGATATGTAGTGATTAGTAGACGAATATACTTGCCCTAGACATGTCTTACATATCGTAGCGGTTATATAACTATACTAATACGAGCAGGCGAACAAAGGATTACCAAAATAGGATTTCAATCCACAACTGCTTTGACAATTCCCAATTGAATTCTTTAAATGCCTTGATCCCAATACTTCTATTCTATTACGCTGCCCTTGAACTCTTTATTATTGGTCTCCGTCTTCCCTTATTTCAGAAAGACGAAACATCGTGCTTGGTATAAATTGATACACAGAGAATACTAGATATACCCCATAGGCCGATCACATACTTGAGGATTATTCTTCGTAATTAAGGACATATCATATGTAATATGATCGGCATTGAAGTTCGAGGATTGAATGACATGAGTAAACCTATTAAAGAATATTCTCTTAAGGTATATAGCCTTATGTTATAGATGGGTAAATTCTAAGTTGGGTAGTAGTGCATTGTCAACTCGAGAGGAATTTCTTTTAGATTGTGATCGAGTAAGATTAAATTGGGAGAGGTTCAAGCCATTTTAATTTTGAGAATTTTAGAAGAATGACTAAGATGATAAGGATTAATGAATTGATATCGAGGACCCGATATTTATACCTTAAGTACATGATTTAAACAATGAAGGTAAAATCATCAACTTGAAATTTAGAGGATAAAAAGATAGAATTTCAGACATGAACAATGGTGGACTGCATTTAAACTATTTTTTCAATTAGATAATTTGAGTTAAAATAAAAACTTGATGGTTGGACTACCTATTTGAAATATTAAGGATGTGAATGGAATTTAAGAAGTTGAAGCATACAAAAATTTATAAGTGAAAATAGGAATAATAATGGACTCGAATTACTTCTAGAGGAGATTATGATAATTGGAGATCGTGATGTAAAATTGATATACGTATTTAAATCTTGAAGATGATATATGGATTTAATTTAAATTTGGATATGGATAATTTGAAAAAAACGAGAAGAGATAACCATAGGTTGAATTTGATTGGATCAGTGGTCATCTTAACCTAGAAGTGATTGCAATAGATATGATTAGGATTTAATTATCGCAAGGAGATTGCGATTGACTTGCCTTATGTACACGAAGGATTAACAAATTATGTCTTATTTTAATTTTGAGGACGACATTGTCTTAAGTTGGCTGGATTGTGAAACCCCCTCACCTAAGAAGTAGACCTACTTGGCTTAGATAGTGAGACTGAGGCTAACTCGAATCCACTTAGGAATAGAACACGACATTTTTCATTTAGTTTTACAACATGGTATCCCTCGGCGCGCCTTACCATTGCTTCGATAATTGGAGCACTTTCCTAGTCACTGCCTTCCTTAAAATTCCACACATTGTCCTAGACATGCCCATCCTCCAATTTCTATCTTTGTGCAACGTTTCAATTGTTGGGTTTTTATGCAAAAGAGCATTTAGGTGTCCACACTATTGGTCATGACACACGAAGAAATATATTTTCACTCATGGGAATTTCTCCCATGATTTTTGGAATGTGTAACGTGCAACATCGTCCACTCCGTTAAACCTAGCCTTGCATTTTAACCAATGCAAATCTTAGACCATCCTTGACTTCTACCATGGCTTAATTTTAATTTCGAGGACGAAATTTTTATAAGTTGGGTAGATTGTAACCCCCTGATTTTTCAGAAATTTTTAATTTGGATTTTTTATAATTTTCTGTAATTTTTTAGGATTTTCAAGAATTTATTTTAGATTCAAATATAATTAAAAATATCCCATACTTTTATTTTAGGTTCTAAATAATAAAATATATTTTCTAGAAGTTTTTGGAAATTTTGTGAGTATTTTTAGTATTTATTGGGAGTTATTTAGGCTAATAACTAATTTTTAGGACTTGTAGAATTTATGGTGCAAGCTCAGAAATATAGAATGGACCCACGTTATTTTCTAAGGTTTATATATTATTATATATTTTCTTGAATTATTTCAGAAATTTTGGAATAATGTTAGTATTTATTTTTAGTTTTATGGCAAAACTAATTTTTAGAGCTTCTCCTAATTATAGTAGGAAATCTGTGAATATATAATTATTCCAAATATTTTTCTAGGGTTTTTCGGTTTAAAATATATTTTCTATAATTTTTCCAGATTTTTATGATTATTTTTAATGTTTATTTTGAGTTATTTAGATTTAAAACGACTTAAATAATGTTTTGATAAAGGCAAATCAAAAAAATAAATAATATAACCAAAACCATCCAATCAAATCATGACACGTGTCACTCTATCAACTTTCATTCGGCCTCTCAACATCCTTATATATATATATTATTATAACCCTAATTATCCCATTATTTTTAGAGAGAGAGATTTTGGAGAATTGTCATCTAGGGTTTCTTCATCTTCCAGAAGCCATTGCGCATAGCTCCGGACTCCAAACGAGGCCTAGTTTCTTGCGTTAGAAAGATATTGAGGTTAGCTTTCTGATTATATAATTTTATTTTATAAAATTATGAGTATTAAATTCTGGAAAATTCATAGAGCACAGCATGTCCGAAAATAGATGTGTTTTAATATTTTCGCGATTTCGGGAGAACCAGGAATCAGAATCATGAACCGTTTAAAGTTTTGAAAAGCTAATGTCGATATCATTGACATATATTTTTAACAGAATTTAATTCGATATATTTTCATACTGTTAATTCTGTAGAACTTCTAGGTTAGAATTTAACCATCGGTGCACAATACAAAATTTGTATGTGCCATAATTCCCAAACGAATTTGAATTCGGACGAGCCGTAAATTCCAGTATATTTTTGATGCTGAACAGGAAATCATGCATGAAAGTCGAGTTTGTGTCGGTTGACTTTTTGGTCAACAGAATGCCTCGATTTGCATGCCATGAGTCTCGAGTTGATAAAATTCAGTTTCTTTGGACAAAACTTAGGAATTAACATAAAAATCAAAATAATAAGATTAAAATAGGATTTTAGAATAATTATTCCAGAATTAAATAAATTAAAATAAATTATCTTTTGACGTGATAAATTTGTAATACATAGGCTATTTGGACTGTGACTTGGACTCTGATTCATACCAGCAACAGGACCCCAGGCAAGTGTACCTAGCCAAACTCTACAGTATTGTTACATATTTTTCTTGCTTCATTTATATTGCTGTGTATGCTCAACCTAGGACCGTATGACGTACTTAGCGTCCGATTATCAGTCGGGTGTCAACACTGTACGCAGTGTTGGGTACTGTCATCTAGAGATGGACATTCGTGATACTATATATTCTAGTACTTGTCTTATCAAGTACCATACGACCCAGGACACTTGACACTGTTCATGAGACAGGATATTCCTGAGATATTCGTGGTGATTCTGTGTAGGATACAGGACTTGACAGAGATACTATTTCTATAGATACATATGACTTGTTGCATTAGAGATGATCCCGCTTGACATGGACATGAGATGTTATGGTCATGATATGCGTGATTATATTGGGTGAGGAGAGACACACAGGCTACAGGCTATTTTATTATATATATCTTCTACTATTGTGAGGTCGTAGACTCTCGGAGCAGAGCTAGACACATTACTTGTTATTACCACTACCGGCTCCCCGACACAGAGCTTGTAGTGGCTCAGCCTGAGTACTCGTGATGCTCTCATCTTGCATTTCACTTAGATGGTTACTTACTTGCCCTATTTATCTTATTATTTGCTGCACTGCTTATATTTTGGCTTGTATATTTTCTGTACCTTGCTATGTCCCCTGAGGACCTGGATATGGATTGTGTCCCCAGGATTTGAGGACGAGATCTATCCCGAGGTATACGGGACTGGAGCAGGAGTTGATCCAGGAGCTGTACCGCCATCCGAGGACGAGGTGTTAGCCGAAGACTTTTCCTGAGCATCCATGCTTCATGCTCAGTATTTATTTATTTATTTATTTTCAGTCTTTCATATTCTGGTCTGTGGAACCATTGTACTAGATATTTATCGGGTTGTTCCCCGAAGCACTTGTGAGACTGATTGATGATTTATATTTCTTTATTTACTCTGTGGATCATATTTTATATCTGGTGTGGATGAGATTAGTTGTACCATGATTGTTGTAGACTTGTTATATTACAGCTTAAGTATGCCCTGATGGATCCATTAAATTGGATTTGTCCATCGGTGCGTACTGCTGGCCATTGCCACGCGTCCGGTCCCACGGTATTTTGGGACTGGGGCGTGACATCACTAAAAAGATAAGTCAAAAAGAAATAAACTGTATGCTTGAAGTATTAGAATTATGTTTTTGCTATCAATTATGTTGCATGTTCTTCGTTCATATTCTGCACAACCAGATTTATGGCAAGTTCCTATGTTTTAAATGTGATATGTGGGATAAGAATAAGAAGATGGAAATTGTGTGTTTGTTGTTCAGAACTGTTCATTATAGTGCTATATCTGCTAGATGTTTTATGTCATGCGTTGGTCTCGAACAACTTGTGCACAAGGTCTTGTCTCTCGAACGGTTCCTGGGGTACTGGGAATCGCTCGGTCCAGAAGAGATTTTTGTTTTGCCCTGAGGATACGGCCGCTGGGGTCTAGTGGGGCGATATGTCTATTAGTGTTGTGCGAAACCCATGGTATCACAACTGCTAGTATGCATATGTGTTGGTAAAGAGCTGAACCTTGAGTCACAGCTGTTGACACATGCGCATGCTAGTAAAAAGCTGAACCTTGGGTCACCGCAGCTAATCATGGGGCTACCCATGGACTATCATATAAGTTAGGGTGCATGCTAGGTTTACCTTCTGCATACCTAACACATGATGCCTAAATTGATTCATAATTTTATCCATATGTGCAAATTGTGGCTAACTTATATGTCTGCTGCAGGGATAGCCGTTCGGATGTGGGTAAGATTTATCATATGCATATGCTATCTATCGTCTATGTTTCCTTGCATAAATAGTTAAAAAGAAACTAGATAACTAGAAAGATCACCAAATAATGCTAGCTTCCATGCTTATTTAGTATGGATTTCTAGGTGGGTTTGGCCACGGTCACTCACCAGTACATGTGGTAGTACCGACCCATGTTTGTGGGCAAATCTCCATGTACTGGATGTGAGAACTTGGCAAGCATTCTGAATTAGTGTTAGCACATTCTTCTGGCAGGACCGTGCTCGTGCTCCTTCCGTAACTTTTCTCTCCTGTGCGTAAACTCCTCTTCTGCTAGATATTTTGATATTTTGGTCCTACTAAAAGGATATAATGTGTCGGCGTTATGGCTAGTTTTGGGAATGTAAAAAGAGTTGTAAGCCTTCTAATGCATATTTTGTAACTCAGCCAAGCAAGCACTTTATAATCCAAATCTTCAAGTATTCAATAAAAAGAAAGTATTTTGTGTTTCTATCAATGTGTTCAACTTTGGTTCTCCGTATTTACACTTCGTGCCTATATATGTATATTTTTGTCTAACTTGTGTCTTGTGCAGGTACTTTGCCTGGTGGAAGCACAACTTAGGCTTGCACGGCATCGTACCCAAGCGAGGATGATCGGTTTTGTAGGGACCAAGCGAGGACGATCGGCCCTTACGGGACCGAGACACGACAAGTGGTATCGGAGCACGGCTTTACACCCTTGGCCTCTTCAAATAATATTTTCAAAAATGATATAAGTTTTCAAACGGTTTCAAAAGTCCCAAATTTTAAAAAATGGTTGCGAATCTATATAAGTAAATGAAAGATGTTAATGCCCCTAAGAGTATAAAAAATCCAACATCCCATGCAATAAGTCCATAATACATTATGAGACTAATGCAAGCTACTCTCTTTTGCAGCAAGATAATGATAACAAGTAACCCAAGGACATCGCGCGCAGCAAGCGTGAGCGATGACCAAATCGATAGGCTGGTTGCTATGTTTGAGAATCAGAATGATCGTCATGCGGCCCAACAAGAACGATTTGAAGCTCAACAACAACGGACTAATGCTAGAGCCTTGGCACAACAATAATAACTTGACTCTTTGACTCAAATAGTGACAACACTGGTAGCACACAGTGGTGCATCAGAAACTGTCGTGACACCTGCGACTGCAGCGACTGTGCCTCAGAGAGCAGGCTTAGCAGAAACTAACGAGCCTCGACATACGACCAAGAAATCTATCTTTAAAGGTGCTGAGTTTCTGAAGTTGAATCCTTCAGAGTTTGAAGACAGGACCGCACCAGATAAGGTGATGGACAGGATTATAAAGTTGGAGAGCTTATTTGAGTTTGCTTCGATACCTGCGAACAAGAGGGTGGCATGTGCAGACATGTAGCTGCGATAATATGCGCACGATTGGTGGCAAATTAAGAAAGAAGATCTTGCCACCAAGCATCAGGATGGTAAGATCACTTGAGAAATATTCAAGGATGCATTCCTTGCACAATATCTTCCGCCAGCTGTTAGATAGAGAAAAGAAGATGAGTTCACCGAACTTAAGCAAAGGAGCATGTCCGTCGAGGACTATGAGTCAGAATTTTCCAAACTTGCTAAGTTCACTAGCTCAATGATACCGAACGAGGGAGCCCATACACATCGATTCATAAGAGGCCTAAACGACAACCTGAGAAAGGATGTTATAAACCGAGAGTGTAAATAATACATCCAAGCTTTTGAGGCATATGTGCAGAATGAGCAGTTCATACTACGAAGTGCTCCAGAAAAGGCATCAGCTCCTCGAAATTCTCTTGCTAAAAGATACCACAATGGTGAGAAAAAGGTCAATGCATATGAGAACCGTGGAAAAGTGTGCAGTTTATGTGGCCGTCCGGGTCACACTAAAGAGTTTTTTTGTCACTTTAATAAGGGGTACTTTAAATGTGGACAACTAGGTCATATGATCCGAGATTGTCCAATCCTTAAAGCCTTGGCAGCAAATAAGAATCAGAATCTTGTACCACCGCCAACCCCAGCTATTGGACAAAATGATCAGACGAGAAGGGCTAGAGTGTATCAGCTGAATATAGAATGCGACTCTAGCGGGCACGATGTTGGTGAGTCTGATTCCTTTGACCTTTTGATGCCTTAATATTTGCCACCTTGATCTCTTAAGTTTCAAGGATGAAACTTCTTCTCAATAGGGTAGTATGTAACACCCTACTCCGAACGGTTACTGATAGAATACTTGTTACTTTGACTCAATTGAGAATCGATTCTCGGAGAAACCTTACCGCCCAATCATGTCACGACCCGCACCCAAAAAATCGGACATTAGTCGTGGCTACGTCCATCCTACGCCGCAGCATCGGCGGTAGAACGCTGTCTAAGTCTACTATCTAGCTAACAATCTCACACAACAATATAACTACCTGCAAGATCTCAACTCCAAATGGAGGAACAATATGATAAAGATAATACAAATACTCAATCACGATCTAAGCACGATAAGATAACAAGGAAGTCTAACAACTACAAAGTCTAAACAACAACTACTATTAAAGATAGCAACAATAATAATAACAACAATATCCTGAATCAAATACAATACAAAGTCTCAAACGAAAAGCCAGGGACAAATTTGGTATCAAAAGCTAATAAATACAACTAAGGTCCCAGTGATCCTGGCTACCAACCCAGAAATCACTCCTGAACTAGGGGGTCCCTATCTGCACCATCGACTGACTGAGGTCCATAAAATGTCAGACACCAATCTTCCGGATCCTCTAAAAAATATATCCAGTCAGGATTGGAGCAAGTACACCTCTAACAGCAGTTCCAATTAATTAAATAATAAAAACTATAAAGTAGTTGTAGCAAGTAGCACAAGATGAAGGAAATAAAGTATGAACAAGAAAATATATATATATATATATATATATATATATATATATATATATATATATATATATATATATGTCAACTGGCGCATAAAGGTAATAATGACTGCAGGATACAAGAAATATAAACTAAGAGAAAGTGTGTGCACCATAATGTGAAGTGAGTCCAGCAAGAGTAAATCTAATGAGTCCAGTCCAGAAAGTATAAGTGAGACCAGTCAAGAAGTATAAGCGAGACCAGACTAGAAAAAATAAACTAGTGTCTGTGAAATACCTGTTTCGACATATAAACGGCTAGGGATGAGTATGGCTCACCGCACACTGGGTTGTTTGATAATAAACGAAAAAAATTGAAACTAGGTTTATACGAAACCCTTTCTTTGGTTTACAAATAAGAAAAGGAAGTATAATTAATCCTATACGAGGATGTTAAGTACAAAAATTTAATTCTGGAAAAATATTGCTATAGGAGTCTGATCTACGGTCGATCACTTTGTCCCTTGGACCACACGATGACGAAGAAGTGCTGTAGAAGACGAAAAATAAGCTTCAAAGACTGTAGGAGGGATTGAACTCTCGTAGCCAGAGTAGTCAATACTCTCTGGATATACTCGCTTTTGAATTCAACCTTTGTCTGTGACCTCTCCCCCTAAAATTTGACCCCTGTCTCCTGTGGATGGAGGTCTCTATTTATAGAGTTAGGTCACAGTCGGCATAAAAACCGAACAGCGGAAAGAGCTGCATCTTTTACGTGGCGGTTATAATAACTGCTACCCACGTATGAATGATCTCCTGAATTGGCATGTGACGCGTGTCCCATTATGAGGTAACGCGTATAATCGCTCATCGAAGATCACGGCATGCAAGCCACGTAGATAACTGCCCCTCGCGTAGAGATGGCTGGCATAAAAGCCAAATAACTGTCTCGTTGGCGTAAAAGCCAAATAGCTGTTCTGATGGCATAAAAGCCAAGTAGGCGTAGAGGCCGAATAGTTGTCAAGTTGGCATAGAATCCAAATAGCTGTCTTGTTGGCGTAGAAACCAAATAGCTGTCTTGTTGGCGTAGAAGCCAAATAGCTGTCTTGTTGGCGTAGAAGCCAAGCTCTGCGTAAAGCTTGATACTGCATAGATAGGTAACCGGTGTAAAGATAGCCCATTATCCTTCTTTGACTGAGGTCTTGAGAGTATTCTAGGCCAAATAGCCTAATCACGCACCTTTACAAATATAGCCTGAGTTGGCATATTTCGAGGAGATAGCATACGTCGTACTCCTATAGTTGAAAATAGCCAGGTCGACGTATTTCGAGGAGATAGCATACGGCGTACTCCTATAGCTGAAAATAGCCTGGTTGGCGTAATATGCAGGGATGGTGATGTGAGCGTATTAGCCCTAATTATATCTCTCCCAGTCATTAAAAGTAGAACCAAATCTCGTGCATTAAATGCAGAGATCTGCCCCATCTCGTGCATTAACTGCAGAGACGTGCCTCGAGTTCTGTACGAAGAACAGCTTTTGACGTGGCAGTTGGTTTCGTCTCATCCTGAGCGTAAAAGCTCATCTTTGGCTGTGTAAAATAGGCAACGTATTCCTTGAATGCGTAAATGATGTCTTATTTCAAGGATTTGTCACAAAATGACAGTCTGGGGTACTATGTAGAGTCATTATTACGGCCGTCCTCTCGGTCGTCGTGTAGTACTCTTTGTCAGGAGTCAAGTTTACTGCTTCATCTGACAGGTTCATTCGAGGAATACGAAGAGTTCCTAGTACAATTTCCCACTGTATTAAAAGCAGACAGGTTTTACGCTGAAGTGGCGATGTAGCAACCTTTTTACGCCGAAGCAGTCTGGAAATACTGCCTTACGCGGGATGTTCTGGAGCTATGTTTTACGCTGAACAGCGTTGAAGCTCTGTTGTACGCCAATGGCTCTGAAGTCTTGTTTTATGCCACCCAGTGTTGGAGCTCTATTTTGTGCGGGCTTCCTGCATGTTAAGGGTTTTACGCATATGATTCCCCAGCGTATTTTTTATGCTTCTACAAGACCCCCTTCAAAGTTTTCAAATTTCTCGTAATTTAAAATACTTTGAATAAAGCATGAAACAGTTAAGTTTGACTCATTCCGCGAGGCTGATTTCTCGGCAAATTTTTAGGAGTTTGTTGGAATTTGGTGTGTTCTCCTGTGCCTATATAAAGGCGAATGAGTTAACCTATTTTTCCCATACTTCCTTCACCACAGAGAGGGATGGTTGCCAAGATTCGTCGTGCTGACTTAAGGAGGAAGAAGATCATGTTCTTTCAGCATGTAAGGAGCCGTAAAAAGAGGCATCTTCGAGCAAATATCCTCTGCAACGATGGATCATGGAAGGATATCATAGCTTCTTTTGCTCAGGATGATCAGCAATTTTATATGGCGATTCGTCCAGGAGAGCGAAAGGGTCTTATTTGGCCACACAGCTTGCAAGCTGTATTTTCTCCCATTATGGCGCTAGACGAAGGCAGACAGCTTGGCCCTGTTTTCTAGTATTGTGTTGGGTCTGAACCCCTAACACAATTTCTAGGACATACCTGCCATGGCGTATGGAGGTTGGGCTTGCGAAATTGATACATGCCCAGTTCTGTATCCTTCCGCCATTAATCATTTTTTGTTAATCGGCTGCGAAAGCCGATTAACTGCTGTAGAAGACGAAAAAGATCTACACCAATATGATAACCTGGCACAGTAGATTCTTGGTGTGATCTTAAATGAGAATGAGAAACCCTTTGTAGAAAAAGGATTTCAATCATATGTAACCATGAAGATGAAAAATCCTTTATAGACTGGATTTCTATCATATGTAATCATGATTAATAGAATTATCTTCTTTTACGCATCTGATGATTTGCCATATTTGTTGTGATGAAGTCTGAATATATGCAGCTTCGGCATATCTGAATAATTTTACGCCGACTCTGATAAATTGTATCTGATCTCGTCCTATCTTTTACGCGTAACAGAAGACGCGTAGAAAGTTTCTTTAGCATTAAGTTGAAGATCCAAATTGTCATGCTGTTTTGGACAAGGAGTTGCATAGAATTTCTGAACTATCACTTCTCTGATACGAAGAATTTGCTGTTCAGACTATCATCTTCAAGAATGGTTTCCCGAAAATCCCTTGAAATAGGGCGAGAAATGGCCGTCAAACAAGCCATACTTGAATTTTTGAAAAAGATTCTGACTGGACTTCGGATGAACTTCCAATCAACCCAAGAAGAAGAGTCATCTTCAATGCTGAACTCTGTATATTTTGGGTACTTAGAATATTTTATAGCCAAAAAGGAGCATTTTCTACGTAAACCCTTGTAATTGGCCATCTGTAACTTTCGAGCGTAGAATCATAGATTTGTAGCCCTTTGAGCGTAAATTGCTTCCGAGCGTGAAATTATAGATTTGTAGCCTCTGAGCGTAAAATCGTAGGTTTGTAGCCTCTCGAGCATAAAAGCTCCTGAGTGTAAAAGCATCTGAGCGTAAAATCATAGATTTATAGCTTCTGAGCGTAAAAAAACTCCTGAGCGTAAAATCATAGATCTGCTCTGCACGTAAATTTTGGATCCACTGACTGTCTGTCTTTTTTTTCAAATGATAGGCTGACGTAGTCCCAAATTATAACCGAATATTAAATATCAGATTTGGTTAGGATTTCGAAGAGTTATACGAACTCTATAAATAGCCCAAGGTCTTGAGAGAGAAACTTTTTATCTGTCTTCACAAAACCCTTGCTTTTCAAGAACCTTTCTTCTTTGTCTCTTTCTTAAGAACTCAGAATCGCCATGGACCCTAAACAGACTTCCACTGCTAAGGGAAAGAAGGTCTTTTCCTCTTCTCGTTCTTCTGTTCAAGCACGAGCAACTCCCATTAGGCTAAACGAGCCTCGATCGGAACACGGCGCTCCATCGTCGAGCTGTGCTCCGGACGTCATAGGTAAAAGAACTTTAAGGGAGAATAGAGGACTTTTCGCACACGTTGTACGTGTATGCGAACCAATACGCCCATATTTCTAATGTGTCAGCGTAAAAACTCCATCTTTTCGCAGTCTAGCGTAAAAACTCAGACTGATAATTTTTGGCGTAAACTGCAAGAATGTAGCGTCTAGTGTAGAAACTGACTTGTTCTATTGCGTTTTATAGTGGATTTGTAGATCCCTCTTTTGGCTGAGGTAATGGGCTCTGCCGCCGGGATGCTGAACTCGAATTATCTGGAGGATTTGTCGCATATGACATTCCCCATCTCTGGAGCCAATTATCCTGAAGAAAGGGGAACCCTGATCTCGTCCCAAGGAGAGCGCATGCTGCTGAGTATGATCACTGGGGAGCCCCTGACATACATAGACGGGACAGAGTATAAGAAACTGGGTTTCTTATTCGGGGATGTTATTGACAAACAATCCCAGACCAAGCCCAAGAAGGAGGATTGGGTGTTTACTGCTGAGGGCACGGTGATGTATCTGCCCAGGATGCCCAGGGATTACCCTATCTTGGCATTCTTCCATGCCACCCATCCCAGGAAGATGGTGTAGACTTTGACTCCCGATCTTCACGGCCGACCGGGGAAGATTTTATACAACAAGGGATATAACCGAGGGGCCTATATGAGCCGTCCTTCGGGCCCTGTTATGCCCTTTAGGGGGTTACTGCCGGGTAGTGTCCCGGGTGAGGATACTTCGCTGATCCAGTCGGTTCAGATATCGACCTTCTGTAATGACTTTATGGGGCAGAAAGGAATGTACCCCAAGGTCAACCCTCGGACTAGTGGATGGCTTAGCCCAGGGAATCTTCGATGGGCCAGTTTAACTGCCTGGGCCCTGAAGCCCTTCTAGGTGGAGCTGGAAAGTATTGGTTTATTCGCGGCTGTGAGCGCCACAAGTGTTGCACTGCCTGTCAACCCTAACTTGTTCTTAGCCTTGATAGAGCGATACAACTCGCTCACCGGGACTTTTGCCACTCCGCTGGGTGAGTTGGGCTTAGACCTTCATGAGATGGCAGAGATTTCAAAGCTGCCGATGGGGGACACTCCTTATGAAGAGTATGTCCCTACAAATAGGGAGTTGAGGGATACAAACCCTCGGGCAGTGGCAGTATATCAGGAGCTGATGTGCCACTATCTTGCCTGTACCACTTTCTACAAGGAGCCGTCTGATTTGGCTCACATCAACAAGTGGGCAACCTACCTCTTTTTCCACCAGGCTAGAAACGCTAAGCCGGACAAGGTGGTAGATAGCCGAGATAGGCCTTTGAACCTCCTGATCATGCTCAATGCTAACACGGTCGATGACCTTATTGAAGACGCAGGGGCTTCAGATCATATTTTTGACGAGGAGATAGGTGGTTATCCCGTAGGCACAAAATCCTTCAGTTATATGAGGCATTATTACAAGCCTCTGTTAAAGGAAGCTCAATTGGCTGGCTTTCTCTCCGTTTGGCTACGCCGATGGGTAGTGTCGGGCATCGCGTCTGCGGACCGCATCCATCGCAACACCTTATAGCCCGCAGTACGTTTGGTATTCGGAGCAAGACTGGGTCTGCTTCCTGCTATGGTATGTAGAATACAAGCAGGCCTGAGGGCCCTTACTGAGGGGCTGCTAGCTGACGAGATGCAGCGTGAAAGCTTTCCCAGGGTGGAGCTACCATTCCTATACCTGATGGGATGGCTAATCCTTCACAACACTAGGATGATGTCTCCCGGTTCTGCCAGTGGTTCAGGAAATAACTTCTTGTTAAATTACAAGAATTTCTCTTGGAACGTGGCGACCGTCATAGATTGCCAGCGGGCGTTAAACGTTGCCCACAGCTGGAAGCTCTTCTGTATTATCCCCCCTGTACATATTTCTTTCTCCTGAAGCCTTCTACTGGTTGGTCTGTATTAGACCTTCCTATTTGCTGTACAGGAGTGATGATCATTGCTTCTTAGAGCCTTATCTGCCCAGTCGGTTCGCCAGGCAGTTTGGGTATGACTAATTGCATGTGGGGAATGCCATAACCAGCTTCAAGTCTAAAGGTGGACTTATTGATGGAGCCAGAGGGTGGCGGTACTTCATCACGGGCTGTACTGGTACAACTTTTGTCGTGCCCGTGACTTCTCTTTCCATGGAGCTGTGCATCTTTCACTCGTACGTGCAGTTCTATGCGTCCATTAATACCTTCCATCGCAATTTTGATGTGCATAGAAGTTTTAGGATGCCCTCCCATAGGTCCACTGGAAGGAAGGATATTCCGTCTGTTTCTTCGGATGAGAATGAAGACACCACCGGGGCAGACAAATTTTTGTTAATAATATCGAGAGGCATAATAGCTCCGTCGGCAGAGCCTCTCGTCATCTCCAATAAACGGAAGGCTTCCACTCCGAAAGAGCCTTTCCCTCGCAAGAAGAAGGTTGCCAGAGGTCCGAAAAGGGCTTCCACCAGGGGTGCTTCTAGGAGCGAGCCTATCATTTTCCCTATTGGGGGTGATTCTTTGATTAGAAGTCCTTCGCCTTTTAGAGAGGGAACCTCCATAATTTCGACTGACAGTGCCAGAAATCCTTTGCTCGAGATCGCTGCTGCTACTACTGCTTCTGGTAGTGCTACGAGATCGCCTTCAAGGCCGAGCATATTAAGGATACCTTTATCCAGACAAATAATGGGAGTAACCCCTACTTCGTCTATAAGTATTTCCAGCGAGATTCTATCCGATGAGCCTCGAGTGGATCTTGGTGATGACTGGGAAGACTATCCTCCAACGTCAGTTGGTGCACCCTCTTCCCAGGTATGATAACTCGTTTAGCATCATTAAGAAATAATTTAGCTGTACAGGCTGCGGACGCGACATATATACCATCGGCTATGGATAAATATCGTTTTTATGCCTCTTTTAGGAAAATTAATATCAAGTTGATATTAACTTTCTCTTGTCTTTTTCAGGCGAAGACATCTCAGGGGAGGGCAGAGTTGGTGCAACCTTTGACCTTGTCGCGGATCTTGCCGATGAAACGGCAGTGTTTGATATCGAAGAGGCATGCTTTGAAGGTGTCGATCCTTCGTCCATAATATTTTTAAGTGTCGTCTCGCCCATAGCAGTTCAGATATCTTCATAGGAGGATGACCCCATCATCGCGACTGTGCCTCCTTTGTTGAGTACGCCAGCAACTTCAACCGTTACTGGTGTTCATTCTTTTGTAGCGCCATCTGTTGACAACGTCCTCCGCAATCATTCCTGAAAGGAGATTTCCTGGTATCACGGCCACTCCTAGCGTGCATCGGTCTTCGATATGCTGATTGAACAGTATACCAGTCTATTCTATCGCAGTTTGAAGGAGTTAATATCCATGGTGCTGGAGCTGGAGAAGAACTTGAGCTTTGATAATCTGTTGACGTCCTCCCAGCTTGCAATAGTGCCGATCAGAAATTTTAACGATGCTGGAATAGCTGATGCGCTGGAGCAAATAGTTAATAGTTTAGAACAATCCATTAACGAATATTTGCAACTATCTCGAGGCAACGTCGATGATATGATTTAGGCCGAGTACGACTCCTTGACTGCGAAGCTTGCTGAACAGATGGAATGCTTAAATAAATCCATCCAGACACAGCAGCAGGAGATGGATGAAGAGCAAGCCGTCTTGGAGGAGGTTATTCCTCAGCTAATGAAGTGCGAGGCCGAACATAAGGGAAATGAAGCGAGAGTCCATAAATTGGAAGCCAAACTTGCTCAAGCAAAGGAGTGGGCTCTCCAGTCATCGGCAGCTCGAGAGTGTTGAAGGTCCAAATGAATACAGCTCAGCGAAACTTGGCACGTGCGGGCGACATTCGTACCAATTTTGTTCATGTTCGGTCCAAACTATCCCTCCTGAGCGATAACGAGGCATGACTGGAGCAGGCTCGTGCTAACATCTTGGACTCCAGGAATAAGAGGATGGCCGCTTTGCTGCAGCAGATTCGTGATTTGACTGCTCCTCCCCAATGATGTACTTTTTGCTTCTTTTTGTAATTTTGCCTTTCCCGGAGATAATAAAGAGACTTTATCTGAATTTGGTGGATCTATTATTTTTGAATATAAATAATAGGCTAGGGTAAAATTGATATCAGAGGTAATATGGACGTGATATACTTTCGGTAAGCTTCAGCTGGATATATCTATTCAGAGGTTGTATGGACATGATAGAATATGATCCAACTAAATTTATATACAAAAACTATCAGAGGTAATATGGACGTGATAGGTTTTAAAGTTCCAAATTAGTTAAACATATCTATTCAGATGTCATAATAACATGATAGAATATGCTCCAACCAGTCTTTGTACGTAGTATCGTCAGAATAAGATCTTCACCATACTCCGTTTAAGCAAGGGAGATTAAGCATAGTACCTCTTCAGGAATTTGTCGTTGATAGAAGCCATTATCAGATCTCCATTAGACTTGGCTAATCTATAAGTGTCGTTCGAGAACGTATTCTCAATCACATAAGGGTCCTCCCACTTGGGCTAGAATTTACCCTTACTCTTGTGCATGACGATCATTGGCCTCTTCACAGCTAAAACTAGCTCACCAACTTTGAACACTCTTTCCTTCACTTTTTTATTAAAAGCTCTGGAAATGCGTGCTTGGTAGAATGCGATGCGCTGTTGGGCTTGAAGGTATTTCTCGTCTAATCCTTCTAGCTCTTGAAGCCGTAGCCGATCATTATTTTCCTGAGTCAACTCATTAGCCACTGCTATTCTGAGTGATGGAATTTGGATTTCAATGGGGAGAACTGTTTCATACCCGTAGACCAATGAGAATGGGGTACAACCCGTCGGTGTTCGTACCATTGTACGGTATGCCCAGAGGCATTCTCCCAGCTTCTCATTCCAATCTCTTTTATTCGAAGAGACAAACTTCTTTAAGAGTTTGATAATGGTCTTGTTGAAGGCTTCTGCCAAACCATTAGCAGCCGGATTATATGCCGTAGAGGCCATATTTTGTATCCGATTCTTATCGCAAAATCGGTGAAATGCTTGGCTGATGAATTGAGGCCCGTTGTCATAAATTATCCTTCGGGGTATCCCAAAACGATAAATGACATGGTGCTTGATAAATTTGATCATGTTGGATGTCTTTACCTCAACAAGGGAGATCGCCTCCGCCCATTTAGAAAAATAATCGGTGATAGCCAATATGAACCGATGTCCTCTAGAAGATGATGGGTGAATCGGACTAATGATGTCCATACCCCATGCTTCGAAGGGCCATGATGCAATGGTAGGATGTAAATACTCAGAAGGCTGATGTATAAAATCCGTATAAACTTGACAGGCTTTGCATTGTCTTGTATATTTTACTGCATCTGCAATCATAGTAGGCCAATAGTAGCCTATCCTCCTGATACGATCCTGTAGCTTAGGATCGGGTTGATGTGCACCATATACACCATCGTAAGCTTCACAGATAACCCATTTTGCATCATCATCGGAGAGACATCGTAGTAGTAGTCCATCGTATGTTCGAAGATATAGACTTTGTGAAGAAGCATCAAAGTAGAAACGTAATGATCGTCTTTTGATAGACACTACTTCTTTAGGATCCTCTGGTAAGGTTTTGTATGCTATGAAATCTATAAAAGGACTTCTCCAGTCTCTCTTAGGAGGAACTGTGTTAGCGGCGTAGCTGCGTTCCAGGTGAAAGTTATTTTTCACGCAGAATAGATCTCTGTTGAGAAGGATTACCGAATTTTTCCTTCTTATAGGAGTGGCTAGATCTGCAGCTAGACTGGCCAGAGCATCAACTTCCAAATTTTGAGATCGAGGCATATGTTCTAGGAAAAATCCTTTAAAAGATATGGCTATCTCGATCGTTGCTTGGTGATAAGGAATGAGGTCTGGATTACGGACTTTATATACTCCTCTGACCTTATTGACAATCAGCTGGGAATCACCAAAAGCTTCCAGGTATTGAATGTCCAATTCTTTAGCGACTTGAAGCCTGATTAGTATAGCATTATACTCTGCCACATTATTAGAGTAGGGTTTGCTAAGAGAATATGCTCGGTAGATGATAAGTTTATCAGGAGTTACCAGGACAATTTCTACTCCTAAAACCACATTTTTTTGGGACCAGTCCTGGAGGAGCCATCGAAGAATAGCTGCCATGTATCACCTTCCATTGCAGAGTTATATTCTGTAACTTCGTCGGGAATATCCTCGTACAGTTTGGAGGTTTTCGGAATTGGATGAGTAGCTAAGAAATCAGCCAAGGCCTGAACCTTTATAGACTTCTGAGGGATGTGCACCATATCGTATGGTGTTAATAACATCGCCTAAGTCGCGAGTCGGGAATTAAAGATGCTCGGCTTGTTCATCAATACCCGAAGGGGATTGATCCTGGAGATGATATAAATAGTTTGGCCTGTGACGTAATATTGTGTCTTCTGAATGGCAAACATTAGGGCCAAGCATTCTTTTTCTACTGGATTGTACCGGTGTTCAGCTCCGACCATCATCCTGCTTAGGTAGTAGATAGCCTGTTCATGACCCTAATTGTTCTTCTGTGCGAAGAGAGCTCCCAAAGAATGATCCATTGCTCGAACATACAGCAAAAATGGTCTTCCTATGATTGAAGGCACCAGAACTGGAGGATTAGTGAGATAGCATTTGATATCATTAAACGCTTGCTGACAGGCTTTGTCCCATACAAAGGACACACCTTTCTTCATCAGACGGGAAAAAGGTTGACATCTCCCATAAAGTTTGGATATGGATCTCCTGATGTAAGCTAGACGACCTTGAAATCCCCTGAGTTCTCTCAGATTACGGGGAGGTCGCATCTCTAGGATAGCCTTTACTTTATCAGGATCGACTTGGATGCCTTTGGCGGTAATGACAGATCCCAGGAATTTGCCACTGGATACACCGAGAAAGGACTTTGTAGGGTTCATTTTGAGTTGATGTTAGCGCATCAACTCGAATACTGTCTTCAAGTCTTGGATGTGAGTACCCTTAAGGCGGCTTTTGATAGCGATGTTGTCTACGTAACATTCTACTATTTTGCGTAGGTGCTCATGGAATATGTTACTCATGTCTCGCTGATATGTAGCCCCGGCATTCTTCAATCCAAAGGGCATGACGGTGTAGCAATATACCCCCAGTGGTATACGGAAGGCAGTATGCTTCTCATCTTCAGGATGCATCTTCATCTGATTGTATCCTGAGAATCCGTCCATGAAAGACATGCGTTCAAAACTGCAGGTATTGTCGATCATGACGTCTGTAATGGAAAGAGGGAACTCATCCTTGGGGCAGGCAGCATTGAGATCTCGAAAGTCAATACAAACGCGAACTTTCCCACTTTTCTTCATGACCGGGACAACATTGGTGACCCAATCAGGATGTTGTTCTTCCCGGATGAACCCGCAGGCTATCAACTTCTTAATTTCAGCTTCAATGGCATCCATTATATCCGGGCAGAACCGGCGTTGGTGCTGCTTTACAGGTTTTGAATTAGGCAGTATGTTGAGCTTATGAGTAGCCACTTTTGGATCAAGACCTGGCATATCCTCATAATTCCATACAAAGATGTCGATATATTCTTTTATCAGCTGGATCATCTTTTCCCTTTCTTCTTCGGAAAGATTATTACTGATAAATATCGGCTTTGGTGAAAGTTCATTCCCAACATCGATTTGGATAACTTTATCTTCAGTGGGCGGTTCCCTCTGCTCGAACCAGAGTTCCCATTATGTATCCATTTTCTGTGCCCAGGAGTCATTTTCAAACGGTTCAGATTCATGTTCGTCTGCTTCGAGAGAATCTGTTAATACCGTATTTGCTGACAATGCTTGTTCGAGATCATCGTATGAGTCGGAGGATGACGAACCATCCTGAGAAGAGGAAAAGGTATCCTCACTTGACTCAGAAGTTGCAAGAGACATGGTATACCCTAACCCAAAGTGAGTTCGTTGACGGTAGGGATCACCATGCAACAGCAGTCGCCTGCCTTTCCCATAGTTGAGGCATGGCTTTGACTTTAGGTCATAATCCATGCTTTACATAATCTTCAAAGCTTGTGGGCTATATCTGTGAACCTGAATCTTTCCAGTATCGGACTCGTGAGAATCTTCTTGTACAATCGGCCTGCTCCGCATACGACCGAAGACTATTGGATGCTGATTGTTGCGAGTAGGCGGGATAATAAAGATAGAATCTTCATGTGGGTCGTATGTCCGGATGACATTAGATGTTGACGCTACCTCCCACACATACGGATGATAGGAGTCTATAGCTTCCAGGAATTTTTGTGCTATAGTCTCTATATGAGGGGCGGTTTTCTGATTTGGAAATTGAGCGTCAGTGTACTGGAAAAAAGAATCTTTATTATCATCAGAAACCATGTTCCCGGTTGTATTTACATCAGTCGGCTGCGTGTTGTGCCAAAGGTTGATGACCAAAGGTGGAGGCTTCTGTTTAGAGTGATCACTAAGGGATCACTTCCTCCTCCTGATTTGGTTTTGTCTAAGTGGATAGCCATGGGCTCCATGACTTTCAGACGGATAGTCCGCCCTTTCACCTGGATTGACAGAGGTTGCTCAGCAGATGGCTCTCCTGGCTCCCGGTGGCATTCCTCCTCCGTCTTGCCTGATACCTCCTTCATGTAGTCTTGGGTGTACAACATGGCATCGGAATAGTAGGACTCAACTTCTTTGAACAGGTTGAGGTCAGCAAACTCCGTTTTTACTGTTTTTTGGGCGTCTACATATTTGAAGCATTGATGTAGAGTGGAAAAAATAATATTGTGATTGTGGATCCATGGTCTACCCAACAGAATATTATAGAACACCTCCGAATCAATAATGTAGTAGGTAGCCACTGATCTAAGGTCCCCAATCTGGATCCTCAGATGAATCTTCCCCAATGGCTTACTTTTCCTGGCGTTAAAGCCCACGATCGTAGTGGTGGTGTAAGCCAGTTCGTTTGTAGGAATCCTCAACGGTCTGAGTAGACTATAAGGGATAATGCTGATCGACGATCTCAGATCTATGTGAATCCGGTCTACCTCCATGGAACCGACGTATCCGGTGTAATATAGGGGCCTGTCATGCTTGTTATGTTTCAACAACATGTCTTCTTGAGTGAAAGTAATGTTAGGGACCACTTCCATTACACTATGGCATTGGGGATATACCACGGGTTCTTTCTCGGGAGACTTAAGCTGAGTCAAGCATACATCCACCTGCATTAAAGCTTCACTCAGGGCTTGACGAGTGTCTTTGGAAAGCCTGAGTAGCTCCAAAATGGACAGTCTGGCTGGAGTATTAGCCAATTGGGCCAGGATGTCGAAGTTATATGGTTTCTCTAAACCTTTGTTTTGAATATTCTTCAAAGGTTTATCAAAACGAACTTCTTTTTGCTTGCCCTTGTCCGCCGAAGTCGGTCTAGAAGGACCTGCCTCTGGTATGACAGGTTCGGGCTCTGGAGGTCTGGCAGTTGAAGCGTCTGCCGTTGCATCTTCCTTATTTTCTCCATAGTCCTTGAGGTAGGCTTTCCCTGAACGGGTTCCGGTAGCCAAAGCCTCTTTGTCTGATATTGGGATATTGTAACCATATGGCATGGTTTGCGCCTTGAGTTCTTTCTAGACTTAGCCTTAGAAGCTTGAGTCTCTTCCTCAATCTCAGACACTAGATCAGGATGAACCCACATAATCTTACCATGTTGAGTGGTTAGGGGTACCAGGTCATGATTTCGACCCCTGGCCGGAGGGAGATTAACAATGTTCATCATCGTCCAAGAAATAGGTACTACACCATCCGGGACTTCTTGAGGGGGCAAATTGCCGAATTGGAGAGAGATCATGTTGGCAGTGACCGTCTTCTCGCTATTGCGCAGAGTGATGGCCTTGGCGTCGATCAGCTCCTGGATTTTTCTCTTTAGTACATAACATGCCTTTGTGGGATGATGAATGTACCTATGGAAAATACAGTACTTGGGGTTATTGGTACTACCGACTTCATTTTGCCTCTTTACCTCGGGGAGGGTAAGCTTGCCACTTTTGACTAGACAGTCAAATATGCTCGGAATATCGTCGTCGTCAAAAGAATATTCTTCTTTAGGCCTGGAAGTCCCAGGATTTGTCTGCGTAGTCCCAGGAGTATGTTGCCTGGACGTGTTGATCGCCAGAGCTTCTTTTTCTTTGGAACCCGAGGATGGTCGCTATTGGAGGATGACCTCTTCCCTCTATCAGAGGTAGAGATCATGATTCCATTGTCATGCGCCTTCCGACTATTATCTTCAGCGGCTACCGTTGAGATAATAAACGAGGGCCAATCATGGAACTGATATGGTCCTGTGAACACCGAGATTAGTGGAAGCAGGTTCTTCCTAAAAATGTCCACCAAGGCTGAATCCAAAACTCCGGGAGGCATCTGCAAAGTGGCCTGACAAAAATGTTCAATAAAAGTACGAACGTTCTTTTTCTCCTTCTGCTTTACTTCGATGAGTGAGGATATAGACATATCCATCCCTCCTTCGTAGAATTGAACGAAGAACAGAGTCTTAAAATCTTCAAAGAAAGTAATACAGTTGTCCGCAAGACTACGGTACCATTGATAGGCCACTCCAGACAGACAGCCCTTAAATACTCGAGTGAGAAGGGCGTCATTCTCTTGCAGCAACACCATCATCATGCTGAAGTAGTTCATGTACTAGCTTAGTGACGTCTTTCCCTCA
This sequence comes from Iris macrosiphon, assembly GCA_036927795.1. NCBI lineage: Eukaryota > Viridiplantae > Streptophyta > Magnoliopsida > Asparagales > Iridaceae > Iris > Iris macrosiphon. The sequence continues at coordinate 26,051,497 of JAYESA010000006.1, read as the reverse complement.
AATAAAACCATAGCTTGTGGTTTGTATTTTGGCGGGAAAGGGATCTCGTCCCAGATAGCTGGGTAAGGCTGGTTGATGCCCAACTTCTTGAGCTGATCCTTGTGCTTGAAGGTATCAAATTGGGCTTTCAACTCCCGAACTGCCTGCATTGGATCTTCAGCTGGGAAAGGGACCGCAGAGAGGTGAGAGGTCGGTTGTATTGTAACTCCAACAGGAGGCAATACATTCTCTGGGTTCAAAGGTAGAGGAGCCGTTGACTCTTGATTTGGAGTAGGCTCCTGGTTTGTGTTGGATGGTGGGATGTCCACCCCCAGACGTAGTTGAGTTGGAGGAACCGATGCTTGAGCTATAGCAGCTGCATGTTGAGTTATCATCATCTGGTGCATATTCTCCATCATGGAATGCATCTCTTTCAGTGATGTCTCCAATACAGCGATGCGTTGCTCAGTACTCCCTGACGGGGAAGCCTCTTCATGTTCATCTCCGATGGCATAGACCTCCATTTCTCTGGGTGCTACCGACCCCCAGTATAGACCTCTGTAGAGATTGAGTCTATAATGTTAGTATCACCTTCAGGAAACTGGCGACCCCTAGTGTCAGAATCGGAAGAATACGAAGCCGATTGTTGCGACCTCGAGCGAGTGTTTCGAAAGACACCTGCTTCAATATTCTCCAGGAGTCTGTCAAATCTCCTTTGGCTTGGAGTTCTAGAGGGATGACGTCTTGAACTGGACATTCCTCTAGGAATGTGTGAAGCCATGTTCATTGATGCGAATGTAGGCTCTTCTTCCTGTAAGGGTACAGAGTAGTTCAACCGGTCAAAAACTGACCGTTTTGCCTTAGAGCAGCAGTAATTAACTACAATTTTATGACTATTACAACAGTTCTCCCTAGGAGGCATAATAGACATATTAGAAGTTCCCCTCTCTTTGCACTTCTGGATTAAGAAATTATGCAAATCAGGAGGATTAACAGGAGAAGAAGAAGAAGGCTTATTTTTCCTTTTTATATTAGTTGGGGTACGGAGATTAGGAATCATAACACTTTCCCTGCCATAAGAATACAGCAGTTCAGCCATGTGAGTAGCGTACGATCCGTCATCCGTCTGAGGAGCGTATGTTCCCGTGAACCGGGTCTTCTTTACGCTGAGGGGCTTGTCCTGGCGTAATCTGGAGCTTTGCACAGGTTGGCGTAAAACTAAGGAAGTCGTCAATCGGCCGTCAGCATTCCGCATAATCTGAAGAACGAGCAAATTCTTCTCTTGATGGCGTAAAAGCCGAGAGGTCGGGAAATTTGCTACTTGTTTTCCCTTGCGGTGATTGCAGGGACCATCTGCCTCCTTATAGGCGAGAGATGTATTTTTATGCGCGGGACGCGGTTGAAATTTCTGAACTGGCACTGAGGCATCGTCAGAAATTTTGTCTGCCATGTCACAGATGGGAGACAAAGTTTTACGCACAGGGCGCGGAGTAGACTTCTGGATTGGCACTAAGGCATTGCCAAAAGCTCTGTCTGCCACGTCACAGACTGGAGACAAAGTTTTATGCACGGGGCGCGGAGTAGACTTCTGAATTAGCACTGAGACATTGCCAGAAGCTCTGTCTGCCACGTCACAAACGGGAGACAAAGTTTTACGCGCAGGGCGCACAATAGACTTCTGGATTGGCACTAAGGCATTGCCAGAAGCTTTGTCTGCCACGTCACAGACGGGAGACAAAATTTTACGTGCGAGGCGCACAAGTTGCGATGTTACAACCTTGTTGGTCGGAGAGAGAGAGAGAGAGCCTGCAGGAAGGGTAGAGGATGTCCGGGGCATCCATACTTTACGCAGCTTCCTATTGCCTTGGGCAGAGAGGGAACGAGAGCCCCCCCTGCGTGAAGCATGTCTTCATAAGTAGATTGATCGAATTAGACGATCAGAGTCTTCTTCGTTGATCCGACGCATACAGCATCGTGTTGAGCAATGGCCTTCTCGTCAGATGAGAAAGTAGTCCCCAGCAGAGTCGCCATCTTGTGTTTGATAATAAACGAAAGAAATTGAAACTAGGTTTATACGAAACCCTTTCTTTGGTTTACAAACAAGAAAAAGAAGTACAATTAATCCTATACGAGGATGTTAAGTACAAAAATTTAATTCTGGGGAAATATTGCTATAGGAGTCTGATCTGCGGTCGATCACTTTGTCCCTTGGACCACACGATGACGAAGAAGTGCTGTAGAAGACGAAAAAGAAGCTTCAAAGACTGCAGGAGGGATTGAACTCTCGTAGCCAGAGTAGTCAACACTCTCTGGATATACTCTTTTTTGAATTCAACCTTTGTTTGTGACCTCTCCCTCTAAAATTTGACCCCTGTCTCCTGTGGATGGAGGTCTCTATTTATAGAGTTTGGTCACAGTCGGCGTAGAAACCGAACAGCGGAGAGAGCTGCACCTTTTACACGACGGTTATAATAACTGCTACCCACGTATGAATGATCTCCTGAATTGGCGTGTGATGCGTGTCCCATTATGAGGTAACGCGTACAATCGCTCATCGAAGATCACGGCATGCAAGCCACGTAGATAACTGCCCCTCACGTAGAGATGGGTGGTATAAAAGCCAATTAACTGTCTCGTTGGCGTAAAAGCCAAATAGCTATTCTGATGGTGTAAAAGCTAAGTAGGCGTAAAAGCCGAATAATTGTCAAGTTGGCATAGAAGCCAAATAGCTGTCTTGTTGGCGTAGAAACCAAATAGCTGTCTTGTTGGTGTAGAAGCCAACTAGCTGTCTTGTTGGCGTAGAAGCCAAATAGCTGTCTTGTTGGCGTAGAAGCCAAGTTTTACGTAAAGCTTGATACTGCATAGATAGGTAACCGGCGTAAAGATAGCCCATTATCCTTCTTTGACTGAGGTCTTGAGCGTATTCTGGGCTAAATAGCCTAATCACGCACCTTTACAAATATAGCCTGAGTTAGCATATTTCGAGGAGATAGCATACAGCGTACTCCTATAGTTAAAAATAGCCAGGTCGGCGTATTTTGAGAAGATAGCATACGGCGTACTCCTATAGCAAAAAATAGCCTGGTTGGCGTAATGTGCAGGGATGGTGATGTGAGCGTATTAGCCCTAATTATAGCTCTCCCAGTCATTAAAAGTAGAACCAAATCTCATGCATTAAATGCAGAGATCTGCCCCATCTCGCACATTAACTGCAGAGACGTGCCTCGAGTTCTGTACGAAGAATAGCTTTTGACGTGGCAGTTGGTTTCGTCTCATCCTGAGCGTAAAAGTCATCTCTGCCTGTGTAAAATAGGCAGCGTATTCCTTGAATGCGTAAACGACGTCTTATATCAAGGATTTGTCACAAAACGACAGTCTGGGGTACTGTGTAGAGTCATTATTACGGCCGTCCTCTCGGTCGTCGTGCAATACTCTTTGTCAGGAGTCAGGTTCACTGCTTCATCTGACAGGTTCATTCGAGGAATACGAAGAGTTCCTCGTACAATTTCTAGCTGCATTAAAAGCAGACAGGTTTTACGCCGAAGTGGTGATGTAGCAACCTTTTTACGTCGAAGCAGTCTGGAAATACTGCCTTACGCGGGTTGTTCTGGAGCTATGTTTTACGCTGAACAGCGTTGAAGCTCTATTGTACGCCAATGGCTCTGAAGTCTTGTTTTACGCCACCTAGTGCTGGAGCTCTATTTTGCACGGGCTTCCTGCATGTTGAGGGTTTTACGCGTATGATTCCCCAGCATATTTTTCATGCTTCTACATGGGTGTGCGGCTGCTATCATTCCAGATTAGACCAGAGGGAGTGATTCCAAATTTTAGAATATTTACATGTCTACTCGAGTATTTCCCCGCCCCGACTAGTATAAGTGAATCCAAGACCCGACACGTAAAATAAATATGAGTCCATCCAGAAATATGAGTGATGCATGTAGTGAATCCTGATGTGATGCCAGTAGGTAATTCCAGAAATAGAGGCTAGACATATGAAATATACGTGTCGCAAGTAAATAAATCTAAAAATACTAGTCAGTGTCATGCCAAAAAATCAGATAATACTATACTAGGAGCTGAATCATAATAATTATCAGATAATAAAAACTATCAAAGAATGTACTCGCCTGACGTCCGGAGCAACTGGCGAGGATCGAGATCCAAACTGGCGTCGCGAAGACCTATTATGAAAAGCAAGGCTAAACGGGATTCTAAAGAGTTAAACAGATATAAAATAACTAAAAACAATCTTCTAGGGTTGTTCTAGGTCAAACGGGTCAAACTGGTAAAATCTGGGTCAAAAAGTCAACCCGAGGTCCAAAGTATCAACTCTAGGTCAAAACTAGGTCAAAGGTTGACTTTGGCGGTCAACCAGAGCAACTACGGTCAATTCTAGATCAAACTAGGATGCCCCTAAAATTCTAGGTCAAAACTAGCTCATTAAGCTAGTAAACCCACAAACTCGTCTCTTTGAAATACCGGGATACCCTCGGTATCAGATATCTCAACCTACGCTATACACCTCGCCTATACCCTCTAATATATATACGAACACGTATATATATATATATATATATATATATATATATATATATATATATATATATATATATATATATATATATATATATATATACCCAACTCTAACTCCATACCTAGGCAAAAATCTATTACCTCGCCCTGATACCCAATACCTTGATTATCTCAAGGTATTGAGATACCTAGCCTTACCCATCTCTACTCTAACTAACTAGCTATCTATCTATATATGTATATCTAACTATCTACCTATATATATATATATATATATATATATATATATATATATATAATCTCTCTTTCTCTCTCTCTCTCTCTCTCTCTAGCTATAGCTAATAGGTAAAAGGGGGTCATAGATGCTGCTAGTACTACTAGCTGTTGTTGTTGTTGCTACCTACAGATGCTGCTGCTGCTGCTCCAATTGTTGCTGCTGCTGCTCCCTCTACTTCACTCACTCACTCACTCACTCAAACACACATCCTCACATACATATATAAATAAATCTACGCACACACACACACACACACACACACACACACACACACACACACACACATATATATATATATTAACACACACTCACACACAAACATACACACTAACACACAAACACACACACAACCATACCAATACACACACACACATATACATATACATATACATATATCTATAGATATACACACTTACACATTCACATACACGTATCTATATATATATATATATACACACACACACATATAAATACCTATATATATATCTCACTCACACACACTACACACAAACACATACTACCACACCTATACACACACACACAACCACACCTATACACTCGAACACATTCACACAAACACTCACACACACCTACACTCTCAAACACACACTAGGCAAAAATCCAATACCTCGCCCTGATACCCAATACCTTGATTATCTCAAGGTATTGAGATACCTCGCCCTGATACCCAATACCTTGATTATCTCCATACACACCTACACTCTCTAACTCCATACCTAGGAAAAAATCCAATACCTCGCCCTGATACCCAATACCTTGATTATCTTAAGGTATTGAGATACCTAGCCTTACCCATCTCTACTCTAACTAACTAGCTATCTATCTATATATGTATATCTAACTATCTACCTATATATATATATATATATATATATATATATATATATATATATATATATATATATATATATATATATATATATAATCTCTCTCTCTCTAGCTATAGCTAATAGGTAAAAGGGGGTCATAGATGCTATTAGTACTACTAGCTGTTGTTGCTGCTCCTACCTACATGCTGCTGCTGCTGCTACCTACTGCTGCTGCTGCTGCTCCAATTATTGCTACTGCTGCTCCCTCTACTTCACTCACTCACTCACTTTATCACTCACTCACTCAAACACACATCCTCACATACATATATATATAAATCTACGCACGCACACACACACACACACACACACACATATATATATTATATATATATATATTAACACATACGAACACACAAACACACACACAACCACACCAATACACACACACATATACATATACATATATTTATAGATATACACACTTACACATTCACATACACGTATCTATATATATATACACACATACATATAAATACCTATATATATATCTCACTCACACATACTACACACAAACACACACACTACCATACCTATACACACACACACAACCACACCTATACACTCGAACACATTCACACAAACACTCACACACACCTACACTCTCAAACACACACTAACACACACACACAAATACACCTATATATACACTAACACATAAACACACACTCACACAAACACACAAACACACACTAACACACACAAACACACCTATACATACACTCACACATAAACACACACTCATACAAACACACATTAACACACACGCAAACACACATATAAATATACTCACATATAAATACACACTCACACAAACACACTCAACACTCACACACACAAACACAAACACAAACACAAACACAAACACAAATACAAACATACACACTACACATAAACACATACACACTATACACATTCACCCATATACATATAAATATACACACATATATATATAAATATAAACTCAAAAACTCTAATACACACTCTCCAAGGCTAAATCAACCCGTGCACAAGCCTAAAATCTAAAAACCAAGTCAAAATGGCCACTTGGTCATTTCGACAAACACGTGGAGTACGGTTTGTGATACCTCGCGAAATGCACACCAAACCTAATCGAAATCGATCTAAAATTTATCCACAAGTCCTAATCAATGTATAAAATCTCACAAAAATGCTAACTCTCTGATTCTAGGTCCATGGAAAAATTTTACATGCATGTGGAACCCACGTCGAAGGAAAATCCCTAAAATACCCAAAACGTCCAAAACTCTACGATACGACCTCACGTATCCGAATGGGGACACGTACTTACCCTCAAGACAACCAAGCATGTCTACTTAGGTCCGTCTAACCTAGGGCATGTAATGTCCCACTCCACGTTGGTATTATATATCAATGTGAGTGGGCAGAACTTCGTTCTCTGATTCTTGTACGCCTTAATAATAAATCTGAGTTTTTGCTTACAATATTTTCATAAGAGAATGATAGAAGCTACCTTACATGTTAATGAACGAACTCACCTAGCTTATCTTTGAAACGAATATCTGCTTAACAAAGAGACCTTAAATCGCTTGTCAAAAATATGTGTTTGCATGAACATGTTCACTATCCCCTATGCTCCGGGAGAACCATATTGTGTGCCTGAATGTGTTCAAGTAATAAGGTGGCTTGCCCCGCAACAAAGAATAATCTGATGGTTTATCTCATCTGCATCCTAGTATTTTATTTGATAGTGTTTTATGCATTCGCATCGGTCGGACAATGGCTATTGGTAGAGAGCTGAACTGCATGCGTCCTTAGCCACCATGGGTCACAGCTGCCAATAGCATCAGAGAAATGAGTTATTGGTATACTGGACCAACAGCTGTCGATCCTAAGATACTCGTGGACCGTACTACATATAAGCTAGTTTATTGTGTTGGCTTAGATAGATGGACTGCCCCTAAGATGTGCATGTGTGTCTAGCTATTGCATTTGTCCCTGGAGTCCTACAAGACACGTTGCGCACACCCTGAAACAGAACATCGGCTTGTCGTGTTTGCTTATTGCATATGAAACTCTGTTTACAAAAGATATTTCCAAAATATAGTAATATGACTCTGTTCAGTATTGCATGTAACGAATCTAGGTAAAACTAGAAAGATCCCTAGTAATGTAATATTTTACAACATGATTACTTAGTGTTGATTTTAGTGAATGCTTGCTTCTATTCAGTTTTTTATCTCACCAGTACTTATAAAAGTGCTGACCCACCAACATTTTACTTGCTTGCAGGTACTGGATCGTCCAAGGAAGCGATAGGCGTGCCTTAGTCCCCAAGACCCGGAAGTTGTTTGTGTTTTTGTTGCCTCGAGCTGCCTTCGTATAAGAGAGCATAATGTATAAAACGTTGCCTTGTAATCAAAAGAACCCAAGTTGCCTCGATTGTCCCGAATACTCGGATTGTTGAATGCTTGCAAAAATGTCCCTCTGCTACTTACTCGATTGAAGCAATGATTGCCAAAACTCTAATGATGATGCCTTGCATGGGCGCAACCCCAGGCCCGTGCGGTATCACGTCCCGGTATCAAACGGGCCACAACGTACTTACGCTCGCCCGTTCCGTCGGGACAGGCGCCGAGGTACGGTAATTCTCGTCCGGTGTGCCGAGACGCGGTGATATGCATCCGGGTTCGTGCACGGCGGGGCGAGGCTAAGGAGAAGGCGAAGGTGGTCCGGGCAGCCCTCGGGGCCGGGATGTGATAGAATAGTTTCAAAGAGGAATTCGATTCTAGTCCTAAATTCTGTTGCTTCAACTCTAAGATATGCTCGATATGATATTGCAATAGAGCTCAATGTATTGCAATGAGCATTCTATACAATAAGTCCATAGATATCCTCAAGCTGTGCAAATGTTTTCTGGACTTGACTTGTTGGCTCGAGACAGTACTTGACTTGGGTATTTCGATTGAGTACGGCGAGGGATGAGGACTATCGCTGCTCAGAATATCGATAAGTTTATCCTTGAAGTTTCGAGGACGAAACTTTTTGTTGGTGGGTAAGTATATAATGCCCCGCTCCGCATCGGCATTATGTATCAATGTGAGTGGGCAGAACTTCGTTCTCTGATTCTTGCACGCCTTAATAATAAATCTGAGTTTTTTCTTGCAATATTTTTATAAGAGAATGATAAAACCTGCCTTGCATGTTAATGAACGAACTCACCTAGCTTGTCTTTGAAATGAATATATGCTTAACAAAGAGACCCTGAATCGCTTGTCAAAAGTATGTGTTTGTATGAACATGTTCACTATCCCCTATGCTCCGAGAGAACCATATCGTGTGCCTGAATGTGTTCAAGTGATAAGGCGGCTTGCCCCGCAACAAAGAATGATCTGATGGTTCATCTCGTCTGCATCCTAGTATTTTATTTGATATTGTTTCATGCATTCGCATCGGTCGGACAATGGCTATTAGTGGAGAGCTGAACTGCATGCGTCCTTAGCCACCATGGGTCACAACCACCAATAGCATCAGAAAAATGAGTCATCGGTATGCTGGACCAACAACTGCCGATCCTGAGATACTCGGGGACGGCTAACAATTATGAGGTATTATATGACCGGTATTCTATGGGTCATACACATATCTAATTCAACCAGTAGAAGTGAGATGGAAAAAAGGACAGATTAAGTATAAAAATAGAATATTCCAAAAATTCACTAAAAAAAGGCACCGCTTCTTTGGTCTCTTTTTATTTAATTAGTATCTTCTTATTGGATTGGATTAGAACGTATACATAACATCAAACATCATGATTTTCTCTTCTATCTATATACAATTTTTTTGTCATTTCTTATTCAACAGACCTTTTTCCTCTCTTCTTCTATTTCTATACAACCGAGCAGTTTATCTTAGTTATAATTACAAGAGGGTCAAAAATCTTTTATTTTTGCAACCTAGCAGCTCTTTTGATTTTGGAACAATTTTTTGCGCAGGCGCTTCCCTCTAAGGCGGAACGCTACCCTACCGATGCATTTTTACATCCCACAGCTTTGGCAGATTGCTTAGCCCCATTCATCTTTGGCGCAAGAACAACAACTGGAAACAGTTGCTAATACCCCATAATCGAGTCAATTCCATGATTATAAGTTCATAACCCAGCCCATTCCTATTTTGGACGGAATGGGGACAACGAGTAGGAGAAATGGAAGTTTGGGCTCTAGAGGGATTTGGTGTTGCTCATATTTTACAAGTATGAATCTTTGGGTACTTATCATGAGATTTATGGGCACTATCTAATAGTGGAAAGTGTAAAAAAAGAAATTCGTTGTATATTCATTCGAACCACCGTCGGTCATGTTTCTTTTTATCGAGAAATAGAAGAAGCCATACAAGGGTTTTGCCGGGCCTACTCATACACTATCTAAACCAGGATCAGCTATTAAATCTTGGATGGAAATTTCTTTTACCTATTTCATTACCTAATTTATTATTGGCAACTTCTTCTCAACTTGTTTCTCTCTAAATAACAGAATAAGATAATGATATTCTAGATTTATAATGACTATCTTAAATAAGAGAATGAAACATCAATTTAGTCATGGATATCCACAATATGTTCCCTATGGTGACCGGTTTCATAAATTATGGTCAACAAACAATACGAGCCGCAAGATACATTAGTCAAAGTTTCATAATTACCTTATCTCATACAAATTGTTTACCTGTAACTATTCAATATCTTTATAAAAAATAAATCGCATCAGAGCGTTTTCGCGGTCGAATCCATTTTGAATTTGATAAATGTATTGCTTGTGAAGTATGCGTTCGTGTATACGTACAGAAATGGCTATAACAGAGTTTCTGTTATTCGTATTAACAGCTACTCTAGGAGGAATGTTTTTATGCAGTGCTAACGATTTAATAACTATCTTTGTAGCTCCAGAATGTTTCAGTTTATGTTCCTACCTATTATCTGGATATATCAAGAGAGATGTACGGTCTAATGAGGCTACTACAAAATATTTACTCATGGGTGAGGCAAGCTCTTCTATTCTGGTTCATGGTTTCTCTTGGCTATATGGTTCATCTGGGGGGGAGATCGAGCTTCAAGAAATAGTGAATGGTCTTATAACTGTATATAAGCTAGTTCATTGTATTGGCTTGGATAGATGGACTGCCCCTAAGATGTACATGTATGTCTAGCTATTGCATTTGTCCCTAGAGTCCTACAAGACACGCTGCGCACACCCTGAAACAGAACATCGGCTTGTCTTATTTTCTTAATACATACGAAACTCTATTTATAAAAGATGTTTCCAAAACATAGTAATATGACTTTCGTTCAGTATTGCATGTAACGAATCTAGGTAAAACTAGAAAGATCACTAGTAATGTAATATTTTACAACATGATTACTTAGTGTTGGTTTAGTGAATACTTGCTTCTGTTCAGTTATTTTATCTCACCAGTACTTATAAAGTGCTGACCCACCAACAGTTACTTGCTTGTAGGTACTGGATCGTCCAAGGGAGCGATAGGCGTACCTCAGTCCCCAAGACCCGGAAGTTGTTTGTGTTTCTGTTGCCTCAAGCTGCCTTCGTATAAGAGGGCATAATGTATGGAACGATGCCTTATAATTAAAAGAACCCAAGTTGCCTCGATTGTCCCGAATAATCAGATTATTGAATGCTTGCAACAATGTCCCTTCGCTGCTTACTCGATTGAAGCGATGATTGCCTAAACTCTAACGATGATGCCTTGCACGGGCGTAACCCCAGGCCCGTGCGGCATCACGTCCCGGTATCAAACGGGCCACAACGTACTTACGCTCGCCCGTCCCGTCGGGACAGGCACCGAGGCACGGTGATTCGCGTTCGGTGCGTCAAGACGCGGTGATACGAGTCCGGGTTCGCGTACGGTAGGGCAAGGCTAAGACGAAGGCGAAGGTGGTCAGGGCGGCCCTCGGGGCTGGGGCGTGACAGGGCACACCAAAAATTAGGCGAATCTCGAATTTTACACAAAATTGACACAAAATCCTATGTCAAAGTCTCCAAAATTATCCAAATAAGTTCTAACTTCCTTCCATGGGTAGCCCTAAGGTCTAGAAAGGTTCTAAACTACTAATTACACTATATTAGAGTAATTACTAAGAAAAAAGTTAGGGTTTACCTCTTGGGAGTTGGAATCCCAAGACCAAAGTCTCCAAAAATCCCTAAAAGCTCAAAATTAGCTCCCAAATCCAAGATATACTCCCAAAGTAACTCCTACACAACTAGGTTAGAGAAAAATGAAGGGTTAGGGCTATATTAAAGAGGGAAGTAGATGAAGAAAGAAAGGAAAGGTGAAGAAACTTACTTGAAAATGGAAGAAGTAAAGGAAGAAAGTGAAGGAAGATAATGGAGAGAAGAAAAATGAAGAAGAAGGAATGGAAAGGAAGGGGGCATGTATTAGAAATAGGGTTAGGGTTAGAGTTACAAATTCTAAAATATCCCTCCACTTAAGTCATGCTAATTAGGGTTTTAGGTTTAGGGTTCCAAATGCATTCTAACTAAACCCTAATCACTCCAACTAACTAATTAAAATATAAATAACTACTCTAAACTAATAAATAAGTCTAACAATGGTGTTGGTTGGGTCTGACAAGGGTCCACTAGGGTCTTATATAGGTCCAGACTAGCCAAAACCCTAAAACAACTAATAAAAATAAATACATGCATCTAATTAAATATTAATATAAATATTTATGATCAATACATAATTTACCAAATTAAAATAAAAAATATCCTGTCCTGAAAATGTGGTAGTGACAAGCATATCCTCCTTAGAAAATTATGTCCTCGAAATTTAAAGTCGATCGCACTTCTTCTAAGTCAAACCCCTAACAATCACAGTCAAGAAATTCTACCTAAACAATATACAAGATCATGGTCCTACTGGTCATGTTATCACAGTCTCAATCAGGGTCACTATACTATCTACCACAACATAAAAGAAAAGACTAACAGGTACTAATGAAGCACACCACAAAAAATGGAAAAGGACAGAAAAAAGAACAAAAAGAGACAGACATGCTAACCCGACACCCGTAGCATCGGCCTCCTCGACCGTCAACGCAAAAGCCCTGCCCTACTGGGGTATCTTCGTCTGCTGGTGTGGGGCATGATGCTGTGCCACAGGTGGCCTAGCTCCAACTCTCTGATCCTGTGCTCCACCAAATGGAGGTACAGTAGGGCAATCTTGCATCTGGTGAGCAGCGGATCAACAGAATAGCACACCTTCAGCATCCTACTACAAATATCCTAAGTGTGTTCCGCCTTCCTGCAGTAGGCACAAATAGGCACTCTCTGATCCTGACCCTGCTAAAAAGGAGCCTTAGCTGGTGCAATCCACTGATGTGGCTGCTGTGCTATCTTCTGCACATAGGGACCCTTAGTCGATCCCGCACTACCACTCGCACTACCTGAATCATCTCTGCCTCTCTTGGACTTGAGCTCCAAGTCATCCTCTGCCCTCTGAGCGTCCCCTACGATCTGCTCGAAAGTCGCCTCGCGGTCACTCCTAGTCAAAGACTTGATCGCCATGACCAAGCCCTTGCAAAACTTTCTCGCCTTTGCTTCCTCACTCAAGCCCTCTACAAATATGCCCAAACGGCAGAACTCCGTTGCGTACTCATCCACTAGCATGCTCTCCTGGAGGAGGGCCTCGAACTGGCTCTCCAAAGAACTGAGCGCCACATCTGGGAAAAATATTTCTTAAAAAGTCTCTTGAAAGCCTCCCAAGTAAGCCCTGGTGCTGTGATCCTCGTATCAGTGCGATACCACGTCAAATCGAGGTCGAACATCTGACTGCCCGCAGCCTCTATCTTTATGCTGTCTGGAATCTGTGCCAGCCAAAAAATCCCCTCAATCTGCTCTATCTAGTCATCCGTGTACAGGATCCCCTCTGTACCCTGAAACTCCTTGGGCCACATCCTCTGGAAGTCAATGATGTTGCCCGGCCTAGGATGCTATGCCTGCTCTGCCTGTGGCTAGATCTGAGCCACTCTGTCTACTGCCGTCATGGCCACCTGGTGGACATTCTCAATGCCCAGTCTCATCACATCTGCCTGACGGTGCTACGCGTCCATTATCTTCCTGAAGAATGCAAACAACTGTGCGGTGTCTATTGGTGCAGGAGGTGGTAGAGGCACCACCAGAACGACTGGGGTAGTCCTCAGATCGACAGGTGGATGAGGATCCCCGAGAGAAGCAGATGCTCCCTCAACCGCAGGAGTGGTGAGTGGAGTGGTAGCAGCTGCCTGAAGTCGAGCAGGACGAGAGGTAGCAAAACTCTCGGTGGCAGCTGCTGGAATGGTGCGGTGAGACCATGTCTTCGGAGGCATCCTGAACACAGATCAAAAGAAGTTAATACAATGCAAGATACGATATCATCAAAGGAGGACAGTAATATTTTAAAAGAAAGTAATTTCAGAATAATTAGAAATAACAAATATTAGATTGGAATTGTTCCTAGTCGTAATTGAGTACACTCTCATCCTAGATCCTAGATCCTAGAGCAGGCTCACAGCAGTATAACTAAATCATTGTACTACCATGACATCACACTAATTACGAAGCTCGAGACCTGCATGGACTACCACCAAAAATGTGTCACGATCCACACCCAAAAAATCGGGCATAAGTCGTGGGTATGTCCAGCCTACGCTGCAGCATCGACGGTAGAACGCTGTCTAGGTCTACTATCTAGCTAACAATCTCAAACAACAATATAAGTACCTGCCAAGATCTCAACTCCAAACACACACACACACACACACACATATATATATATATATATATATATATATATATATATATATATATTAACACACATTCACACACAAACATACACACTAACACACAAACACACTCAAACACACACACAATCACACCAACACACACACACACATATACATATACATATACATATATCTATAGATATACACACTTACACATTCACATACACGTATCTATATATATATATATACACACACATATAAATACCTATATATATATCTCACTCACACACACTACACACAAGCACACACACTACCACACCTATACAAACACATTACCACACCTATACACACACTACCACAAGACACACACAAGATTCCGCATTCAGCGTATCGGGAGCTAATCAAACTCCCTTCCACCGATTTCTTTGGGAGCTTTTCCACACCTATACACTCAAACACACTCACACAAACACTCACACACACCTACACTCTCAAACACACATTTGCATACACTCACACATAAACACACACTCACACAAACACACAATACACTCACACATAAACACACACTTACACAAACACATACTAACACACACACAAACACACTCAACACTCACACACACTACACACAAATACACATACTACACACAAACACACACACACTACACACACTTACCCATATACATTTAAATACACACATACACACACACACACACACACACACATACATACATATATATATATATATATATATATATATATATAAACTCAAAAACTTTAATACATACTCACCAAGGCTAAACCAATTGACACAGAAGCCTGAAACCTAGAAACTAAGTCGAAATGGCCACTTGGTCATTTCGATGAACACGTGGAGTGCGGTTTGCGATACCTAGCAAAACGCACACCAAACCTAATCAAAATCAACCCAAAATTTACCTACGAGTTCTAATCGATGTCTAGAACCTCACAAAAATACTAACTCTCTGATTCTAGATCCCTGGCAAAATTTCACATGCATGTGGAACCCACGTCGAAGGAAAACTCCTAAATTACCTGAAATGCCCAAAACTTCACGATACGACCACACGTGTCCGAACGAGAATACGTACTTACCCTCAAGATATCCAAGTATGTCTACCTATGTCCATTTAACCTAGGGCACATCCAAAATTGGGTCAATCTTGGATTTCATCCAAAATTGACACAAAATTCTATGTCAAAGTCTCCAAACTTATCCAAACAAGTTCTAACTTCCTCTCATGGGTAGTCCTAAGGTCTAGGAAGGTTCTAAACTACTAATTACACTATATTAGAGTAATCACTAAGAGAAAAATTAGAATTTACCTCTTGGGAGTTGGAATCCCAAGGCCAAAGTCTCCAAAAATTCCTAAAAGCTCCAAACTAGCTCCCAAGCTCCCAAATCCAAGATCTACTCCCAAAGTAACTCCTACACAACTAGGTTAGAGGAAAATGAAGGATTAGGATTGCATTAAAGAGGGAAGTAAATGAAGAAAGAGAGGGAAGGTGAAGAAACTTACTTGGAAATGGAAGAAGTAAAGGAAGGAAGGAAGTGAAGAAAGAGAATGGAGAGAAGAAAAATGAAGAAGAAGGAATGGAAAGGAATGGGGGGCAGCCATGTATTAGAAATAGGGTTAGGGTTAGAGTTACAAAGTCTAAAATACCCCTCCACTTAAGTCATGCTAATTAGGATTTTAGATTTAGGGTTCCAAATACATTCTAACTAAACCCTAATCACTCCAACTAACTAATTAAAATATAAATAACTACTCTAAACCAATAAATAAGTCTGACAAGAGTGTTGGTTGGGTCTGACAAGGGTCCACTAGGGTCTGACATGGGTCCAGACTAGCCAAAATCCTAAAACAACTAATAAAAATAAATACATGCATCTAATTAAATATTAATATAAATATTTATGATCAATATACAATTTACCAAATTAAAATAAAAAAAATATCCTGCCCTGGAAATGGGGTAGTGACAAATCAACACAGACAAAATATAATAAACCCTTCAAATTGATGGAACAGCTTCTATTAAAATAAGTCCAAAAGTTTTTGTTGGTTGCTTTGCTTCTTGGTTTTGTGTTGTATTATGTTTTATCTTGCTTTCGATGACTTAGTTTTCATGATTCACTTTTCTCGCTTGTGCGTTCTTTTCGAATCGTAAGGGAAAGAGATCAAAGGATGCTAACTAAGTAATTGTCGCATTTTTAGGACGCATAACCAAAGAGTGAACGTTGCATAAGGCTTCCCTATTCTCTCGTTCGATTCATTCGGTGAGTGACTTAGGCCCTTTGATGAATCCTTTAGTCCGCACGCCTAATAAATGATCTAGTTCACTTATAAATGTTGCCTCACTAAAAAGATAAGTCAAAAAAGAAATAAACTACATGCTTGAAGTATTAGAATTATGTTTTTGCTATCAATTATGTTGCATGTTCTTCGTTCCTATGTTGTACAACCTGATTTATGGCAAGTCCCTATGTTTTGAATATGATATGGGGGATAAGAATAAGAAGATAGAAATTATGTGTTTGTTGTTTAGAACTATGCATTGTAGTGCTATATCTGTTAGATGTTTCATGTCATGCATTGGTTTCAAAAAACTTGTGCACAAGGTCTTGTCTCTCGAACGGTTCCCGGGGCACTGGGAATCGCTCCGTCTGGAAGAGATTTTTATTTTGCCCTGAGGATACGGCCGCTGGGGTCTAGTGGGGCGATATGTCTATTAGTGTTGTGCGAAACCCATGATGTTATAGCTGCTAGTATGCGTGTGTGTTGGTGAAGAGCTGAACCTTGAGTCACAGCTGCTGACACATGTGCATGCTAGTAAAGAGCTGAACCTTGGGTCGTCGCTGCTAATCATGGGGCTACCCATGGACGATTATATAAGTTAGGGCACATGCTAGGTTTACCTTCTTGCATACCTAATACTTGATGCCTAAATTGATTCATAAGTTTATCCATATGTACAAATTATGGCTAACTTATGTGTATGCTGCAGGGATAGTCGCTCGGCTGTGGGTAAGATTTATCATATGCATATGCTATCTATCGTCTATGTTTCCTTACATAAATGGTTAAAAAAAAACTAGACAACTAGAAAGATCATCTAATAATGCTAGCTCCACATGCTTACTTAGTGTGAATTTCTAGGTGAGTCTGGCTACGGTCGCTCACTAGTACATGTGGTAGTACTGACCTGCATTTGTGGGCAAATCTCCAGGTACTTGACGCGAGAGCTTGGCAAGCATTCTAAATTAGAGTTAGAGCATCCTTCCGGCAGGACCGTGCTCGTGCTCCTTCCATAGCTTTCCTCTCTTGTGGGCAAACTCCTCTTCTGCTAGATGTTTTAATATTTTGGTCCTACTAAAAGGATATAATGTGTGGACGTTGTGGCTAGTTTTGGGAATATAAAAAGAGTTATAAGCCTTCTAAGGCATATTTTGTAACTCAGCCAAGCAAGCACTTTGTAATCCAAATCTTCAAGTATTCAATAAAAATAAAGTATTTAGTGTTCCTATCAATGTGTTCAACTTTGGTTCTTCGTATTTACACTTCGTGACTATATATGTATATTTTCATCTAAATTGTGTCTTATGGAGGTACTTTGCCTAGTGTAAGTGCAACTTAGGTTTGCACAGCATCGCGCCCAAGTGAGGACGATCGGTTTCGTAGGGACCAAGCAAGGACGATCGGCCCTTACGGGACCGGTGTACGACACCTAGCATCTGTAGGAAATGTCGCCATAATCCTCTCCACTAGTAACGACTTAACCTTAAGATTAGCCAACTGCACACTCTACCCTAGCAAAATAACCTCTATCCCGAGCTCATGTAGGTCCTCTAATAACTGGGACTGTGTCGTCAAGAAATAAGCTGTGGCTTTTCTGCTGACTGCGTCTGCTACGATGTTTGCCCTGCCCGGATGGTAATACAAATCTATATCAAAATTGACCATCAATTTTAACTAACACCTCTGCCTTATGTTGAGCTCTTTTTGAGTATATACATACTTTAGACTCTTGTGATCACTAAAAATTTCTATCCTCTCTCCATAAAGATAGTGCCTCTATATCTTTAATGCAAATATTACTACAGCTAGCTCAAGATCGTGGGTTGGATAGTTCTTCTCATGAACCTTCAGCTGCCTCGATGCATAAGCTATAACTTTGCCATGCTTCATCAAAAGATATCCCAGTCTACTGCCTGACGCATCAATATAAACTACATATCCTCCCGATACTGAAGGAAGAGTCAAGATTGGTGCTATCATTAATCATCTCTACAACATGTCAAAGGCCTTCTAGAAATCCTCCGTCCATGCAAACTCCTGGTCCTTACGCATCAACCGCGTCATATGCTTTGTTATCCTTAAGAACTTTTCCATGAACCTCCGATAATATCCAGCAAGTCCGAGAAAACTTTTTACCTCCGCAACTGATGTAGGTGTGGGCCAAGTTTCTATTACAGCAACCTTCTCCAGATCAACAGAAAGTCCTTCTCCCGAGGTAAAAAGTTTGCTGAGCTTGGCGTACAACCTCTCCTGCCTTAGCGTCTCCAGTATAATTCTGAGATACTTCTCGTGCTCTTCGTGGATCTTGGAGTATACCAAGATATCATTAATAAACACAACTATGAACTTATCGAAGTACTGATAGAAGACTCTGCTCATCAAAATCATGAACACAGCTGGCGCGTTGGTTAAACCAAATGGCATAACTAAGAACTCATAGTATTTATACTTGGGTCCTGAAGGCTGTCTTCGGTATATTCTCTTTCCGTACTGTAATCTGATGATAATCGAATCTGAGATTGATCTTTGAGAATACACGAGCACCACTTAACTGATCGAACATATCATCAATACACGGCAAGGGATACCGATTCTTGATGGTTATGGCATTTAGTGCCCTGTAGTCAATACACAGGCATACAGTTCCATCCTTCTTCGGAACAAATAGTATAGGTGCTCCCCATGGTAAAATATTGGGTCGAATAAAACCCTTCTCTAGAATATTATCAACTTGCTTCTTCAATTCTACTAACTCCTTAGGTGCTAGCCGGTACACTAATGAAGTAACAGGCTCTTCTCCTAGAGTCAAGTCTAAGGTGAATTCTATTTCCCGGTCAGGTGGTAAGCCTGAAAGATCATCGGGAAATACATCCAAAAATTCTGATACAACCTTTAGGTACTCGGGCTCCCCTTCTCCAGAGAGTTCCTTAAGTGTAGGCTGAACACCTTGTCTTTGGCTCACCGAAGAAACTCAAACTCCGGATGACTAGGCGGTCTAAATATAACATGTCCATGCTAGCAATCTAGGGTCGTATGGTACTAACTCATCTAGTCCATACCAAGTACAATATCATAATCTAGCATGAAAAAGATTAAAAATTGATCTTGTATCTCTCGCCCACAAACTACTATAGAACAAGATCTACAAATGTCACTAATTAGGATAATTTTGCCTTTCATAAGAATTCTTATAGTCTTCGAAAGGGGTGCGATAGCTACTCTATGTGTGGATACGAAGCTAGCAGCTATGAATGAATGCGATACTCCAGAATCGAATAATGCTAAAGCAGATAATGAAGCTACTAATATAGTACCTGCGATGACCTCTCCTACAATAGCTTCCTCTTCAACAGTCATGGCAAATGCCTGCCCTCGCCCCTGAGCTGGTCCTCTCCGCTACTGCTGAGCCTGTTGGAAAAGTGATACATGTGGTGCCAAAGGTGGCCTCGGCTGATACCCACCTGGAGCTGGTGGTCTGACTCCTCCAGCTCCCGCCTGCGGTGCTCCGAGTGCTGGATAAGCTAGCCTAGGTGGCTGTTGGGCGGGTCTTAGTGATGGTAAGGCTGGTGGTAGAATTATTGTGCTTCTCTCCGTAATCTCGTACAGTCACATGTCGAGTGTTGTCCTGATCTGCAAACCAATCATAGTTCCATCTTGTATTTGTACTCGCTCACATAATGACCTCGCTTGCTATAATATTAACAAATAGGCGGTGTCTACGGAGCTGCTCTTGGTGGCTGGTGTATATGAGGTCTCTTTGCAGCTCCTCCCCGTGGTGCTCTGGCTGGTACTGAAGTGAACGGCCATTTCTAGATGGACTCTCTCCTGGTGATGCACTTCATGCATCGAGCCACGACAAGGACGTCCGTGTAAGAAGTAGATACGACTGAGCCGATCAACCTCTACAACTCAAAACTAAGTCCATCAAAGAATTTTTACGTCTTCTTCTCTTCTATCGGGATCAGAGTCAGAGCGAAATGACTCAAATGGATGAACTCCACTTTGTACTCTTCCACTGTCATATTGTCCTAAGTGAGGTGGTTGAACTTATCCTAAAGCTCTGCTTTAGCAATAGATGGAATGTACATCTCCTGAAATAGTTTAGAGAACTTTTCCCAAGTAACTCGGTCTGGTCCGAGTCGTTTCTCCTCAGATAGCCACCAGTGATGTGCATTGCCCGTCAACTATATCCTAACGGCAGTCATCCAATGCTCTATCGAAAGCTCTGCTGCTTCCAATTGGTGTTGAGTGTTTGTGAGCCACTCATGAACTTCAGTGGGCTCCTCCTTGCCAGAAAATGTATTAGGCTTCAGCTGAAGAAAATCAGTGATAGATCTCTTCTATGTCCATCAACCTGGTAGGGTCGTCTACTCCAGTGAGGTCATTATACTATTCCTCAGGTTCTTTGTCTGTTGTTGCTGAGCCCCTTGTTTAATTTGTTGTTGAGCTTGCATAATTGTATAGAATATATGAAATAGATATTGTCCGTCTATAGGCTTCCCTGGCGAAAAAGCTGGCATCGATATAATGAATTACTGTGGTGGTGGAATATCATTTCTCCGAAACCTCGAGGCATCTTGATCAGCCAGGTTGCTTTGTTGAGTGGATGGATCTCCCCCCAAAGGTGTCACCCCATCGTCATAAGTAATAATCGCACCCGGTGGGGTTCTCATGGCAGTATCATCACTAGTTTGTGGATCTATTACCCTGCACATAAAGTAAACTATGAGAGTCGCACAGAGGAATCAAGGCAGGATGCAAGTCAAGAAATTTTTGAATTTAATATAGAGGTCAAGAATAGGTCAACAAGTGGATGAGAACCTATAATTTATTCTATCCTAATTTGCAGGCTTGCTCGGTTCTGTAATTAGAATCCGAAGCAATATAGAGAGGACCTGTATGGGCCACCATAAAACTATGTCACGTCCCAGTCCCAAAATACCAAGGGACTATCCACGTGGCAATGGCTAGCAGCACAGCTCCAATAGGCAACCCAATTTAATAGACCCTTTAGAGTGCACTTAAGATGTAATAAGTATAAATACAAGTCTATATCATCTATCTCAGTATAATTATAATCTCATTCCTAAACAGCAATCATAATACAATATGATAGACCAGTCAAGATAATAGATAACAGAAAATAGTCCATCATCAAGTCCAAATAATTAGTGTCTCGGGGAACAACCCGTCATAATAAAGAAAAAAAATAACACCAAAAATATATGTCCAGAAGTCCAAGTCCAAATATAAAATAATACTAAGCATAAATAACTAAATAGATAATTGAGTACTCAGGCAAAATCCTCTGGCACAACCTCGTCCTCTGGAGCAAGTACCGCTCCAATGTTAGCTCTTGTCCCGTTAACCTCAGGGTAATCCTCATCTACTATCCCTGGAGATATAATCCGGATCCAAGTCCTCAGGGGATATAGCAAGGTACAAAAATAACTCAAGCTAAAGTACAGTAAATAAAATAAGTGTGCTCAGGGTATCTAACATAATCCATATATAAGTGAAATACAAATAAAAACGTACTCGTCCGCTAAACCACCGGGTTCTGTAGGTTTGCATAGATACAACAGTAACAAGTAGTAATAGTAGTAGTAGGTATGTACAGGCCCCATCAAAGTACCTGAAGTACTATAGGGCCCGAAGTGCAAGCATCGGTAGCTAGTAGTGTATGGTAGCCCAGTGGTACGGTAAATTCTCCCCAACCCCACATATCTCACGTCTCATGTCCATGATACGCAAGGCAATCACTATCTATGTCTCAAGTCCAGGTGTAAATAATATCATGTCAACTAGCACATGTCTCAAGTCCTATCCTAAAATAGAAGTCAAAATCCGAATATCTCAAGTGAGGCTTCTGTACATGAGAGTCGTGTATAGTGTCCTAAGGTAATTAGTGCAAGTATTGCGCGTATAAGGTATACGATGACAATGCAATCTAATGATACCCGATTTCATGCATGGAAGTCGTCACCCGAATATGATTCGGACGTAAAGTATCGTCACGGTCCTAGGGTCACAATAAAGTACATAAAATAAAATAGAGACTACAATTTGAAATAAAAAAAAGCACAATATACTGAGACCAAGGCAAGGTACACTTGCCTGCTGCCTGTTGTTGCATTATAGCAGATCCAAAGTTCACGTTCGATGGTGCTGCGACACCCACGTGCCCTACCACCATTACTGAAATTAATTCAAATTATACCATTATCTACTTTATGTGAAAGTATAGAGTCGCTACACGCACATCAACATAGTAGCAACGTTCGTGCCAATAATTCTAACAATCACATGGCTTTAGTTCAGGTGCCAACAATCACGTACCATACTATTGTTTATAACGATGTAAGTGCCTCGTACATTGATATACCACACGTACTTATAGGCCTTTACATATGATTAAACAACGTATTCCTACACGTACGTAGGTTGGGTTCAATTTCGCAAAACGCTATACAATGCTAACCGGTTAATTGAGCATGCATGAAACTATTTTATTTCACTAATTAACATCTTAAATTATGAAAATAAATAAGTTTAATAATCTAAAATTTGTTTATTTAAATATATTGAAACGACATATTTTTTTCCATACTTATGCATGCAAATACATACGTACAAATTCACCGACCCTTTACATGCAACTTCTTTATAAAAAATTTATCAAACTAATCACTATAATATACATATTAATACATATATAATTCTGAAAAATAATAAAATTCTGAAATTTAAATTAATATGGTGAAAACCTTATTTTTAATATTACATCTACAATACAATATTCTCACTAGTTTGCCCATATTACCCATGCAACATCCGTCCATTTTCCATCAATTAATCTACTGAAAT
Source organism: Iris macrosiphon (assembly GCA_036927795.1). Taxonomy (NCBI): domain Eukaryota; kingdom Viridiplantae; phylum Streptophyta; class Magnoliopsida; order Asparagales; family Iridaceae; genus Iris; species Iris macrosiphon. The sequence continues at coordinate 26,027,866 of JAYESA010000006.1, read as the reverse complement.
ATACATATAAATACTATATTTTTATTTTTATTATTATTTCTAAAAAAATTTAAATTATTTAACTATAGTGAAACGATATAATTTTATACTACAACATCAATACTAGTTTACCAATGTTAACCATGCAACCTACCCTTCCCTTGCCCATATTTTTAAACTACAAAATACACATTTTATTATGTATATAAATATGATATTTATTCCTATAATCCTAAAGTTATAACTTAATAATTCTGAAATAAAAATTAACTAATTACGATAACTTATTTTCCTCATTACAACATCCATAAAATATGTACATGCAATATAGACTTAGGTGCAAGGGTTAAACACATGGAGAGGGTGATTTATAGATCAAATATAGATATTTTCATGTCTTTCTACAACCATAACATCATGAGGTAAGGAGAGGATGAAGAGGTTTACCACAACTTGATATATACGATGGTTGGTTGAGCTCTAGCGAGGTTTCCGACCTCCGGGTGGTTGCACCACCTCTATGGCCACCCGAGGCTTGAAGGAGAGTGTCCTACAGGTGATGGAGAGGGTGTGCATGGTCTAGAAATGGAGAAGGGCTGCTGCTAGGCCTTATGTGGGTGGTGTTTGGTCGTAGGTGGTGGTGGTGTTGAGGTGGTGGTGGTGGTGGTGTTGGTTTGGAGGGGGCCGGCCGGATCTCAGGGAGGTGGAGGAAGAAGAGGGAGATGTGGAGAAAAAGAAGAGAAGAAGATGAGGAAGAGGAGGTTACGTAAGGGAGGGTGATGAATTCGGCTATACATGTATAGGGGTTGGTTTTCCTATGAGTTATTAGCTACTAAATGTCATAAATGAAAAAGAGGAGGTAAAAAGTTGGATGTTACATCCTAAAACCAAAGTTCCAAAGTAATATATTGTTGGAACCCGACCCCTTTCTCTCTTGGCTGCAGTTGATCCCCCCCTCCCCCCTTATCCATGCATGTATGTACAAGGTTCATTTTAAGTTAAACTAGTCCAAGGTTCATGCTATTTTGGGTAAAAGCTGAATTTGAATTTAAATAATATAAAAATTATGATTATGTGTGGGGAAAAATGGTGTATGGTATGTAGAAAGGTAGGGGATGGGTGTGTGGTGTTGTGTATGAGTTAGACAAGTTATTTTGAGGGTTCAAGTTGGGGGTTCGGGCTCGGTCAGGTGCAATTAATCAAAAAGGATTATTTTTGACTAATGTGTTTCTATATTATTTTTGGAGCCTACGGGGACTCAAATAAATGTGACACCAATGATATATGCATAGTTAGTGGTGTTAGACTAGGGATTACAAAAGTCAGTGTCGAAATTTGAGTTTATGTTGCTCGTCTAAATTGACCGCAACGAAAAAGTGTCCAAGTGTCATAATTTGAGTAAAAACTGTCGCGGTTGTTGTGCGACCAAAATAAAGTGTAGGTTTGTAAAATTATGAGTGACATTCATGTCATGAGCCTAATTTGGCTCGGCTATGGCTATTATACAAAGTTGGTTGGAAAGAAAAAGCTAGTGTTGTATTCCTGGCATTAAGACTACACTAAAGGGTTTCTAAATTCTAAAAATTATTTTAATGATTTATAATTTATAATTTATAACAAAATTACTAAAATATTCTTATCTAAATTTTAGGGGGTTTATATGTGTAAGCCCCATGATTTTCAGAATTTTAAATTTGGATTTTCCCCAATTTTTCTGTAATTTTTGGGAATTGTAACCTAGGCTTTTGGTAATTCAATGATTTTTAATTGCGGTTAATTCATATTAAAATATTATGGAAACAATATTTTATGGTGTAAAATGGAAAACCGGACATAGGGTAATTTTCTGCGAATTTATTGGACTCCGGAAACCCGTTTAAAGCCCTGAAGACCCATGTAGATTTAAACCGAATTAAACCCGTGCCAACACCCGATATCCCCATGAGAGCCGAAGCCAAGCCCAAGGAGCATTGACCCAGCCCAAAACCTAGGACAGATCCTAGTCCAATTTTTGCATGTATAAATACATGTTTTCCTAGTTTTCTCCACAAACCAAAAAGAAAAAGAAAAGAAAAAGAAATCCTAAATAACCCTAAACCCAAATCCTAACCTAACCCTAACCCTAACCCTAAGCCGCCGCCGTACCCTGATCTCCGCCGCAGCCCCGACCTCCCGCTCCGCTCTGCTCCGACCAGCGCCTCGACCACCCACGCCCTAGTACAGCCCCTCGTCTCCCTCGACTCCGGCCTCCTCCCTGTCTCCTCCGGCGTCCCCGACCTCCTGCTCCACCGCGACCTCCTCCTCCTTCCCGGCTCCACTCCTCCCCGCCTCAGCCGCCAGGCCACCGCACGACCCTCGCCCGTCGACCCCTCTCCTCCGATCCAGCCCCCAAGCAGCACCCCATCTCCCTCTTCTTCCTCCTTCCCCTGGCCCCGGCTGCCCCCGTCGACCCCAGCACCGCTTCCCTCTGCCACCGCCGTCCTCGTAGAACCCCCAGCTCCTCAACGCCGCCACCAGCGCCCATCATCGACCCCTCCGCTCTACTGCCCCAAGCCAGCACTGCCATCACCCGAGCCCATCCTCCTCGCTGCCCACTCCGTCCCAGCGCCTCGCAGGAGACCGAACCGTCGTCCTCACCGCCGTGCAGAGCCGACGACACAGCCCTGAGCCGCCTCCGCTGTGTCCGCCAATAGTAGCCAAGGACACCGACACAGAAGCCCAAAACCTAAACCCTAACCCTAGGCATGTCGGACACAGTGTCCAGGACACAGGACACGAGACGGACACGGAGATCGCTGTTTTCGAGCCCTGTTCAGGTACTCGTAACTTTTTTCTCGTAGCTCTGTTTTTAATTCTGTCAGTTGCATCACGTAGCCTGTATGACCCCCTCGGTGCCCGTATAACCCGCTCGGTGCATCGCATCCTGTGGCGATCGCGAACCGCGATCCAAAACAGGAAAAACAATGCCCTGTTTTACCCCGGAACTGAGTACGCCCCGCCAAACGGGATAACTTGGTCGCACGCGATCTTTACCAAATCGTGCGTGACATTGATACGGATGTGTGGGATTTCGTAGAAGTCGATTCGGATGTACGTGCACACCGGAATCAACGCGTATCCGCGGACACCGTCCCGTATCCGTTAATTCTGGAACACGTTGTAACTTTGTGTACACACGTCGGATCGACACAAAACTTGTGCCATCGGACTCGTAGCAATACGCTGGTCCTGTGACCCAAGTTTGGTTCGATTCTGAGAACGTTGACAAAATCGCGTATCGTAGGCCCCACAGGCTCCACTTGACGGGCGATTTTGTGATTGGCTCATCGGAATCCAATTCTGAAAGTTCCGTTGGGTTCGTATCATCGTTCCTGACTTGTTGATACTAAGTTTGGCGAATTTGGAGACCTTCGACCTTGACCCGCTTTTCGGTGCAAAGTGGCCCACATGTGGACCCCGCTTTGGCCCGAAAATGTCATTTTTGCCCCTGTGTCCAAATTGGACTCAAGGACAGGCATTTTTAGCTATTTGATATTTTCTGAATCTAATTGAGATGTTTATTTCAGCAACTGAAGTAGTACCTGCAGATCACACTGAGACCAGAGCTACAGTTGGAGCAAGGACCCCAGGCAAGTGTACCTTGCCAAACTCTGCAGTATTGTTCCATATTTTCCTTGCTTCATTTATATTGCTGTGCATGCTTAACCTAGGACCGTGTGACATACTTAGCGTCCGATTATTAGTCGGGTGCCAACACCGTACGCGGTGTTGTGTATTGTCATCTAGAGATGGACATTCGTGACACTATATATTCTCGTACTTGTCTTACCAAGTACACTTCGACCCAGGACACTTGACACTATTTATGAGACAGGATCTTCCCGAGATATTCGTGGTGATTCTGTATAGGATACAGGAATGGACATGGACATTATATTGTTAGATATTGTATGACTTGTTACATTAGATATGATCCCGCTTGACATGGACATGAGACATTATGGTCATGATATGCGTGGTTACATTGGGTGGGGAGAGACACACAGGCTACAGGCTGATCATATATATATATATACACCCCTATTATTGTGAGGCACAAGACTCTGAATCCCGAGCTTGGCCCATTACCGGATATTACTGCTACCGGCTCCCCGACACAGAGCTTGTAGTGGCTTCGGCCTGAGCACTAGTGATGCTCTCACTTGCATTTCACTTAGATGGTTACATATTTACCCTATTGCTTTATTTATTGCTACACTGCATATTTATTTATTGGCATGAGCTCTTTGTACCTTGCTATGTCCCCTGAGGACCTGGATCCAGATTATGTCCCCAGATATTGCAGACGAGATCTCCCCAGAGTTGTACAGTACAGGAGCATTAGCAGGAGCAGAAGCAGGTGCCTACATTGGAGCAGTACCAGGACCAGAGGACGGGATCGTACCAGAGGACTTCTCCTGGGTATTGGTTTGAGATACTCATTTACTTCTGTTCCTATTTACTTTACTTTTAGTCTATTGCATTATTGTATTAGACTTGTTCTCGGATTGTTCTCCGAGACTCTTTATTGAGATATGCTAGATTATATTTACTTGCATTATTCTGGCATTTGATCTGTGATTATCTGTTATGGATGAGATTAGTATAGACTGTGACCTGTATTATTGGACCTGCTTATTATTATATTACAGCTTAAGTATGCCCTGATGGACCCATTAAATTGGGTTTGTCCATCGATGCGTACTGCTGGCCATTGCCACGCGACCGGTCCCTCGGTATTTTGGGACTGGGGCGTGACATGGTTTTTGTGGTGGCCCATGCAGGTCAACGACTAAATTGTTCGATTTCAACTTAGGGACCGAGCAAGCCTGCAATAAGAATAGGATAGTTTTTAGGATCTCATCCACTTGCTTGAATTATTCTTGACATCTATATCAGATTCGAATTTAAATTCTTGACTTGCATCCTGCCTCGATTCTTGTGCGGCTCTTATTATTTATTTTGGTTGTAGAGTTATGGTTTCACGATCAAACAATGAGGCTCCTGCAAGATCACCACGGGATGCTTTGGTAACCAATGAAGAGGCAGTAACACCAGTAGATGAAGGTCAAACAGCTCAACGACGCAGACAAGCAATTCAGCACGCCGCGAGAATCCAGCAAGATGACGTTCCACCATCGACGCAGTTGGCTCCACCGACGCCTATTGTTCCACAAGGGCAGGCTATGGATGAACAACAAATGTTTTGAATGTTCTACGCGATGATGCAAGCCCATCAGAAGGTTCAGGAAGAAGCTCAGCAAAACCGAGTAGAGAAGTTCATCGACAGATTTAGCTCGAAGCTACGGAGATTAATCAGTTCAAATGCAACTAACTTAGACGAGGATGTCCTTACTACAGCAAGATCCATGGAGTGCGACACAAGGATAGAGTCCAGCCAGAATCGGCCGTATGCATCAGCACCAGACCAAGCACAACAAGAAAGAGTCGCAAAGCGACCACAGATGAATCCACCACCGAGAGCAGCACCGAGAGCCTCATTTCTTTCTACTTGTCAACATTGTCTCAAGATAGGCCATACTGAAAGAGAATGCAGACGCAAGTTAGGATTATGCTTAATATGCGCGTCCAACCAACACTTAGCCAAGGATTGTCTTCAGCATCGAGAGAAAGCATTGATGATTCATCAACCAGCCACATCAGCACCAGCCGGAGCACCACGGAAAGAAATTGCGAAAAAGTCTCACATTCACCAGCCACCAGAAGCATCTCCGCAAGTACTACCTATCTGTCCATATTGTCGTAAGCGAGGCCATATTGAGGACGATTGCAGACACAAAAGGAAATTATGTTTAGCTTGTGGATCCAGTCAGCATTTATTGAAGGAATGCCCTGAGCGTCGAGAAGAAGCACCAAGGGTTAATCGACAAACGTTACCAGCACCAAGGCCAGTCTCTCCAGCATTGGAAGCACCACAAACGAGAGTTGAACGAGTCAGACCACCAGCCCCAGGAGGGAATCAGCCGAGGCCACCCTTGGCACCACAAGCAACACTCTTCCAGCAGGCTCAACAGTAGCAGAGAAATTAACTGCAAGGACGTGAACAAACTCCAGCAATGACTTTGGAAGACGTGCAGACCCATGGAGTAGTTAATGCGCATAATTTTTCGTAGTTTTCTGTTTATAGATTTATTTTATCTCGTGCCTATTGGTTCATGACCTCAGCCTTAATCTATGTAATTTTGAACTTGCTTATAATTGATAACTGCAGAGATTTTAGAGCCTTTTGTTATTGCTTATTTTGTTTTGTCCTTGTGAACTTGAATTAAGTTGTACCTCCTTTCATCATCATCTAGCATACTTTTAATTGTTGTACTACCTTGACTTATGCTGCTAATATAGCCTAGTTTTGCAAGCTTATCCTTTTATCGAGCTTGATCATGACATCTGTATTATTGGACGCGTACACTAATACAGTTGTCTATTCAGAATCAGTGTATTACGGTCTGATTAACCTTAGTGCATTTTGGTTCACTCTTCGCAAGACTACTTTTCGTGGATTGAGATATATAGTTGACTAGTATACTTGCCCTCTAGATATGTCTGAGCATGTCGTATCAGTTACACAACTGTACTAATATGAGCATATGAATAAGAATGACCAAAGTATGATTCCAATCCACAATTATCTTGACAAATCCTATTGAATTCTTTAAACGCCTTGATCCCGATACTTCTATTCTATTACCTCACCCTTGGACTCTTTATTATTGATCTTCATCTTCCCTTATTTCGGAAAGACGAAACCTCGTACTTGGTATAAGTTTGATATATAGACAGTACTAGATATACCCCACAGTCCGGTCACATTATTGATGACCCTTTTATATATGATTAAGGGCATATCATAGGTGATATGTTTGGTGTTAAAGACTTGAGGATTCAATAACATGATTAAATAAGTTGGGGCATAGCTTTATTAGATGTATAGCCTTAGATGATAGATAGGTAAAATCTAAGTTGGGTAGAGACCGCAATGCTCACTTGAGAGTAATTCTTGAGACTGTAATCAAGTGAGACTTGATAGAGAGAACCCTACCATATTTTAATTTCGAGGACGAAATTTTTATAAGTTGGGTAGATTGTAAGCCCCCTGATTTTCAGAATTTTAAATTTGGATTTTACCCAATTTTTCTGTAATTTTTGGGAATTGTAACATAGGCTTTTGGTAATTCAATGATTTTTAATTGCGGTTAATTCATATTAAAATATTATGAAAACAATATTTTATGGTGTAAAATGGAAAACCGAACATAGGATAATTTTCTGCGAATTTATTGGACTCCGAAAATCCGTTTAAAGCCCTGAAGACCCATGTAGATTTAAACCGAATTAAACCCGTGCCAACACCCGACATCCCCATGAGAGCCGAAGTCAAGCCCAATGAGCGTTGACCCAGCCCAAAACCTAGGACAGACCCTAGTCCAATTTCTGCATGTATAAATACATGTTTTTCTAGTTTTCTCCACAAACCAAAAAGAAAAAGAAAAGAAAAAGAAATCCTAAATAACCCTAAACCCAAATCCTAACCTAACCCTAACCCTAACCCTAACCCTAAGCCGCCGCCGTACCCTGATCTCCGCCGCAGCCCCGACCTCCCGCTCCGCTCCGCTCCAACCAGCGCCTCGACCACCCACGCCCTAGTACAGCCCCTCGTCTCCCTCGACTCCGACCTCATCCCTGTCTCCTCCGGCGTCCCCGACCTCCTGCTCCACCGCGACCTCCTCCTCCTTCCCGGCTCCGCTCCTCCCCGCCTCAGCCGCCAGGCCACCGCACGACCCTCGCCCGTCGACCCCTCTCCTCCGATCCAGCCCCCGAGCAGCACCCCATCTCCCTTTTCTTCCTCCTTCCCCTGGACCCGGCTTCCCCCGTCCCCGTCGACCCCAGCACCGCTTCCCTCTGCCACCGCTATCCTCGCAGAACCCCCAGCTCCTCGATGCGGCCACCAGCGCCCATTGTCGACCCCTCCGCTCTGCTGCCCCAAGCCAGCACCGCCATCACCCGAGCCCATCCTCCTCGCTGCCCACTCCATCCCAGCGCCTCGCCGGAGACTGAACCGCCGTCCTCACCGCCGTGCAGAGCCGACGACACAGCCCTGAGCCGCCTCCTCTGTGTCCGCCAACAGTAGCCAAGGATACCGACACAGAAGCCCAGAACCTAAACCCTAACCCTAGGCGTGTCAGACACAGTGTCCAGGATACAGGACACGAGTCGGACACGGAGATCGCTGTTTTCGAGCCCTGTTCAGGTACTCATAACTTTTTCCTCGTAGCTCTGTTTTCAATTTCGTCAGTTGCATCGCGTAGCCTGTATGACCCCCTCGGTGCCCGTGCAACCCGCTCGGTGCATCGCGTCCTGTGGCGATCGCGAACCGCGATCCAAAACAGGAAAAACAACGCCCTGTTTTACCCCAAAACTGAGTACGCCCCGCCAAACGGGACGACTTGGTCGCACGCGGTCTTTACCGAATCGTGCGTGACGTTGATACGGACGTGTGGGATTTCGTAAAAGTCAATTCGGATGTGCGTGCACACCGAAATCAACGCGTATCCGCGGACACCGTCCCGTATTCGTTAATTCTGGAACACGTTGTAACTTTGTGTACACACGTCGGATCGACACAAAACTTGTGCCATCGAACTCATAGCAATACGTTGGTCCTGTGACCCAAGTTTGGTTCGATTCTGAGAACGTTGACAAAATCGCGTATCGTGGGCCCTACAGGCTCCACTTGACGGGCGATTTTGTGATCGGCTCATCAGAATCCAATTCTGGAAGTTCCGTTGGGTTCGTATCATCGTTCCTGACTTGTTGACACTAAGTTTGGCGAATTTGGAGACCTTCGACCCTGACCCGCTTTTCGGTGCAAAGTGGCCCACATGTGGACCCCACTTTGGTCCGAAAATGTTATTTTTGCCCCTGTGTCCAAATTGGACTCAAGGACAGGCATTTTTAGCTATTTGATATTTTCTGAATCTAATTGAGATGTTTATTTCAGCAACCGGAGTAGTACCTGCAGATCACACTGAGACCAGAGCTACAGTTGGAGCAAGGACCCCAGGCAAGTGTACCTTGCCAAACTCTGCAGTATTGTTCCATATTTTCCTTGCTTCATTTATATTGCTGTGCATGCTTAACCTAGGATCGTGTGACATACTTAGCGTCCGATTATTAGTCGGGTGCCAACACCGTACGCGGTGTTGTGTATTGTCATCTAGAGATGGACATTCGTGACACTATATATTCTCGTACTTGTCTTACCAAGTACACTTTGACCCAGGACACTTGACACTATTCATGAGACAGGATCTTCTCGAGATATTCGTGGTGATTCTGTATAGGATACAGGACTGGACATGGACATTATATTGTTAGATATTGTATGACTTGTTGCATTAGATATGATCTCGCTTGACATGGACATGAGACGTTATGGTCATGATATGCGTGGTTACATTGGGTGGGGAGAGACACACAGGCTACAGGCTGATCATATATATATATATATACATCCCTATTATTGTGAGGCACAAGACTCTGAATCCCGAGCTTGGCCCATTACCGGATATTACTGCTACCGGCTCCCCGACACAGAGCTTGTAGTGGCTTCGGCCTGATCACTAGTGATGCTCTCACTTGCATTTCACTTAGATGGTTATATATTTACCCTATTGCTTTATTTATTGCTGCACTGCATATTTATTTATTGGCATGAGCTCTTTGTACCTTGCTATGTCCCCTGAGGACCTGGATCCAGATTATGTCCCCAGATATTACAGACGAGATCTCCCCAGAGTTGTACAGTACAGGAGCATTAGCAGGAGCAGAAGCAGGTGCCTACATTGGAGCAGTACCAGGACCAGAGGACGGGATCGTACCAGAGGACTTCTTCTGGGTATTGGTTTGAGATACTCATTTACTTCTGTTCCTATTTACTTTACTTCCAGTCTATTGCATTATTGTATTAGACTTGTTCTCGGATTGTTCTCCGAGACTCTTTATTGAGATATGCTAGATTATATTTACTTGTATTATTCTGGCATTTGATCTGTGATTATCTGTTGTGAATGAGATTAGTATAGACTGTGACCTGTATTATTGGACCTACTTATTGTTATATTACAGCTTAAGTATGCCCTGATGGACCCATTAAATTGGGTTTGTCCATCGGTGCGTACTGCTGGCCATTGCCACGCGACCGGTCCCTCGGTATTTTGGGACTGGGGCATGACATAGTTTTTGTGGTGGCCTATGCAGGTCAACGACTAAATTGTTCGGTTTCAACTTAGGGACCGAGCAAGCTTGCAATAAGAATAGAATAGTTTTTAGGATCTCATCCACTTGCTTGAATCATTCTTGACATCTATATCAGATTCGAATTTAAATTCTTGACTTGCATCCTGCCTCGATTCTTGTGCGGCTCTTATTATTTATTTTGGTTGCAGAGTTATGGATTCACGATCAAACAATGAGGCTCCTGTAAGATCACCACGGGATGCTTTGGTAACCAATGAAGAGGTAGTAACACCAGTAGATGAAGGTCAAACAGCTCAATGACGCAGACAAGCAATTCAGCACGCCGCGAGAATCCAGCAAGATGACGTTCCACCATCGACGCAGTTGGCTCCACCGACGCCTACTGTTCCACAAGGGCAGACTATGGATGAACAACAAATGTTTTGAATGTTCTACGCGATGATGCAAGCCCATCAGAAGGTTCAGGAAGAAGCTCAGCAAAACCGAGTGGAGAAGTTCATCGACAGATTTAGCTCGAAGCTACGGAGATTAATCAGTTCAAATGCAACTAACTTAGACGAGGATGTCCTTACTACAGCAAGATCCATGGAGTGCGACACAAGGATAGAGTCCAGCCAGAATCGACCGTATGCATCAGCACCAGACCAAGCACAACAAGAAAGAGTCGCAAAGCGACCACAGATGAATCCACCACCGAGAGCAGCACCGAGAGCCTCATTTCTTCCTACTTGTCAACATTGTCGCAAGATAGGCCATACTGAAAGAGAATGCAGACGCAAGTTAGGATTATGCTTAATATGCGCGTCCAACCAACACTTTGCCAAGGATTGTCTTCAGCATCGAGAGAAAGCATTGATGATTCATCAACCTGCCACATCAGCACCAGCCGGAGCACCACGGGAAGAAATTGCGAAGAAGTCTCACATTCACCAGCCACCAGAAGCATCTCCGCAAGTACTACCTGTCTGTCCATATTATCGTAAACGAGGCCATATTGAGGATGATTGCAGACACAAAAGGAAATTATGTTTAGCTTGCGGATCCAGTCAGCATTTATTGAAGGAATGCCCTGAGCGTCGAGAAGAAGCACCAAGGGTTAATCGACAAACGTTACCAGCACCAAGGCCAGTCTCTCCAGCATTGGAAGCACCACAAACGAGAGTTGAAGGAGTCAGACCACCAGCCCCAGGAGGGAATCAGCCGAGGCCACCCTTGGCACCACAAGCAACACTCTTCCAGCAGGCTCAACAGCAGCAGAGAAATTAACTACAAGGACGTGAACAAACTCCAGCAATGACTTTGGAAGACGTGCAGACCCATGGAGTAGCTAATGCGCATAATTTTTTGTAGTTTTCTGTTTATAGATTTATTTTATCTCGTGCCTATTGGTTCGTGACCTCAGCCTTAATCTATGTAATTTTGAACTTGCTTATAATTGATAACTGCAGAGATTTTAGAGCCTTTTGTTATTGCTTATTTTGTTTTGTTCTTGTGAACTTGAATTAAGTTGTACCTCCTTTCATCATCATCTAGCATACTTTTAATTATTGTACTACCTTGACTTATGCTGCTAATATAGCCTAGTTTTGCAAGCTTATCCTTTTATCGAGCTTGATCATGACATCTGTATTATTGGACGCGTACACTAATACAGTTGTCTATTCAGAATCAGTGTATTACGGTCTGATCAACCTTAGTGCATTTTGGTTCACTCTTCGCAAGACTACTTTCCGTGGATTGAGATATATAGTTGACTAGTATACTTGCCCTCTAGATATGTCTGAGCATGTCGTATTAGTTACACAACTGTACTAATACGAGCATATGAATAAGAATGACCAAAGTATGATTCCAATCCATAATTATCTTGACAAATCCCATTGAGTTCTTTAAACGTCTTGATCCCGATACTTCTATTCTATTACCTCACCCTTGGACTCTTTATTATTGATCTTCGTCTTCCCTTATTTCGGAAAGACGAAACCTCGTACTTGATATAAGTTTGATATATAGACAGTACTAGATATACCCCACAGTCCGGTCACATTATTGATGACCCTTTTATATATGATTAAGGGCATATCATAGGTGATATGTTTGGTGTTAAAGACTTAAGGATTCAATAACATGATTAAATAAGTTGGGGCATAGCTTTATTAGATGTATAGCCTTAGATGATAGATGGGTAAAATCTAAGTTGGGTAGAGACCGCAATGCTCACTTGAGAGTAATTCTTGAGACTGTAATCAAGTGAGACTTGATAGAGAGAACCCTACCATATTTTAATTTTGAGGACAAAATTTTTATAAGTTGGGTAGATTGTAAGCCCCCTGATTTTTAGAATTTTAAATTTGGATTTTACCCAATTTTTCTGTAATTTTCGGGAATTGTAACATAGGCTTTTGGTAATTCAATGATTTTTAATTGTGGTTAATTTATATTAAAATATTATGGAAACAATATTTTATGGTGTAAAATGGATAACCGGACATAGGGTAATTTTCTGCGAATTTATTGGACTCCGGAAACCCGTTTAAAGCCCTGAAGACCCATGTAGATTTAAACCGAATTAAACCCGTGCCAACACCCGACATCCCCATGAGAGCCGAAGTCAAGCCCAATGAGCGTTGACCTAGCCCAAAACCTAGGACAGACCCTAGTCCAATTTCTGCATGTATAAATACATGTTTTCCTAGTTTTCTCCACAAACCAAAAAGAAAAAGAAAAGAAAAAGAAATCCTAAATAACCCTAAACCCAAATCCTAACCTAACCCTAACCCTAACCCTAACCCTAACCCTAAGCCGCCGCCGTACCCTGATCTCCGCCGCAGCCCCGACCTCCTGCTCCGCTCCGCTCCGACCAGCACCTCGACCACCCACGCCCTAGTACAGCCCCTCGTCTCCCTCGACTCCGGCCTCCTCCCTGTCTCCTCCGGCGTCCCCGACCTCCTGCTCCACCGCGACCTCCTCCTCCTTCCCGGCTCCGCTCCTCCCCGCCTCAGCTGCCAGGCCACCGTACGACCCTCGCCCGTCGACCCCTCTCCTCCGATCCAGCCCCCGAGCAGCACCCCATCTCCCTCTTCTTCCTCCTTCCACTGGCCCCGGCTGCCCCCGTCCCCGTCGACCCCAGCACCGCTTTCCTCTGCCACCGCCGTCCTCGCAGAACCCCCAGCTCCTCGACGCCGCCACCAGCGCCCATCGTCGACCCCTCCACTCTGCTGCCCCAAGCCAGCACCGCCATCACCCGAGCCCATCCTCCTCGCTGCCCACTCCGTCCCAGCGCCTCGCCGGAGACCGAACCGTCGTCCTCACCGCCGTGCAGAGCCGACGACACAGCCCTGAGCCGCCTCCGCTGTGTCCGCCAACAGTAGCCAAGGACACCGACACAGAAGCCCAGAACCTAAACCCTAACCCTAGGCGTGTCGGACACAGTGTCCAGGACACAGGACACGAGTCGGACACGGAGATCGCTGTTTTTGAGCCCTGTTCAGGTACTCATAACTTTTTCCTCGTAGCTCTGTTTTCAATTCCGTCAGTTGCATCGCGTAGCCTGTATGACCCCCTCGGTGCCCGTGTAACCCGCTCGGTACATCGCATCCTGTGGCGATCGCGAACTGCGATCCAAAACAGGAAAAACAATGCCCTGTTTCACCCCGGAACTGAGTACGCCCTGCCAAACGGGACGACTTGGTCACACGCGGTCTTTACCGAATCATGCGTGACGTTGATACGGACGTGTGGGATTTCGTAGAAGTCGATTCGGATGTGCGTGCACACCGGAATCAACGCGTATCCGCGGACACCGTCCCGTATCCGTCAATTCTGGAATACGTTGTAACTTTGTGTACACACGTCGGATCGACATGAAACTTGTGCCATCGGACTCGTAGCAATACGCTGGTCCTGTGACCCAAGTTTGGTTCGATTCTGAGAACGTTGACAAAATCACGTATCGTGGGCCCCACAGGCTCCACTTGACGGGCGATTTTGTGATCGGCTCATCGGAATCCAATTCTGGAAGTTCCGTTGGGTTCGTATCATCGTTCCTGACTTGTTGACACTAAGTTTGGCAAATTTGGAGACCTTCGACCCTGACCCACTTTTCGGTGCAAAATGGCCCACATGTGGACCCCGCTTTGGCCCGAAAATGTCATTTTTGCCCCTGTGTCCAAATTGGACTCAAGGACAGGCATTTTTAGCTATTTGATATTTTCTGAATCTAATTGAGATGTTTATTTCAGCAACCGGAGTAGTACCTGCAGATCACACTGAGACCAGAGCTACAGTTGGAGCCAGGACCCCAGGCAAGTGTACCTTGCCAAACTCTGCAGTATTGTTTCATATTTTTCTTGCTTTATTTATATTGCTGTGCATGCTTAACCTAGGACCGTGTGACATACTTAGCGTCCGATTATTAGTCGGGTGCCAACACCGTACGCGGTGTTGTGTATTGTCATCTAGAGATAGACATTCGTGACACTATATATTCTCGTACTTGTCTTACCAAGTACACTTTGACCCAGGACACTTGACACTATTCATAAGACAGGATCTTCCCGAGATATTCGTGGTGATTCTGTATTGGATACAGGACTGGACATGGACATTATATTGTTAGATATTGTATGACTTGTTGCATTAGATATGATCCCGCTTGACATGGACATGAGACGTTATGGTCATGATATGCGTAGTTATATTGGGTGGGGAGAGACACACAGGCTACAGGCTGATCATATATATATGTACACCCCTATTATTGTGAGGCACAAGACTCTGAAGCCCGAGGTTGGCCCATTACCGGATATTACTGCTACCGGCTCTCCGACACAGAGCTTGTAGTGGCTTCGGCCTGAGCACTAGTGATGCTCTCACTTGCATTTCACTTAGATGGTTATATATTTACCCTATTGCTTTATTTATTGCTGCACTGCATATTTATTTATTGGCATGAGCTCTTTGTACCTTGCTATGTCCCCTGAGGACCTGGATCCGGATTATGTCCCCAGATATTGCAGACGAGATCTCCCCAGAGTTGTACAGTACAGGAGCATTAGCAGAAGCAGAAGCAGGTGCCTACATTGGAGCAGTACCAGGACCAGAGGACGGGATCGTACCAGAGGACTTCTCCTGGGTATTGGTTTGAGATACTCATTTACTTCTGTTCCTATTTACTTTACTTTCAGTCTATTGCATTATTGTATTAGACTTGTTCTCGGATTGTTCTCCGAGACTCTTTATTGAGATATGCTAGATTATATTTACTTGCATTATTCTGGCATTTGATCTATGATTATCTGTTGTGAATGAGATTAGTATAGACTGTGACCTGTATTATTGGACCTGCTTATTGTTATATTACAGCTTAAGTATGCCCTGATGGACCCATTAAATTGGGTTTATCCATCGGTGCGTACTGCTGGCCATTGCCACACGATCGGTCCCTCGGTATTTTGGGACTGGGGCGTGACAATATGTTTCCCTTCATCAGTATATTGAATATCTCAATGATGTCGTCGTCATTGAAGGAGAAAGCCTCATTTGGCTGTGGGGATTCCAATACCAGAGTCGTACAGTCTTCCGGGGAGACTGGTAGTTTTACATTATTTTTGGACTTGGAGGGAGTTCTACCCCCAGTTTTGGATGCTGCTATCTCTCTTGTCGAGGGAGGCTACCCCCAGACATTTTATTGTCTGGTTCTTGGAAATCACTGTCCTTACTGTATGACAGGTTAGCATGGATCACCAGAAGATTGCTACTCCCGGCTTGCAGAGTTACTGAGGGTGACAGGACCATATTTTCGTTGATCTCCAGTATTGCCTGGGCCATAGTCTGTATTGTGTCACTCATGGTGTGCATCATTACCTCAAGAGCATCGATACTTTGGCAATCGTCGAGCCCTTTCATCTTTGTTTCCTGAGTCGCACTGTCTTCAAGAAAGACGGCCATGGTTGCATCATCTTCAAACTCAAAGGAGACGCTACTCCCAGCTCTAGATGATGCTCTGGCTATTCGAGGGTGATTACCCCCAAGCATGTCATTGTATGTTCCTTGGGAGTTACAGTCTTCAGGGGATGTAGGTATCATCGCACCATCTTCCGATTCCGGAGGATTGCTACCCCCAGCCCTAAATGCTCTAAGGAACCCGGTATTTGACCCTTGAGATTCACTATCCCCTCGGAATGTCAGGTTGTCGCGTACATCCAGGGGGACACTAACCTCAGCTTGGGCCATCCCCAGAGGTTCTGAGGAAGAACAACCCCCAGGGGATGACAGCTTCTTCCTTGAGCGGGTGCCTTGGAAGACGCCTTCCGCAGGTGCCGTCGTTAGCTCTCTAGATAATCGCCTTCGTGATGCAGTGGTAGAGAGCGCCAGACTGGAGGTGTTTGATTACTTTCTTCCCTTGGTAGCGGAAAGCTTTCCTATTGAGTAGCATGAGGCAAAGGGCAACTCCTCCTCCCTTGATACTTATATATAATCTCCGGGTTGATGCCGGGTAGGTGCTTTCTGGTGCAGTCGCTGGAAGGCCGACTGCCTGTCTGTGAGTACTGTTACTTTATTACAGCAATAGTCGATAATAATATTGGCACAGCTGTGCCTCGGAGAGGGCATATCACACGCTGTATTTGTTTTCCTTGCTTTGTGTTTTTGAGTAATCACGTCACGCAAATCATGCGAAGGGTGTTTTACCTTTGAATCCTTTTTGTGAGTCCGGGTATCCCGGGCACACGGATGCGCAGGTACTGTGTTTGCTCCCTGGCCTGGGGTTCATACACGAACTCGCCCCGAGGAACCGGTAGAAGACTTTTGAGACTGACCCTATTCATTGGTCCCTGTGGACTGGACACAAGGGTCAGTCTTATACAACTGTCCGTTAGAGGCTTGCGTAATAACTAGGGATGCATGTTGGCGGTCGGTCGTATAAGTAGTTTCTTAAGCCTGACGGGCTCGCACTGTCCTGGAATTCTTCAGCTTAGCTATCGCAGGAGCGTAGTATGAAGAGTCTAGCTTTGGGTTTTCACCATTCTCAGTGGGTCGCATAGGATATGCGCAGCATAAGATACGGTAAAAAATTGAGGTTTTGTTGCTATTAGGGGCGCATGCGGCCTGCTGTCCGCGGTTGCGAGTTGATGTCGCATGGGCAGTCTTATGCGATCTCCTTCTTGGCTACGTAGAAGCTGCCTCAGCACCAGGACGTTTGGCATAGTAGTATTTTCCTCTGCCAGAGTCTGGGTGCTGAACAGTCTCTGTGTCAGCTCGGGATGCCGCTTAGATATAGACGTTATGGATGTTCGTCCGACGACCGACATGGGCAATAGAGTGAGAGGCTGGAAGCATCTGCTTCGCAACTGGGTAGGGCGCAGCGGCCTTGGCCACCTATGTTCTGTGGGTCTTCGAGTGGGGAGAACCCTTTTGGTTGGAAGAGGTTGCCGCATAGACAGTGGCTGCATGATATGTTGTCGCTGCGATTGGGAGAGAGACGGGGAGCTCATGCTTGGCAGTTGGGTGAGGCTCAGAGGCCTTTTCTACCCACGTCCTGTGGGTCTTCTTAGGCTTAGCTTGTCTCAGAGAATGAGTCACGTTATCCCTGAAGAGCATGTCCTCGAACACTTGCTTGTCGAAGCGGACCACCAGCATCTTTTGTGTCGAGCCGAGCATGGGCGCATCGGACTACATCACCGACTTCTCAACATAGGAGAAGGAAGTCCCCAGCAGAGTCACTACCGTGTTTGCCATTTAATATCAAAATAAGAACTGGGAGAACTAGATTTATTTTAACAAACTAAGAAAGTATAAAGAAGAGTCATAGAAGACAATCTAAGTACAAATTTATTTTCTGGGGGTGACGATGGAGGGCTAGGAGTGTAGCAACTCTCTTTACTCTATGGACGATCTGATGTGGAAGCTTTTCTCTCTCCCTTGAGTATTGATTCGCAGGTAGCCAGCCAGCCTTTTTGGTCCGGTCTCTCTCTGAAGCAGAAAAAGTTGACCTTTAGAACGTTCAAGTTGCTCATATTTATAGTTATCGTGCTGATGGGCTATGGGTGCCGCATATACCCCAATTTGATGACTGTATAGGGTTTTTTCTACGGAATATGGTTGTAACTGTAGCTGTATATCATGGTGAAGCTGCCATGTGAGCTTGGTTAGGATTTACTGTTGATGAGATCTCGGGGTCGTTTCAGCCCGTTGTATGTGTGACTTGGTCGTTGGGACGTATAGCCCGTATCAACTGCATAAAGATCTCTTTAGTTGTAACAGAAAGATCTTGTTAGTTTGAATGCATTGGGCCAGAGAAGCATGGACCACATAGAGTATAGGATGCATTGGGCCAGAGACGCATGGAATGCATGGAGTCTGGAACACATTGGGCCAGATACGCATGGAACGCATGGAGTCTAGAACGCATTGGGCTAGAGACGCATGGAACACATGGAGTCTGGAACGCATTGGGCCAGAGATGTATAGATTTTTGTCGTCTTCGGCATTCGTGGCATTTGAACAGCTGTATACTGCCAAAAGTAATTATGACAAAGCCTTCAGCCAGGATTCCAATCCTCGGTGCAAGATTCGAGGCATTCAGGATGACTGTCTATTTTGCCAGAGTCATAAATGCTCTGATGTGATTGTAGGAATGATGCGTCAAAGGGCGGCATGCGTCTCGGGACATCATGTATCCGAGGGTGTTATGCGTCCACCCCTGTTAGCGTTTATTGCTTATTTGTTGACTATAAACTAGAGCGCATAGAGAGATTTTTTGTGCTTCTATATTTACTATATGACACTCTTGTTCAGACACGAGTATATGTTTTTCATTATTATGCCATAAAACTGATCCTAAGGCATAACTAGAAAGATAACATAATCAGTCGGTGCACATAACTAATGAACATTCTTGTTTTGTAACGTGGGCAAGAGGCCTCCCTACTAATGCATTCAATGTACTGACATCCAACTAGATTATATACAGGGTGCAGGGAGTGACTCTTATGATTTTAGAGATCGCTTGATGCATCGAGGCATCCGATCATACTTGGCATCTTAAAGCGTGGTGCACAGACCTGAAGCTCACATATACGAGAGATAATGTATGGAAACATCTTCATCCATAGTATTTGGTTCAAGTTGTAAGCCTACGGGCATATTCATTGTAAGTGAGAGAGAGAGAGAGAGAGAGAGAGAGAGAGGTTGAGCGATTGTAATTCTCGGCCTAGTACCACTTGTAATACTTCTTCAACATCAATAAAGAACTTATTTTATTTTCATACTTGTGTTTTGCTTAACGTTTCCACTTGGGGACTATCTGTGTGACTCTGTGGCTTAGTTTTAATTGCCCATTCGGTGCTTGCCTTGCACGGGCGTAACTTAGGCTCGCGCGACATCATGCCCATATGAGGATGTTCGGTCCCTCGACCCTACGGGACTGGGGTATGACACCTGCAGCTTCTATGACCGAAGCGCAGGCAATGGTAACTATGATATAAGTGGTAGGCCAATGACACGAGTCTGTTCTCCCTTTCCTAATTTATCTCATGTCCATAACAGATAAAACAAATCACTAACTATGTATCGAGTCAACTGGGTAAATAAAAGAATAACCTTTATCTCATGTCATGAGTCCTATCCTATCATAGAATTCAAAATCCATGAATATATCAAATATGGATTATGTCAATGCAATTCGTGTCAAGTGTCCTAAAGGTATATCGTGCATGAAGTAGCACGAACAAGGTATCACATCGACAATGCAACTAACCGATACACGACTCCGCAGACGGATGTCGGCACCCGAATACAACTCGGATGCTAAGTATCGATTACGGTCCTATGGTCACAATATAATATAAGCATTAAATATAAATACACCAAGAACTAGTAAATAAATACAAGGCAAAACAGAGATCTGTGAACGATGGCAAGGTACACTTGTCTGCTACCTGTTGCTACGGTATTGCCTAATTGCTATCCTCAACTGAAAGTGCAGCAGATCCAAATTTCCCTATTGAACATATTCTAATCAATTCCAATATAAAATAATCTATGCAATATCAAGGTGAAAGATCGTTGCACAACATCAACCAATTTCGTGATGTTCATGCCAATAATCCAACAGTCGCATGGCATTGAACAACGTGACATTATACACAAGCCATGCTACTCTCTAACACATCAGGATTATCTCGTACATCATGATATCATGCGTACATATAGGCATTTACATGCGTTTAGATACGCATAGTCCTAGAAGTACGTAGGTATGTCACAATGTCACAAAACTCTCAACAACGCTATCCTACCCATCGAACATGTGTGTAACCTCTCTAGCACGCATCTCGGCATCATATAAAAGGGGGTGTGAGAAGGAAGCGAAGGAATAGAAAAGGGTTTTTGGTGCTATTTTTGGTGCTTGGTGCTGTTTTATCAAGTTTTATCAAGTTTTTAAGGGTTTTTGGTGCTGTTTTAGTGTTTAAGAAGATGAGTTTTATCAAGTTTTTAAGGGTTTTTGGTGCTATTTTCAATGGTGAATAGCAGCTGCATACAGGCATACTGTTTTGGCCTCAAAGGGGAGGTCGACTAGGTATAGGTGGGTTTGCCAACCTTTATGGGATATAGAGGGGGTGTGAGAAGGAAGCGAAGGAATAGAAAAGGGTATGGAGAAGGAGAAGAGGTCGTGGGAGAAGAGGGGGAGGTTGTAGAGTGTTGGCTACTTGAGGGAAAGAAGTTAGAGTTTTGAGAGGGAGGCTTGGGCTTTATATAGGTAGTTGGTTGTTGGCCCATGGTGGAGATTTGATAGGATTTTAACCTATGGTTCAGATTTATGGCGATTGGTTTAGACCTTAGTGAGGCTTTTGGTTTACATGGGTCAAGGTGTTGGGGTCTTGGTTAGGTTTGAGTGCAAGTGCATAAGAATGTTCACTATCGGTCTCTAACTTAGGACGTTTATTGTTCTATCGATTTGTCGTACATGTGTGAGACTTTGAGTGTGCAAAATATATGTTGTTGAGTAGAGGATGGGTGTGGGGTAGTGTACATGAGTCTTAGGAATTGGTTTGAAAGTTCGATTATTGTGTTTTGGGCTCGGTTGGGTTCAACAAGTTAAATAATGGTAATTTTACGGCAACGATGGTTCATGGTGTTTGTTAATATTTTTGGAGTATGGGAAAGATCACCCAATTGCAACACCAATGCCATAGGCGTCATAGGTCCAGTCAAGATCATTAGTTTGAATTTTTTTGGAAGGAAAAATGATGTGCTTTGATCAAAATGTCCAAGCCATGACAAAGTGTCTCTAACATATATAAAGTAATTTTATAAATTAATCTTTTAACTTATTTAATTAAATAAATAATAATAATTTAAATTACCAAAATAGTCCTAAATGAAAATCAGAGGGTTTATAACTCATGTCGAATAATAAGGCTATCTTTGGATGGTGTTATTATTCACATATAAACTTTACAATTGTCACACATTTATCACCACAGGTATATGTGCAATTCGACCAAGTATTAACTTTCCTTTGGTTCGGCTAGTACTCGCATGAATGTATACACACAAACATCTAATATCCCTTATAGACTATCTACGCAAGAGAGGTCACTTTAGTGACATCTTATTTCAATAGGTCTAGTTAGAACGTTACACAACTATTGCTAGTCATAAAGAAGCACCAAATAATTTGAATGTTGACTGAATTGTATATGACTGAATCATGTCCAAATCTTTATGTGCATGCATATTTACAAGATTATAACTCAAATAAAATAGTCATAAATTGACCTTTTAAATTAAAATATTCGACTGAAGATATGCATTAACAGATTATATCAAATAACCCATAAAGATGACTTCAAACAAACAATCTACTAAAAATAAAATCTTAACTTTTTTGTAGACTAAATCATGTAAATATGCCAAAAGATATCATGATTTGGTTATGGGGCCCAAACTGTGTGATTATTTTATTTAGAACATACAATATATTAAACTTAGTAATTCAATGCATAAACAAACTTGCATAAACCAAACCAATTAATGAATTCAAGAATCAAAATCCAAAGTTGATGACATTTATAAATAAATAAATAAAAAACAACCAAATATTTTATTTTTTGCTTGAGCTACTCATTATCATTATACTAAACTTACAAATCAAGAACAAATGAATAATTAATGACATCTTCTCACTTTGACAATTAATTAATCTTTATAATAAAATTGCTTGGACTCTATTAGAGTCCTTTGTCATTCACGAAAATAGAAACTATCTCCAATTAGTTTTCTTATCATAATGTTAAGATAGCCTAACCAAAAACCAACAAGATGGCCCTTCAAAAGCCAAGACTAAAAGCTAGTTATATTTATATCAGTAAATTAACCATAAAATCGATTATCTTTTTCTTATAGTCAAGTAAGATACGCATATTCTTATCAGAAAATCTCACTAAAGAAAAATTCCACCAATGGTATATCTAATGTTATTGCTTGTGGCTTGCTAATAGCAGTAGAAATCAATTCTATATTGTTGAATTATTTGAGCAATCCATAAAATTTTGGATATTATTAATTTGAACCACATGTTGATACATATATCGTCGGATCTGGAGTCATCTATGGAGTCTATGATCCGACGACGAAGATAAGCAGAGAGGGCACATAGTATAACTGTACTCGATAAAATATATATTGATCCAGTTCTTCCTAAAGTTATTTCTTAATCATGTATGATCTTTGCAAAAAAAAAAAAATATTGCTACATCAAAAGATCTAACCATTCCGTTTTTATCTTCTTTTTCTTCTAAACCTTGATTTCGATGGCTCAAGAAGATGAGAGAGAGAGAAGGAAATCCTAAATTAAATTAGATCGAACGATCTAGGGTTCCTTAACAATGACAAAAATAATTCTAAAACTATGACCTCATAAATTAAACATGGAGGCTCTGATACCAATTGTTAGAATTTTACCCGTTGATTCATGAATCATGAGATGAAAAACATAAATTAGTTGCGAAAGCTTTCCTGAATCCATTGCTTAGCATGATGGATCTTGTAGCGAATATTTCTTTATGTGATTCGATCTTCCAACTTGATATGACCCTTAATGACAAAGGTGAAACCTTTGTCCCTCTCTCTGTTGATGGGATACAAAAGAGAAAAGAGAAAACCCTCTCTATCATGGTCATATAAGTTGGGGACCATAAACTTAATGAACACGCACATACACACACACACACACATACATATTCTAGATTTTTCATAATTTTAATTTGGCCCCTAATTAAATTAGAATTATTTTTATGGTATCTACACATTATTTTTATGACAATTATACTCTTAAGCCTATTTTCCAATTAGACCACTTTAATTTGACTTGATTATTTAGATAGCACAACATAATTGATTTTACATGTGTGGCTCCTAATTATTGGATAATTCCAATACTCCGGACTATTATGGCATAATCAAGTACAAGCGAGACACATATACGTACGAATACACAGGAGTTTGGACTAGAAATTACTATCATATATAAGAAAGTGATATGTAAGAGATAACATAAAAAGAAACATATATATTATGTGTAAATAAATTTAAGAATTAAAATAAAAATACTTTCAAAACCTAGTATTTATCCCTAAACAAATACAGATTGATACGAGTTCGAGAAGTCAAAAATCTATAAAATTCTGGTTATATGTGTAAAACATCATCACAAACATGATAGAAAACATCAAATTAAAGTACGTTGCTAATCATCGCAAACAACACGTGAACGGTAAGCCACACATGATGTTTATGTGCAGGTTCAGGCACGTCGATGACATACTGGAAGTATGCTGACTACTCTGATACTACACAAAAAAAGCTCCGTGCAGTACCTCGAGTCATGCTAAATTCCAATTATCAATCGTTCTTCGACTATTTAAATCCAAAATTGTTAGTTAGACTCATAGTTACTGCTGCTTTGTGTGAGCACAAGTTTTATGTCACATAGCATAGTCAATATCAAATTGTATCAATTTATTAAAAAATCTCAAAAATTTGAAGAAAAAAGTAAATCTAGAATACCATGATCCTAAGAATCGCATAGATACACCAAAATTGAAACCATCAAGAAAATAAAAATCAAGCCTACGAGTCGAGCAAGTTGTACTTACCTAATAGCGAAAAAGTGACCACCTCGATGCCATATGTATTGTCACGACCCGCACCCTGTGTAGGGGCACGAGTAGATAGGTACGTCCAGCCTATGCCGCAGCATCGATGGTAGAACGCTGTCTCGGTCTTCTATACTATATAATATCCCACACAATGTATATAATACATGACATGCCATCTCAACTCCAAATGGAGAAGCAATATGATAATACATAAAAGGGTAGTCAATACTCAATCATATGTAAAAACTAAATGAAGATGTAAGCACGATATGGAATAGAAAGAAAAGAAATACAACTCTCAATACATCAAATATCTAACTCAAATCTAAACACAAATAAGATCTCAAAATAATAATATAATCCACAATCTAAATGAAAACAACTACTATAAGATAGGAAAATCTAAATGGCCTCAGTAACTGGTACTACATCCTCAGGTGATACTCCATCTATTGGTCCGTAGTGAGTGGGACATATCCTTTCTAACCATTCATCTAAAAAATATTTTCCAGTCAGGAATGGAGCGAAGTACAACCCAATAGCAGTTTCAATTAATTGATAATGACTATAAACAGAAATAGAGAATATAATATAATATAAGACGAGAAATAATGAACAATATCAACTATGGTAGAAGAACAGGTAAACAATGAACAATATGATATACACTGATCACGATGAACTAGAACAAGACAATAGAATGAAACAATGAACTAAAATATGGTGAAGAACTGTAACTATGCTAAGTAATTGAAATACTAGTTAGATATGTGATCGGCTTGGGTGAACATTGTCTACTTTAACGTTGGATAAATATTGTCTAAGTTAAACATTAAAAATTGTTGAGAGTTTGATCACATATCTAGCTAACACTTTTTCTTTCCCCCAACTAGTATAATGGATCCAACCATGACATGTTGTGATGCAAGATACTCAAGGCCATGTAAACAATAAACCTTGAACATTAAATATTGAACACTGAACATTGTACATTGAACATTGAACATTGTCTAAGTTAAACATTGAACATTGAAACATTATCTAAGTTAAATATTAAGAATATGAGAAACAATGAACAATATATATAATATCCCATGGCTGATCCATGTGTATACTAGTCCATGTACTAATGTGTCAAGAGTCATATAAATATTTATAAATACTTGTATTATAGTAATTATCAAATAATAAAAACTATCAGAGAATGTACTCACCTGTCGTCCAGAGCAATGAATATCAAACTTGTGTCACATAGACCTATATATAAAATATTACATTAATACAAGGTTCAAAATTAAAATAAGTTAAACTAGTCAAATTCTAGATCATAAAGCTATTTCTAAGTCAAAACAGTCAAACTAGGTCAATTATATGCCAAACTAGTCAAACTTGGTCAAACTAGCTATTTCTAGGTCGTATAAGTCTAACTCTAGGATATTAGGTCCATACATTATGCATCTAGGCCACACTAGCTATTCTAAGATACTATAAAACCAACAAGATACCGTATCCTAAGATACGTAAGTTTTTATATATATAAATAGTAATTTGCATATATATACAAGTCAATATATATTGTATCTTAACTAGTCAATGAAAATTAGGATACCTTGGCCTTGCACCAATGCGTTTCACACTACCAAACACCTATCCCGATACTCAAACCCAATACCTTGATTATCGATCCAATACCTTGACATTACCTTGGTATCCCAAGGTAATTCAAAACTTAGTGAATATAGCTAATATATAGATAACCCCAATATACTAACTATATGCTAATCATATACTAACTATGAAAAACTACTAACTACTAACACTAATAATACATATCAATACATACCTACTACCTATCATCCATACTCATAAACATACATAGATGTAAGCCCCCTGATTTTTTAAAATTTTTAAAAACATTTTTCCCAATTTTTCTGTAATTTTTTGGAAGTAAAACTAAGGTATTTTGTGATTAAATGATTTTTAAATAATATTAATTAATATTCAAATATTATGAAAATAATATTTTATGGTGTAAAATAGAAAACTGGACATAGGGTAATTTTTTGTGAATTTATTGGACCCCAGAAGCATTTTTAAAACCCTAAAAACCCTATTTTTAATTAAACCCAAACAAACCGGGTTGAACCGGGCTCAAACCGGTTTGAACCGGGCTGAACCCGCTCCAACCGAACCAGACCGCCCCTAGACCCTAACGGGTCAGATCCTGCCTACCCGACCCAAACCAGACCCGACCCGGACCCGAGACCCTAACTGAAACCCTAATCCTAAACCCATCGGAATTACTGTTCCGGCTTATTTATTTGCCTCGAAAACCACGCGCCGCCCTCGACAACCCGCTCTCCCTCTCTCCGTCGCGCAGCGCCCACTCCGACCAGCGCCTCAATCACCCGCCGCCCTAGTCCAGCCCCTCGCTGCCCTGACCCGACCAAGGCCGCCTGAGCCCTAGCCACCCCGAGCTCCTTCGTCCCCAGAACCTCCTCCCCCGACATCTCCACCACCCTCCTCCGCCCGAGCCGCTCGACCAGCCACCGCCTCCCATCTCCCCTATTCCTCCTTCCCTGACTTCATCTTCCCCTGAGCCCACGACCTCCTCCCCTCGACGGTCCTCCGTCTTCCCCCGACCCGCGGTGCCCCGACCTCGACGACGATCCCCTCATCCGCCCTGAGCCCACGACCTCCTCCCCGTCGTCCTCCTCTCTCCTCCACCCTCGACCAGCCCCCACCGTCTTCTTCGACTCCCCGCTCCACCGTCGTCCCTTTCCTGAGCCTCCGCCGCACCACGACCATCCCACAGCCTCCCCAAAGCTCTCGACCCCGACAAGCTCCACCGCCTCCCCAAAGCCCTCGAGCCCCCACAGCCGACGAAGCGCCGCCTCCGGCGAAGCCCCGTCCGCCTTCGCCGTAGTCACCTCCGTCCCGAGCAGCCCTCCCCCGGCCATGCAGCCCCGGCGAGTCTCCAGAACCCTAACCGAAACCCTAGCCTGGACACGGCAGTACTGGACACAGCACCCGGACACAGGACGCGAACACGAGAAATTGGTCTTCACGGAGCCCTATTTAGGTAACCCGTTCTCCCTCCTCGTTGCTTTATTTTTCGTTCCGTCAGTTCTGACGCGTAGACTGTGGAACCCTCTCGATGCCCGTGCAACCCACTCGGTGCATCGCGTCCTGTGGCGATCGCGAACCGCGACCCAAAAATAGGAAAATTAATATCCTATTTCACCCCAGAATTGAGCGTGCCCTGCCAAACGGGATGACTTGGTCACGCGCGGTCTTCACCAAAACGTGCGCGCCGTTGATACGGACGTGCGAGATTTCGCAGAAGTTGATTTGGATGTGCGTGCACACCAGAATCAACGCATATCCGCCGACAACGCCCCGTATCTGCCTATTTTGGAACTCGTCGTAACTTTGTGTACACACGTCGGATCGAAACAAAACTTGCGCCATCGGACTCGTAGCAATACGCTGGTCCTGTGACCCAAGTTTGGTTCGATTTTGAGAACGTTGACAAAATCGTGTATCGTGGGTCCCGCGGCTCCACTTGACGAGCGATTTTGTGATCGGCTCATCGAAATCCAGTTCTGGAAGTTCCATTGGGTTCATATCATCGTTCTGGACTTGTTGACACTGAGTTAGATGAATTTGAAGACCTTTGACCCTGACACGTTCTTCGGTGCAAAACGGCCCACATGTGGACCCCGCTTTGACCCGAAACTGTCATTTTTGCCCCTGTGTCCAAATTGGACTCAAGGACAGGCATTTCTAGATATTTGATATTTTTTGATTCTGTTGGTGATGTTTATTTCAGCTTTTGGAGGAGTACCTGCAGGATCCACTGATACAGGGACAACTGTTGGTATTCAAACCCCAGGCAAGTGTACCTTGCCAACATTGCAGTTTTTGTTACATATTTTCTTGATTTATTTATATATTGTTGTACATGCTTGACCTAGGACCGTGTGACTTACTGAGCGTCCGATTGATAGTCGGGTGCCAACCCCGTACGCGGAGTTGTGTAACGTCATCTAGAGATGGACATTCGTGACCCTTTACATTCTCGTACTTATCTTATCAAGTACACTATAACCCAGGACACTTGACACTATTCATGAGATAGAATCTTCCTGAGATATTCATGGTGATTCTGTGTAGGATGCAGGATTGACATAGACATTATATTCATAGATAGTATATGACTTATTGCATTTAGCTATGATCTTGCGTGGCATGGACATGAGACGTCGTGGACATGAGACGTATGATTACATTAGGTGGGGAGAGACACACAGGCTACAGGTTGATTATATATATTATGACGGCGTCTCAGTCTCTCTCTGAGCTAGACAACTGCCGGCGTCTCAGTCTCTCTCTGAGCTAGACAACCATATGATATCACTGCTATCGGCTCCCCGACACAGAGCTTGTAGTAGTCTCAGCCTGAGTACTAGTGATGCTCTCAGATTGCATATCACTTAGCTGGTTACATACTTACCCTCTTTATTTTATTTATGACTGCACTGCATTATTTTGGCTTGAGTTATTTTGTACCTTGCTATGTCCCCTGAGGACCTGGATCCGGATTATGTCCCCAGGATTAGCAGAGGAGATCCACCCAGAGTTATACAGTACAGGAGCATTAGCAGGAGCAGGAGCAGACACCGGAGTAGTACCAGATCCAGTAGACGAGTAATCACCGAGGGTATCTTCTGAGTATATACTGTTTTCATACTCAGTATTTGCTGTAGTTACCTTTATTCTTGTATCTTGACAGATGTATCAGACTCATTACCGGGTTATTTCCTGAATTTATATTTTATTGAGATTGATCTTGCTTTATGATTCTGATATTGTTATATTCATTTCTGTGGATGAGATTAGTATATCTAGACCCTTATTGTTGTATTACAGCTTAAGTACGCCCTGGTGGATCCATTAAATTGGGTTTGTCCATCAGTGTGTGCTGCTGGCCATTGCCACGTGTCTAGTCCCTCGGTATATTGGGACTGGGGCGTGACATAGTTTTTGCAAGGTGGCCCATGCAGGTCAACGACTAAATTGTTCGATTTCAACTTAGGGACCGAGCAAGCCTGCAATAAGAATAGGATAAGTTTTTGAATCTCATCCACTTGCTTGAATCGTTCTTGACATCTATATCGGATTCGAATTAATTTCTTGACTTGCATCCTGCCTTGATTCCTGTGCGCCTCTTATTGTTTATTTTGGTTGTTACTCTAAATTCTTTCTATGTGATTGGTAATTAGAACTTGACAGTTTAAGTTATTATTGTAGACTATGACCTAATGATTACCCCTTAGCTATAAATTGCGTAATTTGTACCCCCCCTCGATACAAGTTAGATCCCTTCCCCCTTAACGGCTAGTAACTCTTATATTCTTACTATCGACACTTGCTCTATAAGCACTATGACTAAGACTTAAGACGACCATGACCTATGTAATATAGGAGGATACCCTAATAGGTACCAAGACCCCTTCTCGTAGACCTTAACAAGAGTTTCCACGGTACCCTTAAGACGATTTCAGTATTAGTTTATAATCTTAAGTTGGGTAGTATGCCTCACAACATAGTACCACCTAGCCCTATTGACCCATTGATGAAGTGAACTAGGATGACACAACTTTAGACTTGCATAAGAAGATAGTGTTTATTCAGACGATAGAATTTAGAAGTTCATGTCCTACTTGGTCGACTAGCAACTTAGACAAGGAGGTTGTATAATAACTGTAGAGATTGTAAAGTCTTTTATTATTATTGCTTATTTTGTTTTTGTCTTTGTGAACTTGAATTAATTTGTACCACCTTTTATCATCATCTAGCGTACTTATAATTGTTGTACTACCTTGACTTATGCTGCTAATATAGCCTAGTTTTGCAAGATTGTCCTTTTATCGAGCTTGTTCATGACATATGTATTATTGGGTCGACACACTAATACAATTGTCTATTCAGAATCATTGTACTACGGTCTGATCAACCTTAGTGCATTTTGGTTCGCTCTTCGTGTAACGCCCTGCTCCGCGCCGGCGTTATATATCAAGGTGAGTGGGCAGAACTTCGTTCTCTGATTCTTGCACGCCTTAATAATAACCTGTATTTTTGCTTGCAATGTTTTCTTAAGAGAATGATAGAACCTGCCTTGCATGTTAATGAACGAACTCACCTAGCTTGTCTTTGAATCAATGCCTGCTAAACGAGAATCCTGAATCGCCTGCTTAGAGTGCATGAACATGTTCACTATCGTCTATGCTTCGAGAGAACCATACTGTGCCTGAACGTGTTCAAGTGATAAGTCAGATTGCCCCGCAACAACGATTGTATTCTGATGGTTCGTCTCATCTGCATACTAGAGTTTATTTAATAGTGTTCCATGCATTCGCATGCGGTCGGACAATGACTATTGGTGGAGAGCTGAACTGCATGTGTCCCGGCTGCTACCATGATAGTGCAAAG
The DNA here is from genome assembly GCA_036927795.1 of Iris macrosiphon. Classification (NCBI taxonomy): domain Eukaryota; kingdom Viridiplantae; phylum Streptophyta; class Magnoliopsida; order Asparagales; family Iridaceae; genus Iris; species Iris macrosiphon. The sequence continues at coordinate 25,996,913 of JAYESA010000006.1, read as the reverse complement.
CAACCATGAGTCACAGCTGCCTCTAGCATCAGATAAAGAGTCATTGGTATGCTGTTCCACCAGCTGCCGATCCTGAGATACTCGGAGACCGCCCTGCATATAGCTAAGTCATTGTATTGGCTTGGATAGTGACTGCCCCTAAGAATGTGCATTGTGTGTCTAGCTTTGCATCTGACCCTGGAGTCGCACGAGACACGCTGCGCACATCCTGAAACATGAACGGTTTGCTTGCTTGCTTATTCAATATGAAACTCTGTTTCCAAACATGTTTCCAAACAAGTAAATCGACTCTGCTAGAACTGCATGAAACGAACCTAGGTAAAACTAGAAAGATCACTAGTAATGTAATATTTTATAACATGATTACTTAGTGCCTGTTTGAGTGAATGCTTGTTTCTGTTCAGTTGATTTATCTCACCAGTACTTGTATAAAGTGCTGACCCACCAACAGTTTACTTGCTTGCAGGTACTGGATCGTCCAAGGAAGCGATAGGCGTGCCACAGTCCCGAAGACCCGGAATCCTGGTTTCGATTGTTGCCCCGAGAATGCTATCGTATAAGGGGGCATAATGTATGGAACGAACGTGTGCCTTTGCTAAAGGAAACCCAAGTTGCCTCGATTGTCCCGAACACTCAGTTGGCTAATGCATTGCATTGCAACAAGTCCCTTTCCGCTGCTAACTCGATTTATGCGATGATAGCCAACTATCAACTTAAACGATTGGCCTTGCACGGGCGCAACCCCAGGCCCGTGCGGCATCACATCCCCCGAAAGCTCGAACGGGCCATTCGCTTGGCTCCCTTCCTCCCTCGCACCCGCGGGACGGGCGCGGTGATTCGCGTCCGGCGCGCCGAGGCACGGTGATTCGTGCCCGGTTCGTTAATCCCGGCCGCACGGGGCAGGGCGGAGCGGCGGCCCGGGCGGGACCGGGGCGTGACAGAATGGTATCAGAGAGGAATCGATTCTCTGGCCCAAACCGTTGCTATGACTCTGAGATATTATCGATATGGTTTTGCAAAGAGCGTTCCATACAATAAGTCCGTAGATATTCTCAAAGTGCAAAATATTTCCTGAACTTGAATTGCTTGATTGTTTCGATTGAGTACGGCGAGGGACGGCACTATCGCTGCTCGGAATATCGAGAAGTTTATCCTTGAAGTTTCGAGGACGAAACTTTTTGTTGGTTGGTAAGTATGTAACGCCCCGCTCCGCGCCGGCGTTATATATCAAGGTGAGTGGGCAGAACTTCGTTCTCTGATTCTTGCACGCCTTAATAATAACCTGTGTTTTTGCTTGCAATATTTTCTTAAGAGAATGATAGAACCTGCCTTGCATGTTAATGAACGAACTCACCTAGCTTGTCTTTGAATCAATGCCTGCTAAACGAGAATCCTGAATCGCCTGCTTAGAGTGCATGAACATGTTCACTATCGTCTATGCTTCGAGAGAACCATACTGTGCCTGAACGTGTTCAAGTGATAAGTCGGATTGCCCCGCAACAACGATTGTATTCTGATGGTTCGTCTCGTCTGCATACTAGAGTTTATTTAATAGTGTTCCATGCATTCGCATGCGGTCGGACAATGGCTATTGGTGGAGAGCTGAACTGCATGTGTCCCGGCTGCTACCATGATAGTGCAAAGCAACCATGAGTCACAGCTACCTCTACCATCAGATAAAGAGTCATTGGTATGCTGTTCTACCAGCTGTCGATCCTGAGATACTCGGGGACCGCCCTGCATATAGCTAAGTCATTGTGTTGGCTTGGATAGTGACTGCCCCTAAGAATGTGCATTGTGTGTCTAACTTTGCATCTGACCCTGGAGTCGCACGAGACACGCTGCGCACACCCTGAAACATGAACGGTTTGCTTGCTTATTCAATATGAAACTCTGTTTCCAAACATGTTTCCAAACAAGTCAATATGAAACTCTGTTTCCAAACATATTTCCAAACAAGTAAATCGACTCTGCTAGAACTGCATGAAACGAACCTAGGTAAAACTAGAAAGATCACTAGTAATGTAATGTTTTATAACATGATTACTTAGTGCCTGTTTGAGTGAATGCTTGTTTCTGTTCAGTTGATTTATCTCACCAGTACTTGTATAAAGTGCTGACCCACCAACAGTTTACTTACTTGCAGGTACTGGATCGTCCGAGGAAGCGATAGGCGTGCCACAGTCCCGAAGACCCGGAATCCTGGTTTCGATTGTTGCCCCGAGAATGCTATCGTATAAGGGGGCATAATGTATGGAACGAACGTGTGCCTTTGCTAAAGGAAACCCAAGTTGCCTCGATTGTCCCGAACACTCAGTTGGCTAATGCATTGCATTGCAACAAGTCCCTTTCCGCTGCTAACTCGATTGATGCGATGATAGCCAACTATCAACTTAAACGATTGGCCTTGCACGGGCGCAACCCCAGGCCCGTGCGGCATCACGTCCCCCGAAAGCTCGAACAGGCCATTCGCTTGGCTCCCTTCCTCCCTCGCACCCGCGGGACGGGCGCGGTGATTCGCGTCCGGCGCGCCGAGGCACGGTGATTCGTGCCCGGTTCGTTAATCCCGGCCGCACGGGGAGGGGCAGGGCGGAGCAGCGGCCCGGGCGGGACCGGGGAGTGACACTTCGCACGACCACTTTACATGGATTGAGATATATAGTTGACTAGTATACTTGCCCTCTAGATATGTCTAAGCATATCGTATCAGTTACATAACTGTACTAATACGAGCATACGAATAGGAATTACCAAATTATGATTTCAATCCACAATTGTCTTGACAAATCCTATTTGAATTCTTTAAACGCCTTGATCCCGATACTTCTATTCCATTACCTCACCCTTGAACTCTTTATTATTGATCTTCGTCTCCCCTTATTCCGGAAAGACGAAACATCTTGCTTGGTATAAGTTTGATATATAGATAGTACTAGATATACCCTGCAGGCCAGTCGCATTGTTAGGTGACTGTCTTTTATAAATGATTAAGGGCATATCATAGAGGATATGGTTGGTGTTAAAAACTTTGAGGATTCAATAGCATAATTTGGGGCATAGTTTTCTTAGATGTATAGCCTTAGATGATAGATGGGTAAATTCTAAGTTGGGTAGAGACCGCAATGTTCACTTAGGAGGAATTCTTTAGACTGTAATCAAGTGAGATTTGATAGAGAGAACCCTACCATATTTTAATTTCAAGAATGAAATTTTCATAAGTTGGGTAGATTGTAAGCCCCCTGATTTTTCAAAAATTTTAAAAATATTTTTCCCAATTTTTCTGTAATTTTCTGGAATTAAAACTAAGGTATTTTATGATTAAATGATTTTTAAATAATATTAATTAATATTCAAATATTATGAAAATAATATTTTATGGTGTAAAATAGAAAAGTGGACATAGGATAATTTTTTGTGAATTTATTGGACCCCAGAAGCATTTTTAAAACCCTAAAAACCCTATTTTTAATTAAACCCAAACAAACCGGGTTGAACCGGGCTCAAACCGGTTTGAACCGGGCTGAACCCGCTCCAACCGAACCGGACCGCCCCTAGACCCTAACGGGTCGGATCCTGCCTACCCGACCCAAACCCGACCCGACCCGGACCCGAAACCCTGACTGAAACCCTAATCCTAAACCCATCGGAATTACTGTTCCGGCTTATTTATTTGCCTCGAAAACCACGTGCCGCCCTCGACAACCCGCTCTCCCTCTCTCCGCCGCGCAGCGCCCGCTCCGACCAGCGCCTCGATCACCCGCCGTCCTAGTCCAGCCCCTCGCTGCCCTGACCCGACCAAGGCCGCCTGAGCCCTAGCCACCCCGAGCTCCTTCGTCCCCAGAACCTCCTCCCCCGACATCTCCACCACCCTCCTCCGCCCGAGCCGCTCGACCAGCCACCGCCTCCCAACTCCCCTCTTCCTCCTTCCTCGACTTCATCTTCCCCTGAGCCCATGACCTCCTCCCCTCGACGGTCCTCCGTCTTCCCCTGACCCGCGGTGCCCCGACCTCGACGACGATCCCCTCATCCGCCCTGAGCCCACGACCTCCTCCCCGTCGTCCTCCTCTCTCCTCCACCCTCGACCAACCCCCACTGTCTTCTTCGACTCCCTGCTCCACCGTCGTCCCCTTCCCGAGCCTCCGTCGCACCACGACCATCCCACAGCCTCCCCAAAGCTCTCGACCCCGACGAGCTCCACCATCCACCGCCTCCCCAAAGCCCTCGAGCCCCCACAGGTGACGAAGCGCCGCCTCCGGCGAAGCCCCGTCCGCCTCCGCCGTAGTCACCTCTGTCCCGAGCAGCCCTCCCCCGGCCGTGCAGCCCCGGCGAGTCTCCAGAACCCTAACCAAAACCCTAGCCTGGACACGGCAGTACTGGACACAGCACCCGGACACAGGACGCGGACACGAGAAATCGGTCTTCACGGAGCCCTATTCAGGTAACCCGTTCTCCCTCCTCGTTGCTCTGTTTTCTGTTCCGTCAGTTGTGATGCGTAGACTGTGTAACCCTCTCGATGCCCGTGCAACCCGCTCGGTGCATCACGTCCTGTGGCGATCGCGAACCGCGATCCAAAAACAGGAAAATCAACGCCCTGTTTCACCCCGGAATTGAGCGCGCCCCGCCAAACGGGACGACTTGGTCGTGCGCGGTCTTCACCAAAACGTGCGCGCCGTCGATACGGACGTGCGGGATTTCGCATAAGTTGATTTGGATGTGCGTGCACACCAGAATCAACACGTATCCGCTGACAACGCCCCGTATCCGCCTATTCTGGAACTCATCGTAACTTTGTGTACACACGTCGGATCGAAACGAAACTTGCGCCATCGGACTCGTAGAAATACGCTGGTCCTGTGACCCAAGTTTGGTTCAATTCTGAGAAAGTTGACAAAATCGCGTATCGTGGGCCCCGCGGCTCCACTTGATGGGCAATTTTGTGACCGGCTCATCGAAATCCAGTTCTGGAAGTTTCGTTGGGTTCGTATCATCATTCTGGACTTGTTGATACTGAGTTAGACAAATTTGGAGACCTTTGACCCTGACACGTTTTTCGGTGCAAAGCGGCCCACATGTGGACCCCGCTTTGACCCGAAACTGTCATTTTTGCCCCTGTGTCCAAATTGGACTCAAGGGCAGGCGTTTCTAGCTATTTGATATTTTCTGAGTCTGTTGGTGATGTTTATTTTAGCTTTTGGAGGAGTACCTGCAGGATCCACTGATACAGGGACAACTGTTGGTATTCAAACCCCAGGCAAGTGTACCTTGCCAACATTACAGTTTTTGTTACATATTTTCTTGATTTGTTTATATATTGTTGTACATGGTTGACGTAGGACCGTGTGACTTACTGAGCGTCCGATTGATAGTCGGGTGCCAGCCCCGTACGCGGAGTTGTGTAACGTCATCTAGAGATGGACATTCGTGACCCTTTACATTCCCGTACTTGTCTTATCAAGTACACTATAACCCAGGATACTTGATACTATTCATGAGACAGAATCTTCCTGAGATATTCATGGTGATTCTGTGTAGGATGCACGATTGACATAGACATTATATTCATAGATAGTATATGACTTGTTGCATTTAGCTATGATCTTGCGTGGCATGGACATGAGACGTCGTGGACATGAGACTTATGATTGCATTGGGTGGGGAGAGAGACACAGGCTACAGGTTGATTATATATATTATGAGGGCGTCTCAGTCTCTCTCTGAGCTAGACAACTGTCGGCGTCTCAGTCTCTCTCTGAGATAGACAACCACATGATATCACTGCAACCGGCTCAGTCTCTCTCTGAGCTAGACAACCACATGATATCACTGCTACCGGCTCCCCGACACAGAGCTTGTAGTAGTCTCAGCCTGAGTACTAGTGATGCTCTCAGATTGTATATCACTTAGCTGGTTACATACTTACCCTCTTTATTTCATTTATTACTGCACTGCATTATTTTGGCTTGAGTTATTTTGTACCTTGCTATGTCCCCTGAGGACCTGGATCCGGATTATGTCCCCAGGATTAGCAGAGGAGATCCACCCAGAGTTATACAGTACAGGAGCATTAGCAGGAGCAGGAGCAGACACCGGAGCAGTACCAGATCCAGTAGACGAGTAATCACCGAGGGTATCTTCTGAGTATATACTGTTTCCATACTCAGTATTTGCTGTAGTTACCTTTATTCTTGTATCTTGACAGATGTATCAGACTCATTACCGAATTATTTCCCGAATTTATATTTTATTGAGATTGATCTTGCTTTATGATTCTGATATTGTTATATTCATTTCTGTGGATGAGATTAGTATATCTAGACCCTTATTGTTGTATTACAGCTTAAGTACGCCCTGGTGGATCCATTAAATTGGGTTTGTCCATCAGTGTGTGCTGCTGGCCATTGCCACGTGTCTAGTCCCTCGGTATATTGGGACTGGGGCGTGACAATAGATACATATAGTACTACACATATCTACTAGGCTAATAAATGCACATACCTATCTAACTATTAACTTAACAATTAACTACTACACCATCAAGCAATATCTATCTAACTATTAAACTAAACTAATAGCTAACATTAACCTATCAACTAAACCATCTAACTGATACACTAGCTAACAAGTATATCACTAGACTAACTAATATACTTAACTACTACCCATACCTAATAACTAAACCATCTATACACCAACTAACCAATACCTCACTGAACCACTACCTAACTGTGCTAATAACTAGAAACTGATACTGATACTGAAACTTCCTGTATGCTGAATGCTGAGGTTGAATGCCGTGTAGCTCATGTGCTATTCCTCGACTCGAATTTGCTGCTGACTGAGACTGCACTTGCTGTGCTCGCAATGCTGCACAATGCTGCGGACTCGCTGCTGCGCACGCGGCTGTTGCTGCGTTGCGCACTCACTGCAGGCTAGCTGCAATGCTTCGCTGTTGCCGCTGCACGTGCTGCAGCAGCTGCGGCGTTGTTGCTGCACTGCGGCGTACTGCTGTTGCTGCAGCGCGCTGCTGCTTGCGGTGCTGCCTCGTTGCTGTTGTGGCAATGCACACTGCTGTTGCTGATGCGCTACTGCGCACTCGCTCGCTGCAGCGCTTGGCTGCTGCCTCGCCCCTCTCACACACACACAAACACACAACATGCCACTATAAAAATTACACATTCATACATATATATATATATATATATATATAAACACAAACACATAATACACCTACACTCAACACCTCTATGTATATGTCAAACTCTCTATATATATCTACATATGCATGTATATATACAATCTCATATATATATATATATATATATATATATATATATATATATATATATATATATATATATATATATATATATATATATATATGAGTGTTTACTATATGATATAGTATATAAGTGTATATGTGTATGGTTATATATATATATATATATATATATATATATATATAACCATACACATATACACTTATATACTATATCATATAGTAAACACTCATATATATATATATATATATATATATATATATATATATATATATATATATATATATATATATATATATATATATATACAAGCACACATAGAAAAGAGGACCAAAAATCAAACACGTGGAGTGCACCGCACCCGTATCACACTCATTCTATGATACGCTTGCGATACGGCTCCAAAACAAAACCAAATGCATCCCGGAGGACACGAACAAGTCTAAAACTACAATTATGAATATACGAAGAGTCAAATACACATCTACGTATCTGTGTCAAAATATGACATGCACAAAGTTCCGTGTCGGAGAAAAAACCTCCAAATCATCCAAATCAACCCGTATCTCCAAATTATTGGGATACGGTCAATCAAACACATGTCAATTTGGTCTAATTGACCAATTGACAAACAAAAAATGTGTTAATCTCAGAATTTCCCCAAAATTGACACAAAACACACCATAACTTTCTCCATAGGCCTTCTATGAAGCTAAAATCAAATCCTATGGGTAGCCTTAACATACGGGGTAGTTCCTAATAATTAAATTATAGATTTAGAGTCTACTAGAAGAGGAAAAACTGAAATATAACTATTGGAAGATAGATTCCTAATAAAAAATCTCCAAAATTGGAAAGTAGCTCCTCCTTGTAGATCTTAGCCTCCTCCTTCTTGATCCTTGCTTTCTTCTTGTAGATCCTTGTTGTAGTAGCATCCAATGAAGAATAGGAAAGGAATTTGGGTGGAAATTTGTATAGGGATGAAGGAATTTGGTTGAGGAAAATTCTAGATCTAGATTTGGAATAAAAATTGAAGAGAGAGAAAGTTTTCATACCCTTTACATAGAGCCTCACTTGTCCCCTCCCTCAAGCTACTATATAAAGTCTAAAATATCCCTTGGGACCTCTCATAAAGAAATTAATTAAGGGGAAGGTTCTAGTCTAATGGTTTCACTAATTAATCCATCCTCCTAACAATGGGCCTAATTAATGGGCTCAATCTAAACTAAACTAAAATGTTGGGTTCATGCAACTAATAAATTGGTTAGGTCCACTACACAAGTCTAAAATAATCTAGCATCTAATTATAATTAAATAATACAATAATTAAATAATCCACATGCACAATATTTAAATACAATACATCCTAAAAATAAAAATACCTGTGTCAATTATCAAACTATCCTTGATTAAAAATATGAGGGTGACATATGTGTACATGCATGTTCTGTCCTCCTCCAAGCCTTCTTAAAAGCTCAAGGATCCCCCCTTGACACTCTGAGATCAGATATAGTAGGTAGAGAGGGTTTTGAAGAGAAGAGGAGAAATTGGTTATGAAAACCAAGAAGAGTGGAGAGAATGACTTCTCTGGCTTTAAGTCAAGGTTTCAATATAAACCATGGATTTCGGTCATAATTGATCCAACAATGCTAGTTATGCAAGTTTCTTGCCCGATCTACATGACGATGGTATACCAGTGGCATGTAACCAACTCAGTAATAGGATAAACTTAATTCTTGGTATTCGAGTATACCTAAACGGGTTGTATGGCGATGACATGGCTCTCTACATATCTCGTGCAGTTAGCTCTATTATACACGAAAATCAAGAAACACTTATTAGTTCAATAAGTCATTAATTATTTTGAAAACTCATCGAGTATCTCAGAGTCATGCCCCATGTTATCCTCGATGTATGTAAATCAAGAAAAAAGTGAGAAAGTTGTATCAAGACTAAAATCCATTTATGAGAAAGGCATTGTATTGATGATCAATAACACATATTACAAGGATCATGATGCGAGATTAACGTACACAAATCCATGCAATACTAGAAAACTTAACCTCAGGATCAAGATACCAAAAATACACATTACGAGGAGAATATGAAATATGAGAAAGTACATATACACATAGATATTCGTATAAAATACCAATATAAGGAAATGAGTGTTACATCTGATGAGTCCTCCGAAAGCTCTAAAAGGCCACGTAAGTGGAGCAAGACTAGCTCAAAACCATTTAAAGCCAATGAAGACTAGGGGCCTGATGATCAAATATTTTAATCTTTGTTTTGTGTTATGTGAATGAACTCCATATTTATATATTTTTTATTCAAACAATGTGTTCTCTAGTTTAATAGTAATCTATATGTTCTCTAACTACATTTTTTGAAACAATAATAATAATAAAATCACAAAACCATATAAATACTAACATTAGTAACAAAACCTCAATTTCTTGTGCAAATAGAATTAGAAAGATACATTAAAAAGAGTTCAGAAAATATGGTTTAATTCAATGTACCAAAACTTGAATACTGACTTAGGGTTTAATGATCATCAATAATTGATTTTTAAAGTTACTAATTGAATTACAAAATTATGGTTATGTAGAAAATTAGGATTCACTCTATACTAATTAATTCAATGAAGACAATTAGGGTTCCAAAAATAGGGTTTCAAATTTGTTGAAATAGTTTATCCTATTCCTATGACAAGTTCAATTCAACATAATAGTGTAGCAAATAAGGATTTCAGGGGTACAAATTTTACCCGACAACTTTGAAGAAAATTCGGGCTTTTAACATTCGTCGATGGTCCAGAGCAAGGAGGAAGGGCGCGAGTGAACATAAGGATGGCTTGTAGCCTTCGTCGATGGCCCAAAACAGGGGCGAAGGGCACGAAAAAACATGAGAAGCATGTGTAGCCTTCGTCGGTGGTACAGAGCACGTAGGATTGACAAGAGAGAACATAAAGGGGGAGAGTGAAAAGACCCGATCGTCATTTTTTGAGAGATACGAGGAGGAATTAATTTTTTTTGGAAAAGAAGGATGATATATATATTTCTATCATTTAAAAGGGTCATGTGAACGACATATGACTTCAAAGTGACACAAATCACTTAAAATTAACTGGAGGGAGAAGTCTCCGAAGAAAACAAGGCTAAATTACAACTTGATACCCTCAATTATTCGAATTGTTCAACTTAATATCCTCAACTTTGATATGTACTAACTTAATGGCATCAACTATTGTAAATTTTTACTTTGATACCCTCCATTAGTAAAACATAACTTTTTAGTAAAAAATACTTTTTCAAAAATACTTTTTCAAAAATATCCCTCCTTCCCTTTTTCCCATTCCAACCCCTCCCTACCCCGCCCCCTCCGCAGTCGCCCCTCACCCCCTGCGCCGACCGCGACCCTCGCCCCTCTCTCCCCCGTGCCCATGCACAACCCCCCCCCCCCGGCGGCCCGCTCCCGCACGTCCCCTCCTCCGTCTGCTACTACTGTTGCCCCTGCTCGTTGTTGCCGCTGCTGCTTGTTGCTGCTGCGATGTACCCCATCCGGTTGTCGATGCCGAAGAGAGAGGGAGGCTGTCAAAGAGGAGGGGGGGAATGGGAGAGGGGTAGTTTTATCATTTTCCTTCTTCGTTTAACATCATTATGACAGTAATGGAAGGAGGGTATTAAGTTGATAACTATTAAAGTTGAGGGTATTATGTTGAACAATTCGAATAGTTGATGGTATCAAGTTGTAATATAGCCAGAAAATAATGATATTAGAGATTTTCTAAACTCAACAAAATGTGGGAGAAGGTTCCTAATATTTATTCTTATTTTATATGTTATTATAGTGAACTTAGGATTCTATTAAAAAAGAAAAAGAAAAGAAAATCCTTTTCCAAAAAGGACCAAAAGATAATAATAATTATTATTATATCCCAGGCGTCCTATAAAGATCTTCCTGTGGTGGGGTTTACTGGCTGTACCGCCTCCTCCAAACACCGACTAGAAATCCTAACGCGATCAATCCCCACAAGGAAAGAAATTGTTGTTCTCCTCTCGACTCCGGTGATGGACGGGGGCGGAAACTCGGCTGGCAACGTTGCCGGAGCGATCGCCACCGCTCTGGACTGGAAGTCCTCTCCCGACGCGAGGATGACCGCTGTTTCTTACTTGGAATCGGTCAGCATTGCTCGATCCTAATGTTTCCCATCGAACCCTAACTAGTCGCACTATCGATTCATGTACATAGTAGTGAAAACCTACACAAACTTCAATTTTGATGATGCTATAGTTATAGATTAGACAAAAAGATCACATTTCTGGTGAATTCGAATGGATTTGTTTGTTGAGGGCGAGAAGTTTTTTTTAGCGAATCTATTGAATTCAATAACTCACAGTTGGAACTTTGGAGTATCGGTTTTTAATCCACAAGATTATAGGTTAATGGGCATAGTAGTAAAAACTATAAAAAGAAGAAGTTCAATTTGATAGTGCAATCTTGTTCTTTGATCCTGAGGAGAGGAAATCTCTGATTTTTCTTGTAGCCCAATTAGCTAATAGTTTTGGATTGGACTTAAAGATTGCATCTTGGATTAATTCAACTTGGTTTGTGTGTCTATGTTGGCCCTTGCGGGACACATTGGATGCGACAAACACTCCAAATTATAATAAGACATGCCAAAATCAATGCCATGCCCATCTCCTGTCGTGTCATATTTGTGTTTGTACGGATGCTAGTTACTACTCTACGGAGATTAGTAAAACCGTAGTCTTATTTGTGCATCCTACTGTTTCCATTGAAGCAGAACTAGTCGCAGTATTTTTTTTTTTTGACATATACCTAGGTTCCACCCGTGGCTATAACAGCCACCCATCTGGTGGAGGAGGAATTCGAACCTTGGTCTACTCCAAGGCGGCCCACCACATTACTACTAGGGTAATGCCTTCGGTAGAACTTATCACAAGTTCGTATTGTTGATGCAATATCATTCTTTTATCTCGGGCTCAATTAGCTGTAGTTGTATCTTGGGCTAGAAGTTTGAATCTTTGATGAACTCAACTGGGTTTATTTGATTTTAGTTACCGAATATTGAATTAAATATTTCACAGTTAGAGCACTTCTCCCAATGTCAGGAAATACTGGTTCTTACTTACAATCCAGATAGGTTCATGGGCATAGTAGTAAAATATATAACATGTTCAATTTGATGCTGCAATCTTGTTTTTTGATTGTGAAGAGAGGAAAGCTCTTATTTTTCTTGTAGCCCAATTAGTTATAGTTATAGCTTGGACTAAAAGATTGCATCTTCGATGTATTCAACTGGTTTGGGTGTCCCCCTGTCGGACATGTGCACGTATTGGATGGGACAGACACTCAAAAATATACTAAGTCGTGCCAAAAATCAATGCCATGTCTGTTTCCACTCGTGTTTTATTTGTTTTTGGACAACATAGGATGTTAGTTATCAAATCTACGAAGTAACTTGCACTGTTAGTGCTTTTTGATGTAAGGTAAGTGGAAGCGTATACAGGTTGCATTCGGTTCTTCTATAAGTATTCTACATGTTACCTGGAGTTTCTGCAAGATTCATGAGGTTCACTTGAGAGCTAATTTTAGCGGACAATTCATGCAGGAGCACAAATACGACATGACATTAGTCGGTCATAATGACTCTGATTTTGGCTTGTCATAGTATCTTTTGGAGTGTTTCTGTTGTGACTGTTACATGTCTTTTGGAGTGTTTACATGGCACCAAATCTATTTTGGTCCGTGCTTCCTAGGCTCAACGTCAGTTGAAGTCTTTAGATTGGATTTGCATATGTTGCCTCTTTTACTTTCTTCTCCATTATTTGGCTTTCTTGAGTACTTATTAATCAATAAAAAACAAGATATTCACGTGGTTGGAGGTAGGGAAGGAATATTCTTGTTATTTTGGGCCCCTGTACTCTCAAAAAACAGTCATTAGGATCTGTAGATCACAGGTTTTATATTCTTGTTACATTCTTTTACTCATCTCAAATATAATTTGTAGATAAAAAACGGGGATGTTCGAGTTTTGGCAAATACTTCGCTGAATCTGATTCACAAGGAATGGCCCTCTGAGATTCGGTTGCACGGCTTCAAGATGTTGCAGGTACTGTGAATAACCAAGCTTTTGTTTCCTTTTTTCTTATTGCATGACAATGAAAAATTATCGAATGTAGAAGTATGTGCTTGATCATATTAACATAGCTACATTTCCCATGAACACTTAGCCATGTATCACATGTTCGAAGATCAATTTGCAGCTCGTTTATTCTGCATGCATCGCTTTGTAGCTGGACTATATTTCGCTTAGTTCTGGAATGTCTTGATATAAAGTGATCCAGTTAGATTTATTGTTGATATGATGTCCGTAGAATTGGAATAATGGGATAACCTTTATTGATGAGAAGACTACATATATATAAGAGAGGCTAATCCATCTCTCTATTATTCTATTTGACGTGGGACTAAAGCCCATTACTAATATAATACTTAACACCCTCCCTCAAGCTGGAGCATATATGTCAATCATGTCCAGCTTGTTACACAAAAATTGAACCCGATGACCCAGAAGAGACTTTGTGAAGATATCAACTATCTGATCACCGGTCCTCACGTAATGAAACTTTATTATCCCCTTTTTATATTCACCACGGACGAAGTGAATGTTAATTTCAATATGTTTAGTTCTTTCATGGAACACAGAATTGGTAGCAATATGGATAGCATACTTGTTTTCACACCAGATATCTGCTGCTTTAGATCTTGTTTCTTTTTCCAGGTCTTGTAGCAGATACTTCAGATATAGCACCTCTGTAGTGCCATGAGCAATAGCTCGATATTCTGCTTCGGAACTTGATCGTGCGATCACTCTCTGTTTTTTATTCTTCCACGATACCAAGTTTTCGCCAATAAATACCGAGTAACCAGATGTAAATCGTTTATCCGTAATGCTTGCACCTCAGTCAGCATCGGTATAGCACTCAATATTTGTATGTTCCTGGTTCTCCATGCGAATTTTTTTTCCAGGATTCTGGACTAGATAGTGCAGAATTCTGAGAACTGCCTGCCAATGTGGAACTCGTGGAGAAGAAATAAATCTACTCACGACACTGACGGCAAAAAAAAATCTGACGAGTCATAACCGTCAAGTAGTTGAGTTTTTCAACCACTCGACGATATTGATCCGGATTAGTCATCAGTACCCCCTCGTCGGGGAGTAACTTTTCTCTTTGGTTCATTGGCGACGTTGCTCCCTTGGCTTGCATCATTCCTGCATCATTTAGTATGTCTAGCACATATTTTCTCTGAAACATGACATTGTGCCTATTTTCCTATATGATTTCAACACCTAAGAAGTAGTTTAACGATCTCATATTCTTGGTCTGAAACTGTTCTCCTAAAAACTTTTCAGTCCTGCAATGTCCTGATTGTTATCTCCCGTAATCACAATGTCATCAACATAGACACCAAGTAGTATCCTTTCAGCTGATGTTTGTCGGTAAAATACTGAATGATCTTTCTTCAATTGACACATGCCAAACTGAGTGACAACATGTGTAAATCGACCAAACCATGCATGGGGTGATTGTTTGAGACTATAGAGGGCCTTCCTCAGATGACACACTTTACCCTCCCTTGCAACGAACCCGGGAGGTTGCACCACATACACTTCTTCGTCAAGATCCCGGGAGGAATGCATTCTTGATATCCAGCTGAAGTAAGGGTCAGTCATAGCGAACAACTAAGGTCAAGAGAACTCGTACAGAGGTCATCCTGGCAACTGGAAAGAATGTCTCAAAATAATCCTTACCATAGATCTGAGAATATCCTTTAGCCACTAGATGAGCCTTTAGTCGATCAAGAGTGCCATCCGGTTTTACTTTGATCGTGAACACACATTTGCAACCTACTGCCTTACCAGGCGGCAAATCTACCAAGTCCCAAGTTTAGTTCTCCCGAAGCGCTTTCTTCTCTTCCATAGCAGCACGCCAACCGGAATATTTGAGATCCTCCTCGGCAGTATTAGGAAACTGAATCTCATCAATAGTATCTATCAAGGATTGAGTGTGGCTCGCGAGCCCTTTGTAGTTTTCAACATATAATGGAAGATCACGACAGACGCGACGAGGTCGAGCTGGTAGAACAGGCGGAGGCGAATCAGTCGAGCTTAAGGAGGAGGATGACTCTGTGACCGTGGGCATTATCTGCGACGCTCGTTCGGGCGACTGCTGTGCTAACTGAGCCAGTGTCTGCGGACCGTCGAACCGAAATACTGGCTCGGTTGGGGAGGGCAACCTTACGGGAGGCTGGTGTGTTTGAACATGAAACAACAAAAAATTCTCCTCTGGATAAACTTGGGACACTGGACCTGTAGTTTGTGGAAGTAGAGGAAACTCGATTTCAATAAAGGTAACATTTCGAGAAAAAAATACCTCTTCAAGGTGGGAAAAAAATAACGATACCCTTTCTGATCATTAGGATACCCAAGGAAAACACATTGGATTATCTTAGGGTCTAATTTAGAAAGGGTTGGTCTGGTATTCCGAACATAACACAAGCAACCAAAATTTTTGAGAGGAAGAGAAAACGGCTCTCGTTTGAGATATAGCCGAGAAAAGGGAGAAGCACTATTGAAAATCGACGATGACATACGATTAATAAGATAGCAGACTGTAAATACCGCATCCGACCAAAACCTTCTGGGAGTACGTGCTTGAAACATAAGAGCACGTGTCGTTTCCAAGAGATGACGATTCTTGCATTCGTCCATACCATTCTGTTGTGGTGTGTAAGGACATGAAGTTTGGTGCATGATGCCATGTCGAGACAGATGCGAATTGAACTCACGAGACGGATACTCACGACCATTGTCACTTCGAAGACATTTACTCGGAACACCAAATTGTGTTTTGATTTCCGCATAAAAATTGCACAAAATGTCAAATATTTTGGAGCATTTTTTTATTAGATAGACAAAAGTGACACGTGAGTAATCATCAACAAACGTAACAAAGTACTTGAAACTCATTATCGAGTCAACCGGACATGGCCCCCATATATCAGAATGCACCAACTCGAAAGGAACATATGCAAATTTATTTTGACTTATCGGATAGAAAATTCGATATTGTTTAGCTAAATTACACGACTCACAATGAAAAGAAACAGAAATATCTAAAGATGGGTACAATTTCTGGGAGCTTGGATAGATGGATGACCCAAACGACAGTGTAGCTCGAACGGATCAAGATTTACGCCGACACAACAGAGAAATGTGCTTCAAACAGGTACATGCCTCCAGCCACATGTCCCCTAACGACAGTCTTTCCAGTCTTTAGGTCCTGAAAAACACAACCATCAGAAAAAAATGTTACCGAGTAATGCATGTCGCGAGTAATCTGACTAATATAAAGTAAACTGAACGGGTTGCCAGGTGTATGTAATACGGAATTGAGTGACAGTTCAGAAGAAAGATGGGCATTTGCACGTCCACGGACTGTTAGTGAACCACCATTGGCAACAGTAATATCGGAAACACGTTCCACCAATATATAATTGCGTATCATATCTGCGTCGTCAGTCATGTGAGCTGACGTACCAGAGTCAATCACCCACTGCTTGGACCTCACCACACATGTTGCGGAGTACCCGGCTGTGGATGCCTCACTACGACGTTGAGCTTGCAACTCAAGAAATCTGTATATGACTCTGCAGTCATCTGGACAGATCGAACGCCATCATCAGGAGCGTCCGTTGTAACATTGGCAGCAGGAGCTTTAGGACGGTCACTGGAAATGGACATGCTGACCACAGTTGAAGCATGTGCGCGATCTTTCTCCATCACGATCGTCATTGTCTCGTCACCCATCACGGCCAACATTGCGGCTACCACATCGTCCACCACGACCACCACGAAATCGAGAACGAACCGTACAAAGAGCAGGTTAATCAACAGGAGTATCACCTGGAGTGCTCTCAACAATTTTTGTTGTCCGAAGAACGCGATAGTGGGCCTCCATCAGAGACGGAACATCAGATCCAGCAATGATCTGAGAGCGAGCAGAGTTCGCATCAGGACGGAGAGATGTCAGATATGCCATGACATGAAGTTGCTCACGTTGGGCCATAGCTTTATTGATATCCATTGTGAGTGGTAAAACACTGTCGATCTCATCAGTCATAGCCTTAAGGGCCCGGTAATGGTCCTTATGAGATTTGTCTCCCTGATTTGTTTGGTATACACCAACGACCGAGTCGTAGATACGGAACAATTTGCGTTTCCATCAAATGCCGCCGTCATGACCTCTCATAATTCCTTTACAGAATCTGCATTATGAACCATGTCTTCCACCGATGGTTCCATTAAATTTATCAACTGTGTAAACAATCGACTATAATCTGTCTCTCATTGCTCAAATATAGGATCAGTCTCTGCTGGGGGGTTGTTATTCAGATGTTTGGACAACCGCATTTTCCTAAGCGTCTTCTCGACCTTCTTTCGCCATATCCAGTAGCCCTTTGGTCCATCCAACTGTCGATCGACAAGTGGAATCGAGAAAATCGTCATGTTCGTGCCCGTTGGTCCCGTCATTGCGTTTCCGACACTAGTGTCTGTAGCACTGCTATTCGCGTCAGTGCATGTCATCCTTCAGTATTTCGGATTCGACTGTCGGTATGATCTTTCCAACTTGATAATCACATCAACTCTGCCAATGTATTAAAAACGTGGCCAGCACCGGCACGCGCATAGGAAGCAGAGAGTGAATGTGGATCACACACATCAGGACAGAGAGGCAACCCAGGTTACTCTCTGTTAGATCCCGATGTGAAGATCAAGTAAGAAAATAAACAAAGATTCACGCAAGACAAATCACTTGTCTGCTCTTTGTTAGATTTCGTAAACCGATGTTGAGAGCTAGAGGTTCCAGCAAATAAACCAATGTTCAATTTCTGATAATCCCAACATGTTTTTTCTTTGAAAGGAAAAAGACGGCTATAATTTGGGGTAGGCAGTTGGGTTAGGATTAGGGTTTTGGTGTATGGACATGTTGGCAGCTAGGGTTAGGGTTTTGGAGGAGGGGACGATGGAGGCCGGGGGGGGGGGGCTGCTGGAGCGGACATAGGGGGGTGGGGGATGGGGGGGTGGGAGCAGGCAACGCGGGGGGGGGGGGGGGGGGGGGGGGGGTTGGAGGCGGCAAGGGAGGGGGGGATGCTGGAGGCGGGGCCGCCCGAGGTAGGCATGAGGGGATGGGAGCTGATCGAGGGTTAGAATTTTTTTTTTTGTGGAGAAAGAGAGGTGAAAGGGTTATAGCTCTGATACCATGTAGAATTGGAATAATGAGACAACATTTATTGATGAGAAGACTACATATATATAGGAGAGGCTAATCCCTCTCTCTATTATTCTACCCGATGTGGGACTAAAGTCCATTACTAATATAATACTTAATGTCAATTGATGATATATTAAGTTATTAAGATAAGCTAAACAGTACTACTGCCTTTTGATACTTGCTATCCTATTTATATAAATATGCACTTCATTATTATTATAGTAACAAGTTTATAATTCTTCTTTAATTTTGCATTTAATTTACTTAAAGGTCAACATCATGTGTTCAGTTGTTATTTGGAAGAAGAATATGGCATGCTAAATTTGAATGGAAAGTGAGGTATATGCTTCACTTGTACAGACTCATCTGAGGTTTCATTCTAACTTATATAAACTACTTGACTTAAACCTCATGCTGGTTATGTTAAAAATTTAATCCCCACTCTAGGCTCTATAAAAGAGTTAATGCACAATACTACTGAACCAAATCATACATGAAGCATTAAGATTTGTTTATGGTATATAATGTAAAACCAAGGTTCATGATATCGGCCAATACTGACTACTACTGGTACCGGTCGATACCGACATTGGGACTCTTTCATGATTAATTCAACAAAAAGAAGAGAAATATGGGGAAAAGCGTGTTGAGCCTTGTTGACACAAAGAAGAGAAATATGGGGAAAAGCGTGTTGAGCCTGTTGACACAATGATTCGCTATGTCAAGATTTACATGCTACATCGTGTTGATAATCATTCCGTTTGTCGAAGTTGTATATTTATAGATTCACAACAACTATCAATCTTAATATTATTCCCTTCATAACTAACAAGAAATAACAAATAATACATAGAATTATACCTAAATGTATGAAATATTTTATAAAATTTTATTTGTTTTTAATTTTTGACTTTTTGAAACAAAGAATTCTGATACTCCTATCCAAAACCTTCATGATTGTTGAAACCACTGGCACCGATACTCATGAGAGGGTTCAATTCCAATTATGACACCGATACTGTGAACCTTGTGTAAAACCTTATTAGGTGTGATATTTAACCAGAACTATCAATCGAGAGACAAACTTGTCCTTTATACTTGTTCTTTATCTGTTCTTTCTAACTAGTCATTTCTCTCCTTTTTTTTCACTGTACTTTGCATATCACTAGACTCTTGAAGGTTATCTCTAGTTACAGCTGCTTACAATCACATTATTGAGTTTGAACTCGTCTCTGCATCTTTATTAAATTCAAGACTTACTTGGTCTAAAATGTAAGGAATTCAATAGATATTAATATTTAGAGCTCTAGTTGATATTGAAGGGGCTTACGGCAACCTAGAGGGTGATGAATTTGGTTGATGCAAGAATACAACTTTTTATAATAATCGAAGATCACAACAACTAAATAACAGATATAAAGAAAGATGTAAGATAAATAAAAGGCTTGATGATTTGTCATGGTTCATAATCTCATTTGTCCATTCCAGTCCCTAAGTAACCTCTTGCGATTTCTACTGTCTGGGGTTGTTGTGGCCTCCTCAATACATGTTTACAACCCGATCCGTAAGCCTAACCTGATTTCCCCAAACCCTCCCCCTTGGAGTATTCAGTAAGAACTCTTGAACACCCTCGAGAGTCCACTCTCAAACATATTGATAGCTTCATCCTCAAACACCTTGGATTCCTACTTGCAAACACCTTGAGAGCATTACGACCTTGATCAAAAAGATTAAAAAGGATTCAAAGAGAGCAAAGGGAGAGTTACAACCTTGATCAAGAAGATTAAACGAACTGAAAGAGATCAAAGGGAGAATTTGAAGGTCACACATTCTAAGCTCAATCTCACATAGATGTTGCAACCAAAGCTAAGAAGACACACTTAACATTTCTCTTGGGTAATACATTGGAAGGCTAGGTCAGGAGTTGATCATAAAGATCGAGTCTAAACCATACTTTTATAGACTATTTTTCAAATTACAGTCATTTTGGGCCGTCATAGAAAAGATTAAACATAGTTCTGCCCAAATTGGAATAAAACATCCAGTCAGATGGTACTGGAATTCTGGCCCTTAGACAAAGTTCACATAAACTAGGATGGATCAGATGCATCAGAAGCATTTCACCAAATAAGGTCGAGATCCTATGGGGAACATAATTCGGATCATAGGGTTTCGAATATTTTGCATAGTTTACGGTATCGGCCGATACCGATTCGATATGGCCGCTGATATGGTTTGGCATGTCATGATATGATACCGACCAATACCGATATTGACCGATAGTGACATTGTCTTTTACAGTCAATTCGGCAAAGAAAATTGTACGAAAAAGACCAATTAACTATGGTGTAAAAGTATACTAAAGTTGTAAAAGAAGAAAACTTATTTATCGCATATAAACCAATCGACAAGGGTGATTATTATTTCATTCCATTTCAAAACTACTAAGAAACAATACATGAAATTATGCCTAAATATATACAATATTTTTTTCTTCTAAAATTTTAATAATTTATTAATAATTATTTTCTTTACGATACCAAAAAATCCGATAATCTGATCCGAAACTGTGATACCGCTGATCCCGATACTAATAGGAAGTACGATTCCGATACTGCGAACCTTGATACTTTCTTTCTGATACTCTCTGGAGTGTATTAGATATTTCAGGTCGGAATCTGATCTTGGTGGTCTAGAATTCCTATCCAAGCAATTAATACACAATTTGGCAGGTTATCTTATTTGAGCACGATTTTTGTTAATATATATTTCCAAACAATTCTAGCCAAATCTTAGAATCACATGATTAAGAAAGTTGCAGAAGGTATCCCTGGGCCAGGTTTGAGTCGTTAAGTGCCTCATATTTCTTAATTCAAACACAAATACAATACCTCATTAGAAAAGAAATAAAAATATCCTTGAGTTTATGTTGGAGAGTGATCTTGACCGTTTCTAGTGCACCTGTATACTTGACTGCTTCTCCAACCATCACATAGGATCTTTGTTTGATTGCCGACGAGCTAGTATCCTCCGTACTTATCTCGGTCCTTTTCCAATTCATAGATCATCGAGTCCTCAAATTACACTTGCAAACCACAACATCAAGTTTATGCAAATTAGTTAGTCATCATCAAAATTGTTGGAGCATCATTGACAGCGCTAAGCCTATAATTGAACTGATATACGATTGTTGTTGGTACTCAGGAATTTACTTTTATATTGAGCCAAGGAAACCGATTCTCGTACATAATTAAGATCCACACAAATGACCTATATCATGGCAATTAGCGGAATTGAATTATAATTTCTTTAGTAGTCATTTCCTACATGCTGGATTGTCATATTAAGTTCAATACATAGCAATATCTACTTACCTGTCCTTGCTGTCTCAGAATGTTATGTTCTAGAGTATACACAGGGTTTGTTCATACCTATAAAGCAATTCATGCTCAATTTTCTTGCCAATCTTGATCTACTACATTCTTTGTTTTGTAACATACACTATAAGGTGTTTATATTTCCTTTTCTTTTTCTTTTTTTTTGATAGAGAAGCCTAGATGGAAAACTGTGAAGATTCTTTCCCTGTCATATTTGTAGGATTTTGGAAAGTTAGTATCATACTTGACTCTCCTTATAATAATTATTTTTTTACTGTCTGCAGCATTTGGTTCGATTTAAGTGGGATGGGTTTAGTGTTACAGACGAAGGGATTTTGCTAACGTTACTGTTAATTTGGTATCGGAGATGGTCAGTCCTCATGAGGAATGGGCACTTAAGAGTCAAACAGCTGCCCTTGTAACCGAGGTTATTTTCTTTTTCCTAGTCAAGATGCCAGTGAAATTTATCTGGCTTGTAAGTTCTAATGGACTCTTCTATGTGTCAGGTGATTAGGAGAGAAGGGGTAACCCTGTGGCATGAGTTGCTTCCATCATTGATTTCTTTGTCTAGCAAAGGTCCTGTAGAGGTATGCTATGTTTTCCCCAAATAGTTTAAGTTATTGTGGGTTTGAGCCTCTTGATGTAGAAGTATGTATGAGTTGCTTGACTATATCAGGCTGAATTAGTTTCCATGACACTGAGATGGCTTCCTGAAGATATTACAGTCCACAATGAAGATTTAGAAGGTTACTCTATGTGCCTTATTTCTTCTGTGTTTACATTACACTTTATTTCAAGCTTCTAGATATGGACAACTGCAAAACATGGAGGACTGTTGTTGACCCTTTTGCTGTTATTTTGAGTTGTGTTACAGGAGATCGACGTAGGGTTTTGTTACGTGGCCTTACTGAATCTTTAACTGAGATTTTGCCGTTGCTATACACTGTAAGCTAGCTACTTGTGGATGCAATTGGATTACTTATTTTGGTTATTATGCACTGTAAATTATGTTCCGTTCTTTTGATGCGATCCCGTGTTCCCTTTTAGCTACTGGAGAAGCACTTTGGAGCTGCTTTAAGTGAATACGGGAGGCGACAAGTGGTTATTGCCAAACAACATTCGGCCACGGTGACAGCTACTTTAAATGCTGTAAATGCATATGCTGAATGGGCTCCAGTGCAAGATCTTGCAAAATATGGCCTGATCCATGGGTATGCTTCTAAAATCGTCACCTGTATTTTCATATGATATATGATTAACATAATTTGACTTTGTAACAGATGTGGCTTCTTACTTTCCTCCCATGAGTTTCGCCTTCATGCCTGTGAATTTTTTAAACTTGTTTGCCAGAGGTACATAACAATAACAATTTTAAGTGAATCTCTTTATACTTGACTGTAAAGCAGTTTCTTATTTCCCTTACTCTGACTATGCAGAAGAAGGCCTGCTGAAGCTACCGCCTTAGAATTTAATTCTGCTATGAGTAACATTTTCCAGATTTTGATGAGTTTATCTGGAGATTTCTTAAACAAATCAAGCTCCAGAGCTGCTGGTATAGATGAAAGTGAGTTTGAGTTTGTGGAATATATATGCGAGAGTATGGTGGCGTTGGGTTCTTCTCACATGCATTGCATTTCCGGGGATGGGACCCTAATCACCCAATTTCTTCAACTGGTAATCACCTAACAAAGATATCTTGATGTACAATTCTCCATTACCTGATGACTTCAGTTTTTTTGTGTTTGTGTTTGTGTTTATATATATATAGGCAACCTATATGATTATTTTGGAAAAAAATGTGGCTGGATTGGCCTTATGAGCGAATCTTTGGCGTACTACTCTAGGATGGGGAGAATTGGGTCCGTGATATGGATGATGAGGATGAATAAGATGGTCGTCTTGCGGAAATATTTCAGAATTGTACCTTACAAAATGTGATTGCTATAGTGGGAATTGTCATAGTTTGGTGGTCTTCAGTCTCATGCTGAGTGGTTAGTTATGGAGGTAGGTTAGTCTAGCAGTGAGAGGGTAGCAAATGCACTTGGGAATGGGCTACAAGATTGGGCCTTTCTCAAGCAGAGTAATGATTATCAGAAACGTGACTAGCATTTCCGACTTAGATTATCTATTGTTCAGGTAGAGAATGATGTTGGAAAGGATATTGATATGGGAAGATGTGGATGCAAGCTTCTAGTTCAACTCCTAAACGAAGTATATACTAGGGTATGCGAGCTTACTCATATATTGTTTTGTGTTTGATATAAGGTAAAGTCTGGTTTCTGGAGAATTAGATACTTTTGATTTCTACACCACCTCTTAGCTATCTAGTTTTGGCAATAATCATGAGAAACTTATGCAAAAAGAACATCTACATCCTGGAAATAATTTTTAGGATAAAGAGTTTGATAATCACATTGATTTGGGGCGAGTTAACCCAAATTTGATTTGAAGGGAATGCCAATATCATTGTCCATTGGTTTCGATCTTTGTTCTCCACCGTTAAATACATATGGAGCACATCACTTGCCTATTAAGAAAAAAGTGAAAAGCGGTGGTGGTTGGCATCTTGGAAGGCATGGTCCCTGATTTGAAACTTTGCAGTGTTTGGTGGGGGTAGCAATATGGGGCCTGTTCTTTATTCTTACAGGAGGAGAGAGAGAGTCATTTTAGCCAGGATTTATTAAATATAATATGCTTATATGCACCAACATCAAACTAGGTTTCTGACTTCATGCTATTATTACTGGGACCTACTTTGAAGCAATGTTCTAAAGCCGTGCACTTGTCTTGCCAAAATTTTCATTTCATAAGCAAACTAGTGATGGGTTCAGAATTCGTTGATGTTGTTTCTAGTGTGAAATTGACTTGCCGTTTGTATAACAATTCATGTTTGTTCCTCAGATGCTTGGCTATTTCCAACATTTTAAGTTTGGTCTCCATTTTCAATCTATGCTTTTTTGGCTGGTATGTACAGTTCTTTCTGCTGTTAAGCTTCTCTTGAGATCTTTTATTTTATCTATGATGCTGATGACTAGTTCAAAGTTATTTGTTATTGTTATTGCTAAACAGGGTGCAATGAGAGAATCAGTACCTAAGCAGAAGGCTACTGCTCAAATTACTGGAGACCATACTGCTACCAGTGATGTGGGCTCTAGCTCAGTTCAGGCAGAGAAGGAGAAGAAAGTAGTCTCATCTTTCATAAATGATGAAATGTCTGCTGTTATATTGGATGTTTCTCTTCAGCGAATGCCGAAAAAAGTTGTTTCTCTTCAGCGGATACACATTGTAAAAGATCCTTCATTGAACTGACCAGGTTCTCAAAGTGAAAGAAATTCACTGCTTTTGCTTAACCAACACATGCTCCACCAACCCTGTCATAAAAGAATAGCTTCTTTACGTGTATGGGCTCAATTGTGTTGAATAGACTCCTTAGTCTTTTGCATTTCCGGAGACAGAATAATAGATGAAATAAGGAATAATTGAACCACTTAGAGAAATCAACAATCTAGAGCTCTGAATGGACTAGATATGGCAGGCTTCAGATTTATTCAAACCTGAACCTGTCAGGTCCGCCGACTCAGCCAGAATCCAGCCTGTCAAATTTGTGCTCACCTTGGTTGAGTTTGGATTTTCATTTTTCATTTTGCCAAACAAATTGATCCTAAAAGCCCATTTTAGTATTTCTTTTGCAAACAAATCCATTCATTTTAAAAATAATTATTAAAAACAAAGCAAACCAATTCTAAGAATTCTAAGTTATATGTATCATATATGATAGTTTAGTTGGGGTCAATTTCACAAAATAAACCCAACCTGGAAATAATTCTGCTGAAAACTTAAAACCTGACTGAGCTCAGGGTGTGAAATCGTAAGGCCTGAATTCATTTTCTTGAAAGAATTTGGGTCGGTCTTGGGTAAGAACTCTAGTTTCTTCACCAGTCCACCATTAAGCATAATAAAATTAAAATGGATGATGTATGAAAATCAAAATAAATAAATCATATTGTGTAATATAGAAACTGTTTCTATGAAGCAAAATGTATTGCAAGTCACAAAAGTAAATACCTATGTACGTATGCATCATGGAGACATAAATACTGAAATGAATATTCTAATTTTATTATAAACCATAAATATCATGAAAATTTTGGGGTTAGAGAAGTTAAAGATGATTGAAGGAAAATGAAGATGAGGAAACTTGTAAGACTTTATAGTATTTATTACATGGAAGTGTTTAGAGATTAACATTATAGATTAATATTTAGTACGGCTAACTAACCTCTTAAACCAGTTTAATTACAGTCTTAGAAAATGACTGCTGGATGGAGTAGAGTTGGTAGCTAATGATGAGAATAAAGGAAATCCACAACAATTATACAGACCATGGGTGAATACAACTTGTAGGCCATACCATGAAACTTTGGGTGGAGTAATTGGGCAAAGGCTAAGAATAACCAACTAATTTGGAGATTCAATTTGGTCAAATGCCATTCAAACAAACAACATTTGTACTTACAAAGGTGCTTGATGAAAATATTTGTTTAGAAGCAGATACACATTACTTTTCATCATTTTAGAAAGATATCTTGATGAAGTTCCTAAGTAAAACTGTGATGGGTTTTAGGAAGAAAAGGTGTCAAGTAGGTTTATTTTAAGTCATGTATGTATGGAGGAGTGTTGCTTAATGAACAGGCAATTGGATGAGAGACTTGTACATTTCTAGTCTCCACGAGCTTACTTCAACAGGCAATGGGAAATTCGTAAAAAAAATTTCCTTATGTGTGCATGAATGTTTTATTAGGATGTGAAAGTAGTGTACCTTAATCCTTAGGATGTGAATTTATGCATTATAGGATGAATCCTTCCATATGTATGATGCTCAAATTTTTGTAGTTAAATTTCTCTCTGTTTAATTTTGGTAACTTTGAACAGCTTATGTACACTACGAATAGTCAAATAATGTTCTCTTTCATAACTGTAGGTATAATGTTATTGGATTGTCAGCAACAATTGCGGACGAATTTTTCCGATGCATGGACAGCTCCTTAGTTGCAGTCTCTCTTATGGAGAATGTACAATCAATGGAGTTTAGACATATACGACAATTAATTCACTTGGTTCTAATACCGCTGGTCAAGTTCTGCCCAACGGATTTATGGGGGTCATGGCTAGAAAATCTGTTGCATCCACTATTTCTCCACTGCCAGCAAGCTCTTTCATGTTCATGGGACAATCTTCTACGCGAGGGTAGAGCAAAGGTCCCCGATACTTTTAGCAATCTGTCTGGGTTGGAACTAAAGGTGGAAGTAATGGAAGAAAAGCTGTTATGAGGTTTGACCCGTGAAATGTGTTTCCTCCTTTCAACTTTAGCATCACCATCCCTAAATAATGGGCTTCCTTCATTGGAACATTTCGGGCATGCCAACCACATGGAAGTAGCAGTAAAGGATTTGGATGCATTTGCATCAAATTCAATGATTGGGTACAAATCTGTAAACTACCTCTTAAGCTTTCATATCTGAAACTATGTTGCGATCTTGTCAAGTTTTATTTTATCGTATGAAACAAAGGCCCTGCACAATTGATCTCTTATGTCTTTTTGTTAAATATATGACATATATTTTAGAGAATATAACAAACATACAATTATTTTATTTTTCAAGGAATTGTATGTCCTTCCTGTCCTAAAATGAATTTAGAGTAATAGGAAACACCCACTAAATTTTATACTTGTTAAGTTTCTCATCCTAAAGTATTTTTTGAGATAAAGAGTTCATGCCATCCATTATTATTAATAATAAAAGAGAGAGAGGCTGGGGTGGGGGGGGTGGGGGGGTGGTGGAGGGGGTGTTGGCAGGGAGGGGGGGAAGATAACCAAACTTCTTTAGATATTTTAACAAAAATATATTTTCAAAGTAAACTTGTAAGATCTGAGAAACATTTAAATTTATATTTTACCAAATTATCCCTGATTAATGTGTTGTTGCAGCTTTCTCATTGGACATAAAGGTCTTGCTCTTCCTGCGCTTAAGATAAGTATTGAAGTACTTACTTGGACAGATGGTGAAGCCGTGGCTAAAGTTATTTCCTTTTGTGGAGTTGTAATTCTGCTTTCCATCTCAATAGTTAACGTGGAACTCAGAAACTTTGTTGCTAAGGATTTATTCTATGCCGTCATTCAAGGCCTGACACTCGAATCAAATGCTATTATAAGTGGTGATCTTGTTGGTCTGTGTCGGGAGATTTTTATCTCTCTCAGAGACCCTTCTCCAAGACGGGTCTGTTTAGGATAAAAAAAAAAATCGTTGGAGCTTGTATTTTTTCAGTGGAAACAATTATAGATACTGATAAGCAAATTGTGATTTATGTACAGGTTTTGCTTTCCCTCCCTTGTATCACTGAGGCTGATTTACTTGCTTTTGAGGATGCTTTGACGAAAACAACTAGCCCTAAAGAACGAAAGCACCATATGAGAAACTTGTTGCTGTTAGCTGCTGGGAACCAATTGAAAGCTCTTG
Source organism: Iris macrosiphon (assembly GCA_036927795.1). Classification (NCBI taxonomy): domain Eukaryota; kingdom Viridiplantae; phylum Streptophyta; class Magnoliopsida; order Asparagales; family Iridaceae; genus Iris; species Iris macrosiphon. The sequence goes on along the minus strand of JAYESA010000006.1, from coordinate 25,968,372 downwards.
CTGCTCAAAAGATCAAAAATGTCATAACCAATGTTACAGGTAACCATTGTTTCTATTCCAAATTTCCAATATATAGACTTATGTTCTCTTTATTTAAAATTAATGATCTAGTTACGATTGGAAATAGATTTGTGTATCTTCATCCATAGATCAAGATCACAAATGTCATAACCAATGTTACAGGTGAGAATTGTTTCTATTCCAATATATGGACTTATGTTCTGTTAATTTAGATGTGTTCTCAGTTCCTGCTATTTTCTGTCCTGAAAAAAATCCCACCTTGTTTCTTAACATCCTGATACGAGGATATCAAACATGGATTAAGAAATTATGAAGATATATATTTTAAAAAACTATAAATGGTTTTCCTTTGCTACTATGCTAATAGTGTCTAGATTAGGAAAGTGTTCAACTCAGTTCTTTGGCTTTCTGCCGCAAAGGTGAATATCTATCAACAAAATTTGTCATCCTTCACTTGAACCTAGAAGCGTCTAGTATAAGGCTCACAAAAGGGTTCTCTTGGTCGCAGTAGCTTCAAAAGTATGACCAATAATGTAGGTCTGCTGCCAACTGGCTGTTTGGATTCTGAAGCAACATTGGGTATATAGCTGGCAAATAGAAGGAAATTGGTACCCACTGATTGAGGTTTTTAAAAGTTGGGCCGAGAACCATTTTTAGGTGTTGGTAATTCTTACTTGGAGCCATTGTGCAAGTTGCCCAGCAAAAGCTCATATGAATGGTTGCACAATAAATGCTTCAAGATATTTTTGTACCTCTGGTGTCATCTTTAAATAAATAGATGAATAGTGTAGAATTATTAGATATCAATGAGTTTTCCTCAATGCCATTTGTGCAGTGGAATGGAGATTTAACGCTGACTAAGTTCCTTTAAACTGTAATGTACTGCTGTGGCCGGATGTTTCTTAGTCAAATTGACACATCACATGGGACAGATGATGGAATATAAACAAAGTGGTATTGTAAAAAAAAAAAAAAAAACCTTGTTTTCCTTCTTCCTTAGAATGAAATAATAACATAATGGTAACAGTAAATTAAGTTTCCTATAATTACATTGAATATATAACCTATGAAAGAAATATGTTTTAGGAATAACTTTATTTTCACATAGGATTCATTTGTATCGTTAACATTACCAACACGGAGCAAAAGAAGATAAAAAACATACGTAGTATATGACGGTCTAGCGATCAATGTAGAACACATTTTATGGTAAAGTATGTATGCATTTCTGATGCAATGGGCTTCCAGACATAGACACACTACTTTGTCAAGGTCTTCATAGTCATCTTTCTTTCTCCGAGCCAAATGATCCAAAGGAACGCATTATAAGCTTATGACGATCCTGTTTAACATTCAAACTGTAGTATTCTATTCGTCTGTTGTGGATAAGTTCTACTCGGCACTTACTCCCTGCCATATGTTTTGTGTTTTTCAGGTAGAACCTGCACAACATCCGCAGCTCGTGTGCCCAGTATTCAAGATGACAATTCCGTTGGGCTAGCAGCAATAACATGACCAAACAGTGTACATGGGTATGCTTCTGATGGCCTTGTTTACTGTACAGAGATGGGTTCAAAGGCCTCAATTAGAGAACTCATTGCCTACTGGGCAGCGCCGTGATTTAAGCGTAATCATATTTATCGTCTTGTGGTGATGTTATGTGAACACACTTGAAAGTGTGTCATCTTTTGAGTTGGTGTATATATGTATCGGTTGTCGAATTCTCACTCACCTGTATCTGAGAATAACCTTATCACCACCTTGGGGTCAATCAGTTAGTATGTTTATATCAGTCTAGTGCTGAAGTTTTAATGTTTGCATCTAAGCTCATCTTTTTATTTTCTTACTGTTATGAAGTTGCAATGTAAGACTGCATTTGGCGACGATTCAAGGAAAGGTAAGGAAAGGGAATTGAGTTCATGTGGGTGTAACCGAACTCGAGTGACTCTTGTGGTTACCGATGAGAGGTATAAGATCATGACTGGGTGGTAGAAGATCAGTGGATCGAGCCACGGGAGCGTATTATTCCTTCCATTTATAAATGGTGAAAGTTGGGAGATAGTGGGTCCAAACACATGCAATGCAGTGTGCACAAAGTCTGTCTCAAGTGTTATCGTCAATGCGCATGTGGACTAATAGGAATTGAGTGTACTAGCGCACATGAGTGCACATGTGATGTAGGAATCAATTTCTATTGGTCCACATATGCATCGTTCATATAGATATGAGCCTATGGCTCATATTCCATTTATCATATATATATATATATATATATATATATATAAACTATCATCCTTGTGTGGATGTATAAGACCCTAGTGTAGGATATTCAAATATCTATAGAAACGATCATAGATAATTTTCTTCCAATGTATATACCATCACGTGTTACATATCCATATCAAATAGGAATAAAGTGTACTTTATTGATTTCAAATGTGTTGGTGGAATCTAAAATTCTCCCCTCCCTTTATTCATCTCTGGGTTAAAATTTCTACCAAGGAAACATAAACTTTGTTGTTTTATTTTGGACCAAAAAGAACTAATTACTGTTTGAATAATGCTAAGTTTACAACCAAATGATTACAACCCTCTTACAACCTCTCTTTCCCACCCTGACATGTGGATCCCATCTGGCCCCACCTGTCAGTGACCATGGTTGTAAAATGATTGTAAGCATTTGGTTGTAACTGTAGCATTACTCTTAGCGTTTATATTCCAAATTTTAAACCAGAGTTTAAGCCATAGCATGTCTTGACATTCTTTCTAGCATATGTTAGTTGTTGTCCTTTTACTAATGTTCATGGTATAATAAAAACTAAATTTTAACTTTATACTCTCAACTATTTCAATTTTTCAACTTGATATCATATAAATATTAAATAATAACAATATATTTTCAACTTGGTACCTTTCGTATGTCACGAATTAAGTATTCAGTTAAATCTTTTTTGTGTGACTAAATTACCCTCTTTCTTCCTTGCCCTTAGGGTTGCAAATGAGGCAAGTCGTTTGCGAGATGCTCGAAGCTCAGCTCGATAAAAGCTCGTTTGAGCACGATTAGTTTAGTAAACAAGTCGAGCTCAACTTCATTTTCGAGCTCGTTTAATAAACGAGCCAAGCTCAAGCTTAGAAGTACTTGGCTCGTTTGAGCTCGCGAGCTGGCTCGTTTATGAGCTTGCGAGCTAACTCGTAAGCTGGCTCGTTTAGGATCTCGTTGCTGGCAGTCTACCAATTTGTTTTGTTATTTAAATTTAAATTTGTTCTTTGTTGAAGTCTAATTTTTTGTATGTTTGTTAACAATATGGCTGTATGCGTTATATATTTACATGTCCTTATTAATTGATATTAAGAAACCTTTTTAATTGTATTTTTATAAATAAATTGTTAATATTACATGTACTTGAATTCAAACTTAACTAACTTGAAATCGAACTTGTTAAGCTTGAAATCAAGTTTAACGAGCTTGATTTTGAATTTATCAGGTCAAGTTCGAGCTCAAACAAAACAAAGTTCTAAGTTCTAAAATAAAAAAAACTTATCAAACTTGAACTCGATTAATTCTAATCAAGTCAAGCTTAAGCTTATAAAAGCTTGATTCTACTTGACTCATTTGCAGCCCTACCAGACTCGTTCCGTACTATCATGTCTTGTATAATTATAATTTTAGTACGAGGTTGTCTAATTTTAAAGTTGAGAGTATTGGTTGAGGGTATAAAGTTAAAATTAAGCAAAAGTAAAATTAGGATCCAAAGCTTTCAAATTAGAATCCAAAGCTGCCTCCAAAACCCCTCTCGTTAAAAATTCATCGAACCCAACAAAACTACTGCAGCAGCAGCAGCAGCAGCAAGAGCAAGGTTCCCTTTATTATTATTTTTTTTCTCTTTCACCAATGAAAGAGCTCTCATTTTTCTCTTGACCGATCCAATCCCACCTCTCCCCTTTGTATTCTCCATCACTTTACTCTTTTCCATGCCAACCCTAATATCAAATCTTGAAAACCAGCCGAATAATGCTTCACCCCTCTCTCTCTCTCTCTCTCTATGTTTCCCTAAACTCAGCCTCATCCGAATGCACGAATACTCCTTCACACCTCTCTCTCTCTCTCTCTCTCGATCGAATACTCACAGCCTCACAGCCGAAAGCCGAATACTCAAATACTCCTCCACCCCCACGCCCCCTCTCTCTCTCTCTCTCTCTCTCTCTCTCTCACAGCCGAATAATCAAATACTCTTTCCCCCCCTCTCTCTCTCTCTCTTTCTCTCCTCTTCTCCCTAAACTCACTTCGTTTTTTCTTCTTTTTCTCCTCTTCTTCCTCTTCACCTCTCCTTCTTCAAACCGAACCGACCGTCCTCCCCTACTCCGGCCGGCCGAGCTCCATCACCGAGCTTCCTCCTCCACCTCAGCTGCTACCCTGGCCTTAAGGTTTTGCTCTTATTTTTTTTCTTAAAATTTTTTATTTTGCTATATAAAGAATCTTAATTTTTCCTTCTTCTTGAGCTTGGATCTTTTATTGGCAGATGGCTTATTAATATGTGCTTGCAAGTAACTAAGATTGTTAGTTTGGTTCCAGTAGATATTTTGGAGCAAGAGGGACTTCAAGGTGTTCCTCCAGACCGATACATATCATGGACCACCACCACCACTGCGATGATACTTGTTCGCCACCGCCGCCGCGGGGTTCTCTTATTGTTCTAGAAGGACTGGACCGGAGCGGAAAGACCTCCCAATGCGCGCGGCTGGTCTCCCACCTGAAGGACAAGGAGGGGCTGCCGGTCGAAGCGTGGCGGTTCCCGGACAGAACCACCTGCGTCGGGAGCATGATATCCGCGTATCTCGCCAACCAATCGCAGCTGGACGACCGAGCTGTCCATTTGCTCTTCAGCGCCAACCGCTGGGAGAAGAGGTCCCCATTCAATAGATCTATTTTCGACGTCGAGGCCCTGGATATCGACTTATATATATATATATATATATGTATATTTTTTGTCTGCAGAGTGCTGATGGAGAGCAAGCTGAAGAGCGGAACCTCGCTTGTCGTGGACCGCTATTCGTATTCCGGAGTGGCGTTCTCGACAGCGAAAGGACTCGATATCGAGTGGTGCAAGGTGGTTTGGCTTAACCTGGATAAATGTGGTTCAGGCTGTATACGCAATAGAATTGTGAAAGAACCCTTTTTTTTCTCTTACAGGCTCCTGAAGTAGGTTTGATCGCTCCGGACCTTGTTTTATTCCTTGATGTACCACCAGAGGTATACAATTGTCGTTTCTTGTAATAATGGCAGTCTGGTATATACAAAATTTTCAGTTTGACTACATAAACTCAAATAGGAACTCAAAATAAGTACTTGCAATCCGGTGGTTATGACACTTGGACTTATTTTTCTGGTCCTTGAAAGCGTAATTACTTTTTCTGTTGAGGCTCTTAAAAAAAATCAAAGGATAAGATGCATGTAACCCAACGATTTTTCATTGCCGAGTTTTAAAAATTAGTAACTTATGAGTTACTCTAGGATTTTTGCAGATTTTTAGGAGCAATAAGATATTAGTTGAAGGAACTGATTCTATAGCCAGGGGTAGGTCTAAACGAACTTGATTAAGACCGTAAAAAAAGGATTTGTTTTTTCTTAATGTTACGGAGGACATGGCCCTTAAATGAGCTGAATGGAACAGAAGGATTCAAATAAGCAACCTAAGTTTTTTTTTTTGGGATAAAAGGCTCTTTGTTGTCTTATATGACTACTTTCATGGAACGATTCTCTAGTCCATTGATTACATCCTGGTTTTGACATATCATTCACTATTTATGCTTTATATTTTATTTAAAGACCCCATGGAATTATTTTTTACAATTGCAAAGAGGTCAACCTAGTTTGGTTTCGTATGAATAAGAAAATCATTAGTGGAAGCTCTTCTTTTGTTACCTGTCAAAATTACTAGGAAAGAGGTTAGTTTAGCATGGAGCTGTGGCAACTAAAGTGATTCACATAACAAAACAGAAATTGGAAGTCATGTAAATTCGTTATTTTTTATGCAATATAAATGGCCATGTATTTTGGTGGTTGACAATTAGATACATGATTATGTTTATGTAACAATTATTGTCTTTGTTTTCATAATTTTAATAGCTATCACGAAGAATGTATAGTCCAGATCTGACATTTTGATGTTTTGTGATATGTTCACACTCTTGACTAACATTGGTAAAGTTTTTTTTCCTTTTTTATTTACAATTAAACCAAACATAGAACAATGTCTTAAGTTTGTAATCATCAATCTACTGAGTTGTGAGATTCAAATTTCTTGTAATTAGCTCTTATTTACTTATGCTTTACTTTATTTTTCTGCTTGTTTGTTGGTTATTGGTGAGGGCCTATGATATGAGGAATTTCAAGGTCAGGGTCTAATTTCTTGTTACTACTTTTCTTTTCTAATATATGAATCATTAGTCTTATAGAAAATAAAGCAAATCATGGTTCCTGTTTCACCTCGACCATGTGGAGTGCACTTTAGCATTTCGTAATTGTTTCAACTTTCTGACAAGCTCATGGGGCTACATCATCATGTATCTTGACATGCCAAATTTTTCTGTATCAGAAAGCAGCAGAAAGAGGAGGCTATGGCACCGAGAGATATGAACACCTTGAATTTCAAAAAGAAGTTGCGAAGCATTATAACCTCCTCCGTGACCCAACTTGGGAGGTAACTACCATCTTATTCATATGTTAGATGATTTGTCCTTAGTCCGCCTGACATTTTTTTTAATTTTGTTTCTTTAACTTGCAAGTTTTTGTCTTTTTCGAGACATATGCCTGTCTATTTGTTATGGGCAATAATTATCATGGCAAATTTGCAGTCCATTTCTTTGTAGGTTTTGGAAACCTGGAGAATTGGTATAGTTAATTTGTTATTTATGTTGTTAAATTGCGGGGTATCAATCATGTATCTGGTTGCTTGATTACCGTATCGGAGGGTATCATAAGTTACATTATACTGTTGGCAACTATATTGGAAATTAATATAGAACATATAAGGATGAGTTGAAAACCTTCAGGAACAATAAAGAGTATCATTAAGCATCTTTGTTGGCAATCATTATAATGCTGACAAATAAAAGTGAAATTGAAACAATACAGGTTAGACAACCATATTAAGTTCTTAGCATCCATATATTTATCCATCTAACGCCATAACGTTCTTATTAGAAAAAAAGAACATGTTCATTGTACGCTAGCAAGTATAACAAGTGCAAGTGTGTAGGAAATTCATAATAGTTAACATCGCAAGTATATGATGGAGCGACAAGCACATAAACAGCAAAATAAAGGATTCGTGTTCGTAAGCACATAAGCAGCAAAACAAAGGATTCGTGTTCGTAAGCACATAAGTAGCAAAACAAAGGAGTCCTGTTCTAATACATGCATGTAAATTTTATTGGGGGATTGCAAAGTAGAGAAGTCATAATTGTAAAATACCTATAATTTGGGTGAAGCTTCAAACCCAATACCTAGTAGGTAAAAACTAAATACATTACCAAATGGAGCACTATTGATAATAAATTGAGTAGTGGAGGGTCAAACGTATTATATGTGTTTGCAAAAATTGTATGAAGGATCCGACTCTTGGATATGCACCCGTACCTGACACCCATACCCGAGTCCATGTAACATAGGTCGCAATAGAGAGCTCTCTTCTAAATCATTGGTATGACTATCGAAATCGTGAGCATCAACATGGATCCAGATTCAAGTGTTAGAACATGCCCTTTAGCTATTATTCTTAAGAAATCTATTATGTTTGTTGAAATTTGAAAGGAGGGGGGGGGTGCACTTCCATTATTAATAAGTTGACTGACCTTAGTATCCTTAGACCCAGGTCGTACCAAAGTGAAAGAAGGCTATCGAAATAGGTACTTGTTTGATTAATCGCACTATTCAATAGCTCACCTTTTCTTTTCAGATTCTGATCACAAACAAAAATGGGAAAAGTCAAACATGAGAACATTAATTCTATTAAACTTGATGGATTTTGGTCGATCGCTACGAGGGCAACGCCTCTATTAATCAAAAGCATGTCTTTCATCAAAGACCAAGGTTGTGAAAAACGCTAGGCTAATCTGGCGGGCACCCGCCGCCTAGCACCTAGCCTGCCTAGGTGGCCGCCTAGATGTAGGCGGTTCAAAAAATATAAATACAAATTAAAAAAACCTAATAAAAATTGCATAAAAAGTCCATAAAATTCCATAACATGCATAGTCGGGCGTTGGAGGGATTAGGCGGACGCCTAGGCGGGCATCGGACAGATACCAACCGCCTTTTAGAACAGTGTCAAAGACTATCGTCAAGTTACTACGGATGCTCCTTTTATAAGTCAATAATGCTTGTTCCGTCTGGGTGGAATCCGTACATCACTAGTGTAGTGGAAACGTGAACCCTAACCGTCCGATTAAGTACCGGTTGCTTCACAGGTAACCCACTTAGGTTAGGGGGCATTGTCATGGCATATTCGGGTGGAATATTCGTTTTCCAGCTTGATTGAACCTGAACCACTTCAAACATCAACTTGACCCCTAACTTTTTCGGCAGGCCATAATTCACAATTGCTTAGCTAAGGTAATGAAGTATTGCGATGCTCCACTCCTCAGCGTCCTCTTGAACTTTGCCTTCCCGCGAGGGAAACGAATGGACGTTGTGGCGTGGTTGGGGCAGCTATATACCATTAGAATGGTTCATTTGGTTATTTTTTTTCCCAGACCGATGACTCGATTTTTAGGACTCCTTACTATTATAGGAGGATGTCGTCCCTCATCCCACGAGTAGTTTTGGTTGTTTAATATCTAAATATAAAAGTTAGACTAGCGAAGTGAGATTAACGCTAGTGAGTCTACTGGAGCTACTCACTTCGATCAATTAGCGAATATTTTGACCGATACAAAATCAATGGTGATCTATTCTGAAATGAAACTTAGCACTTTTTTCTTATAGATTCTTGGGGCTATGCGTTTGTAGAATCAGTCTATCTGAACCGAAGACGCACTTCTCAGATTAATAACGTTATCCAGGATCTCTTATTGGAGGAAGAACCGGTATCATCACATATTTGAAAAACGAATTCCGATTCATGGATCTCTCGGTTCGTGATATAAGTAGGTCAAATTAGATCAGATCAAACCATTCCTCGAAGGCTTTACTGATTACTCTTTCAAACGACTGTTGTTGCCGTTACTCAATAGTTTTCTGTTGAGGTGTTTCATGTAGAGGTACTTAAATTGGATTAATTACGTAAATCAAAAGACAATAAGTATCTTTATTATGGTTGTTTTATTTTGTTCCCAATTATGAAATATGAAGCCGATAAGATATGTATGAGAGTTGGAGAAATAGAAGGAACATGTATTACGTGTGCAAAATCTGAGGCGTCGTGTGAATTTTCTACAATAGTAGGTATTGAAGAATCAGTACATGAAAATTTAAAGAAATTGCATTGAGAAATAATCTATAAGGAGTTAAAGACATCCATTTTCGTCGAGAGTTCTAGATATTTAAGCATCTCATCGTCTTTTGTAGAAATAGTAGACACAACATAGCATATACCTAACCTGACGGAACCGACTGATTTGTGAAAGACTTCAGTCCGACTCACCACAAAATAGAGATAAGTGGGTTGAGCAATAATTTCAAATGTCAAATGAAAAAACAATTGCATTATTTTTTCGTAGGCCAATGAAAAGGCAAATTGAGCATGTCGATATAGCCATTATAAATTATCTCGATGGATTAGGAAAGGGTTAAACCGGATCTAGAAAATAGCTATGAGCTCTTGCTTAGCAAGGCTTCTCGCTTGATTGATCATTACTTTCAGTTACATAACTTATCCGTTATGCCATCACACAGCAGTTTGGACGTAGTTCACTACCTAGAGAGCTTAAATACTGCAACAACAACGTTCCTGGGTGCATACCACGCTCAATCTTCTTTTAGAATTACAGAATCCAGCTAGTGAGCTCTACATAGAAGCAACCAGACTCATGTTGTCAAGCTTCTAAGGCTCTCTGGTTGGATGGTTGTACGTTTTTTTTTGGTAATGTCGATCCACAAGCAAGGAGCGCAGAGCGAGAGAACGAAGTGAGCTTTAGTGATGTCGAAATTTGCACCTATTTGTATCTATTTAGTGATAGTCCGCTAGTTTCTTTGACCCCACTCGGTGTTCCTCTTCTATTTAGTTTTTGCTTCCAATAGTTCGACCTATCTAGAAAAGTTGTCGGCTCACGTATGTGGTTCTGATTTTTATGTTGATGCCAAAAGTCGTTTCGATATATGATTATTATGGTTTGTATTTTATTTATTTTCCATGATCCGGAAGTTACCCTTCCTTCTCCTTGGACAGTACCTCCCAACAAGATTGATCGTTTGGATCTTGGTCCATGATGACCTTTTATTGATTTTGACGATTGAGTCTCTATGAATAGAAAATGGGTGCTTTGGATATGGAGTAAACTAATGATAGTGGGGGTATAGGAAAGAAGGATACAATCAATCGTAAAAACGACATAGGAGGCCTTAAAATCGATCGTTAATCGATTTAAAACCGATTTAGGTACATTTTCCAATTGAGAAAACCCCAATCGATTCACTTCATGTCCCTTCATACCAATAGAAAAGTCAGATATTTGCTACAGCTTGCTTCACTTTGATACATCTATAAGATAGTTTAAGCATATGATGAAAAGCTAAAGCGATAATGGATCCATGTCGACAAGGTTTAGTGCTCCGCTAGAGTCAGATTGCACAATAACAATATTTTATTGATCACTTTTGATAAGTTATAGACCAACCAAAATGACTATGCAGCTCAGCCTCAAGACTGTTGTTGCACTTGTTGAATCATGCTTCCATGAGCATACGTCATTGCATGCCTTCCCTTTCCGCTGGAGCTTTATGGGCGTTACCCCGTTCCCCAATCAGATATTTGGATGTGAGCTATACTCCGTGAAGAGCCACACAGGAGTATGGCCGCTACCCCCATTCTTCTAACCGTCATCTGTAATCCGCACGTATTTTTGCACCCTGGGAATAGAGAAAGAAATGAGTTGTACGCCTTGTAAATATTTAAGTTGGCGCAAAACTTTTTTCTTTGTTTCTCTATAAAAGTGATGTGACCTCTCAAACCTTCATTATGCAACTCCATTTTGTGGTTATCAGTAACCTGGCCATCTAATCCTTCATTTCCTTATGAGTAGCCGTCGCACGGGTTCGACACTCTTTATCGTCCAAGCTCATTGGGCCAATGGTCGGTCTAGCTCTCACTCTTATCCAATTTTATTTTCCCTGAGGGGGTCTGAGTAGTAAGCAAATCAAAGACCTGAGACAAAAATGAGATTCTTGCAAATTTCAATCGCGGTGGAGAAAGAGGCCCCTTAAAGCCAAACGTATGCCAAGTGGTTGAGAGTGCGACAATATGGACTGAATTGAAGAATCCTTCCTTTTTGCCTATCGTGCAAGATTCGTAGTCGCTCGTGCTCTTGGAGAAGGTAGCTTTGCTTGACTGAGAGAAGAAGAAGAATCAAGCTTGCTAAGCTCATTGCCTTCGTCTTACTTCTATTATTCAGTATGGCTTACTTCGCTCGCATATGAATGTGGCAACTAAATTCTTTTAGAAGGTGGAGCTGCTAGATATAACTTTACACTTTCAACGATCATATTAGGCACTTTAATGTTGTAGGAGAATCGAGATACATTTGACCGACCGCGAGGACTATATTTGGATGTGAGCTATACTCCGGATCCGTTATATAAGACCTCAAGCGCCAGCTGATCATAAGAACAATAAAGGAACGTAGTACTCCATGTTACAGTGGCGACACCACATGAGGTACTTTGACAGGCTAAAGCCTCGGCTTCAGGCCATGTCATAGCGGCGTAACACTGCATATAGTCAAGGATACAGCATACATGGGCTTGGAGGACTTTTGATATTCTGTCTTTGTAATTCTACCATAAAGTTTTATGCTATTAGTTCAAAGAGAAATCTAGTAGGCATCTAGCTTTTGGTTCAAAGAATGATCATTGACTGGGAGAATATCAGGAACAATAGGTAGTCCTTTGAGATATTGAGGGGTTATGGACCCAGAACCACTGTTGTCTACTATCTGTTCTTTGAGTAGAACAAGATCCTGTGGGAGGATGGCTTAGACGCTTTAATGAGTTCTAAGACATTTGGAATGCCCAGCGTGCTTTACAGGAAGCACGGTAGCACAACACTACAAATGAGCAGAGAACTCCATGCTACAGTAGGTGACACCATCATGAGGTTCCTCGATAAGGTAATGGCTAGGCTTCGTGAGCCGTCACAGCGGCGTAGCACCGCATATAGGCAGGTGGCCTAATATTATAAAATGAAGAGTGGTAGGCAACACTACAAAGAGGCCGGTGTCCTCATGTTACAGTGGTGTGACTCCACCAAGAGGTACCTAGAGAGGGTAAAGCCTCGGCTACGCGAGCCATGTCACAGCGGCATAACACCACAAGGAAGCACAAGGCTTCATGCTGGGTAGTTTGGCACTACAAAGAGGTTGGCACCTCATGCTACAGTGGATGACACCGCAATGAGGTGGGACCTCGGCTTTGGGCCATGTCATAGCGAAGTAGCACCGCAAGGAAGCACAAGGCTTTATGCCAATGACTCTTTAAAATAACTCACCTAGAGTGTATAGAAAGAGATATATGCCGTCTTTTGCGGGTAAATTTGTAGACGTCCAAGATACATACATCAAAACCAGACATGCACAGGACTTTTAATGTGCAACCGGAAGCACAATTGATGTCATTGTGTGAGTGAGAAGAATTGCAGCTATGGTGCATAATTCAAGGCTTAGTCCATTCTTGTATCATACTATTATTCGACCCATGTGGGAAGATTCAAGTCGAAGCGACATCTATCCTAATGCATGATGGGCAGTCACTGTCGGGAACGTTCAACCCATATATTGAGATATGTGGGGATTGTTGGTATTTTTGCCTTTGGACTAGTAAAAATAGTCCCACATTGGCTACACCACCAAGTAGGTATCTCAATATAATATTTTGTATGTGTTGAGGTGTACACATGGGGTGTGGTGGGGCACATGAGTGCCATGTGGGAGTATTTTATTAGGAGAAAAAAGGATTAACTACTTAATGAAAGCTTTTAAGCTTTTTGTCATGCTCTTTGATATTTTTCTATAGGAGCTAACGACTCGGACTTGGACTCGGGCTCAATGGCGCAAAATGGTGCTTTATTGACGCACTTTGTACTTAGCACGTCAGTATCGTCGCAAGACGCTTGTGCGCTTTTGTTGTGCTCGTGCGCGAGTTTTATGCTCGGGCTGCATGCGCGTGTTGTATGAGCGGGCGCTGAGCTGGTGCTGAACGGACGCTGAACGGTCCCTGACCGGGCTATGCATTGGGCTGCGATTGTGGGATATCAATTTTGTATATTGGCTTTTTATCCCACATCGGAAAGAACAAGAGGATGGGCTTCCATCATTCCCTATGTAAAGAGCCATCTAGCCTCCTTTTGATACACAATTTTTTTTTTTGAGAAAGAGGAATCCAAAGGAGTCCGTTCGAGTCACACAAAGAGGTGACTACGAGCGTTCCAGAAGTTCTCTTGTGAACTTGCTGGCTCCTAGGAGCAGATCGTTAATAGATGACGAATCTTGCTTTGAGCAACGGTGGTCTTCATCACCCTAGCAAAAATAATTTTTATTCTATATTTCTCTCTTCTTCCAGTTGTAAATGTTATGTCCCAATTGCAATTGCGTTTGCAAGAAAGAACGTGTTTTTGGTTCTTGAATTCTAAGATGGAGAAGGAATTCTAATCAGCAACTATATTCTAAATTATATAGTTCTTCGTTGTATCGAGGTATATCAGAGAGGAAACTTTTGTGTGAACTCCTGATCTCGACTTCAACTTCTTGTTCTACCATATTTGATTAAGCCTCGGGACTAACACTATTTAGTCGACTTGCTGCTTAGCCCACCAGGCTGGCACCTTACTAAATAGATAGAAACTGAGGAAGGTATGCATTTAAATATTAATGAATATCCTCATTTACAACAACAATATAAAAAATAAGCAGCAATAACAACAGTGAAACATAGGAGTTCTGTTCACATTCAGAATATTGATTCAAAACAAGCATGTGTACAATAAGATTCATCACAACAGATACGAGATTGTCAGGATATAGATTTTTCATTCAATAGCGACATAGAATTGATCAAATATGAAACAGGAGAGAAAAAGACTTAGAAAATCAACAAACAGTAGAAACTCAGAAGAATATGAAACATGACTTCTCCAAATGGCCAACAAGGAACAGTAGAAACATAAACAAAAGGTAAAAAAATATTTTGCAAAAAAGCAACAATATTAACCGAGAACACAAAACTGTGTTGTATCCTTACGTATCATATTGTCCGATAAAAGATGTATTTTATGAGCTTTTACTCGATCTGATACACTTTGATACACCTATACGATCTATATCAAAATCCTTCCAATTCATCTTATAGTATGTATCATGTACCATACAAGATCAACAGTTATATGTGTATAGGTGTACATACATATATGGAGATGGTAAAAAAACACATATATGGAGATGGTCGTTGTTTCTTGCTTAGAAGTTAGTGTTCTTTGATCAATACAAAAGAATTATGGCCATTATTTTGTGTTCAAGGGGGATCTCTTGCTGATAGCAGTACTTTGCATAAGCCCCTACTCAGAGTGTGCATTATTCTACAATGCCCATCATGGTTAAGAAAGGTGCAGTGTTCTTCTTAATTGATGTGTAGCTTTGTATATCAAGAAATCAGAAAACTAAGAACCAACAAAAAGTGGAGCAGTGTCCCAGAATGTGTGCACCAGGAAATTTATTATAGCACTCGTCACATAATATGATGGAGTAGAAACAAACTGGAAGGCATTCTTCACTTAAAACTTAAATCACCAAGACATCTACGTGCCACCAAAACAGTCAAGTTTTCCAACAACATTCCTTACAGGTCTACAAATAGGAGGAAGTAAAAGACCCTCATTTACATGCTAAGATGTCCTGACAAGAAAATCTATCGATCCCTCCGAGTCCATAAAAGTTACATAATCATACATTATCCCTTATTGACATTGAAAACCTCAACTCTCTTCCTAGCTTACAATATAACTAATTATAGCCTCGCAGGTCCTGCTCCGTTCGCTGTCCCTGAGATATCCCAATTCATCCACTAATCACTTGAAATGACTTGATACTTGAATTAAACAAATACAAAGTTAGTGTTCTTCTGAAGGCATGTGCTTCACGTGCATAGGCATGTCATCGATCATTTTGATGCTGGCCTGTGCTATTGTCATGCATGTTGACATAATTGACATTGCTTTTCTTCAAAGAACTGCTAGAAACATTGTAAACCGAGAAGATGCATGTGGATAATTCTAAAATGTGTATTTGGATTTAGAAAATGCATGTGGATAATGGGCATAATTCCAGGGTGGGCATTTTGGTTTACAAAGTTAGTGTTCTTTTATTAGTGGCATATAGTTCGCTTCTTGCTTACTTATTTCACCAATTATTTGATACTGACTTGGAATAGTATCTATATCTATTCTTTGTTGAGGCCTAGGATTCCCTTAACCATTAGCATTGAAAATTTTCATTAAATCTGCGAAAGCACAGTTCTTATTTGTTAGACACTCGGAAATGTCTTCTTTAAAAACATTCTGCTGATTTAAAGGTTTCTTAGCTGTCAACCTTATATAGGCCTCGTATTAAATTAGCATATTAATATTTAAAGATCGACATGGTCTCTTCCTTTCCCTGTGTAATTAGAAAAGTATATGATTGCATAACTTACCTTATGGTAATTGATAAATCTCATACATGTATTATCAGTCAGTTAAAAACGCTACTGCGTATGTCTGGCTCAGTAGGTGCAGCGTTTCAGTGATTGTTTAATGGTGAGCTAACTTTCCAGCATTACTGTGCTTCAGCTATTTGTAGCGAGCCATATGTTGAAAGTAAACATACTCGGCTCCTCTCCTCTTCATGATTGTGCACGATTCACGCATAAATCAATTTACTTTATGTTAATTTGGTTTGTGTTCTGTGGAAAATGAGATTCCTCTAGTTGCCTCTTTTAAGCTCTCTTCCATCAATATGCGGTTGGCTTGTGTAAACTATACAAAAAAGAGTAGGCTGTAATTTTTTACCAGTGTCAATGTAACAATGAATCTCTATATGAATTGCTGCAAATTCCTAGAAATTGTAGTGTTGCTATCATGTGCTTATTCTTCTCGAAGTTAACATCAGTAGTTTTTTGATGTTTCTTGACCGCAGGTTGTTGACGGCGGCCTTCCTCTGGAAGCTGTTGAGGAACAGATTAGAAGGCTCACAATGGACTCTATAGTTACTTGCCAGAAAGGCAAACCTCTCTCCAAACTCTGGTTATCCAATTAGGCTTTCTGCTTGATGGGCTAGTTGGCATTGATCCCTTGACCCAAATGTGAGTTCAATAGGACCTTTTGCATTGCATGTTGTTGTCTAACAAACTGTACAAGGATATTTATGGTTTAGTGAAGCCTTGTGCGATTTTTTCGGTTATGTCCTATGAAATATGAGTTTCGTATCTGACAGTTCAGTGTTCTTGGGTAACTTGTAACATCTTGAAATTATGTTTAATTATTGTGTTTGTTTGTAGCAAGGAATTGGATTGCTTGGTATCAGATTTTTTTTTGCTCTTGTTCTACTTGTCGAAGAATTATTTTGGGTTCCCTTCCAATCAATATTTACACAATAGAAACCCAGACAACTGAATTTGTTTTGTTCGGCCAGGTCCATCAAAAATTATAGTTGAACCACAATGAGTGAACATTCCATGTTAGAAATGTAGGGCATGCCAAATATCAAATGTCATTGCTTTGATAAGATTTCATGTCTGGAATGATTTAACATGATGGTCACTCCCGACTTAACTGTCACGAGCATTGCCTATCATACAGTGTTGTAACCTAATCAAATCCGAGGGAGATAGGATTAGCCTAGTCAGGATTACCATGTTAAATCAATCCTAGTTGAGTCGGATGAAGTGGAGGAAGATCAGATTGATCATGGTGACCATGTAAACCAATAAACCCAAATTTATTGGTGGTGGAGTGCAGATTCTACTGGAACTTGGTTAGTCACTGATGCGGCCACAGCCATGGAGTACAACCAAATTCTCCGAGGCTTCTAGTAATGCAGGATCATGACCCCTAATATACTAGAGGTGGTTCCTTCTAATGCATTGAGTTGAATTAGTTCCCATGTTCCACAACTGGAATGATCATCAATTACAGGAACAAGGAAACTAACAAAGTAAAGTATAGGTTAACGAATACTTGAACAAGCAATTAATCAGAATTTTTTATTCTTTTAAAGGTCACATTCTACACAACATTTCACTCCTGTTTGCAAGGGATCAAGCAACAAGTACAGGCATTTGAAATGTCCTTTGAGCTGTCAGCTGAATCTTCAGATTTGGAGCTGAACAGACCATGTTGTACCCAAGCAATTCATAACCAAGAACCTGGTCCCAGTTCAAATGGCAATACTACTTGCAGAGCAAAGAGGCCGTGAAGAAAACCAAGATCTGAGAATAAAAAATTGGATTAATTACACTAATCTTTTCTATGTTTTACCTTTATTACACGGGTTAACCTAAATTTTTTTTAAATGACACAAATTACCCTTATTTTGACTTATTTTGAAAATAATGCAAAATGGGTAATTACACTAACCACTCTTATTTTTGCCCAAGGAAAATCAGTGTCAATATTTTTAAAATAGGGATACATGTGTAATAAACATAAAACATATGGAATGTTAGTATAATTAATCCTAAAAAACTACACTTGATGTGTAGCTTTGTATATCAACAAATCAGAAAACTAAGAACCAACAAAAAGTGGAGCAGTGTCTATGAGAGTTGTGCTTTGGTGCTTGTGATTTGCTTGTGTTTTCGATTGAGGATGGTGAGGGATGAGGACTATCGCTGCTCTGGATTTTGTGAGTTTCTCCTTGAGTTTCGGGGACGAAACTCTTTGTCGGTGGGTAAGTATGTATTGTCCCGCTCCGCGTAGGCACTATGTATAAGTGATATCACTTTGCTTGCTCGGACGAAGGTCTTCTCGAAGAGTTTTCGATCGAACCACAAGACGATTGATCTAGGTGAGTGAGCAGAACTGCATTCTCTGATTCTTATATGCCTTAATAATGAATCTGAGTTTTTGAATGCTTGTTCTAAGAAGATAGTTTCATAAAAGAAATCATAGAACCTAACTCTGCATGCTTAATAAGTGAACTCGAATAGCTTGTCATTGAAACGAACCTGCATTGCTTAATTAGAGAACTTGTATGCTTGTCTGAAAAAAGATAGAACCTTGCCTTGCTAAGTCAAGAGTATAAGAAATGTTGCAAGCTTAGTTACACTGACACAGTTATCAAACGAACCATTGCCATGCTAAAAAGATAAGTAAAGGAATTGCTTGAACAAGCCCCTTTGTAATATGCTAAGAAAGATATAGATATTGCATGCTAGTTATGAAATCAATATCGTGCTTGCTAACATATGTTTTGCTTGTCTGTTTTGCTATATCGAACTGCTATAAGTCTTTGATTCGTATAAGAAGAGACTAATAGTGCGCCCTGGGGTACGGTCCTACGGGATCTAGTAGGGTGTGCTATTAGATATGTGAAAGATGTGCTCTGTTTGACAAGATGTGTTTTGCTCGACCATATATGTTTTGCATTGATCATTTGTTTCGCTTGCATTATAGATGCTTCATGTCATTGCATTGGCCTCGGACAACTTGTGCACAAGGTCTTGTCTCTCGAACGGTTCCTGGGGCACTGGGTATCGCTCGGTCCGGAGGAGATTTTTGTTTCGTCCTGAGGATACGGCCCGCTGGGGGTCTAGTGGGGCGATGTGTCTATTAGTGTTGTGCGGAACCCATGATGTCACAGCTGCTAGTACTCGTGTGTGTTGGTGGAGAGCTGAACCTTGAGTTACAGCTGCCGATACATGCGCGTGCTGGTGAAGAGCTGAACCTTGGGTCACCGCTGCTAATCATGGGGCTACCCATGGACCATCATATAGTTAGGGCGCATGCTAGGCTAGCCTTCTTGCATACCTAACTGTTTGATCCAGAGACGGACAGGGAAAGAGAGAACCTTATACATATATGTTTATGCAAATTGTTGCTAACTTGTATGTCTGCTGCATGGATAACCGCTCGGCTATGGGTAAGGATCACTGAATAAGTGATCACTTGCATTTTATTATGTTCCTAGTCATAAATGCTAAATGTGATACATGCTGCTTTACATGAATATTCTGCCACCCCTATGCATTGTATTGAATAGTCCATTTGAAATGCTTGTCTTGATTCGAGATGAAAGTCCACTAGAGATAGCCTTTGTTCCTAAGAGTTAGAATATGGTGCACAATACATGCTGCGCACTGCACGATAGAATATTGTCCCGATTGTATGCTTATATGTTTGAATATGAAAACTGTTTCCAAAGCTACGTTTTTGAAAAGATACAAATTGACTATAATCCTGAGCTGCATGAAATGAACTTAGGTAAAAGTAGCAAGATCACTAGTAATGTAATATTTTGTTACATGCTTACTTAGTGTGGGTTTCAGGGGATGTTGCTTCTCTTCAGTTGATTTATACTCACCAGTACTTTCTCCAAAGTGCTGACCCACCAACAGTTTGCTTGTTCGCAGGTGCTGGATCGTCCGAGGAAGCGATAGCCGTGCCTCATTCCCAGAACCCAAAAATCTAGAGTCGATGCCTTGAGACGTATCGAGATTGCTTTGAGCTACTTTTGTATAAAGGGACATAATGTATGGAACGATGCCATTGTATTCAGAGAACCTCGTGCCTTGTGATTTGCCCCGTTTATTCAGATGGATTTATTGTTTGCAACACTGTCCCTTCGCTGTTTACTCGATCAATTCGATGATAGCCACAACTTTAACGATGTTGCCTTGTGCGGGGGCAACCCCAGGCTCGCACGATATCACGTCCCGATGAAAACGATCGTCCCGCGGGAGCGCTGGCGCGGTGATTCGCGCCCGGCGGGGGCAGTCGGTTCCTGCGGGAGATCGGGGCGTGACAACTAGCCACCTCCAGCCATCTGAATTGGGGTGTGCAGGCTAGTCCCCATGGATATTGTTTAAATCCTCATTAGTGGATGGCAATATCCGACTATTATATGATACTATGTGTTCTATACGATCTTAGCACGGTAGCCTTACGAGGGACCGGTGCATACTACTATATGCTATGCGACGATTTGTGGCTCGGCTAACCCTGCTAGTACCTGGTTCGATCTGAGGATTCCTATATGCATAATATCTCTGGGATAACCCATACTCCATCTAGTAAGCCGTACAAATGATTGGCCGATTATGTAACTAAGCGTGTTTGTTTATTGTATCTGCTGTCAAATAGTCTAGGGACGTAGACTAGCATGGTGCGATGGTTTAACCCTTGTCCTTGTTTTGTTGTAGGGTTAGATTGTTGTGTCACGATAGGCTATGAACCAAAACTATGAGACAAATATATATATATATATATATATATATATATATATATATGTGTGTGTGTGTGTGTGTGTGTATCTATTTCATAACCTGGTTTTATTTCTGCATTCATGCTTCCTTTGTGGTACTTGCTATTTGGGGTCTAATCCCACTAGTTTTGCATGGCCAGATTTAGAGCCAGCACCCGATGATCAAGCGTACTTTTTTCTGAACAATGACGCACACCAGGCGGATGGCCAATGAGGGAAACGAGTGGGTCTCTTCTTCCCTGTTCGTTATTTCACATTTTACTCATTTTGGGCATTTAACCACCGGCACTTGTTAGCCGTGAATCTGGATATTTAGTTCCCCACATGATTGTAATTAATCAGACTGCAGCTGATCATGGTCATGTACTCTTGTTATTCTGCCAACCTTCTCATTTTGCACAGCTGGTTTCTTGAATGTTGTGGTAGGGTGTTTGGGACGCCTTACTTTCTTGTCATATATGTTCTATGTTTATTGTTCTTATTTGATCGATTGAGACAATAGATGTTCTATATGACCCTAAGTGACTCTCTTGCAGTATGTACCCCCTTGTCTAGTTACAGCCGTGACCGTCGATGGTATATACCTTGTACGGGGGAGCTGGCCGCGTCCGTCTCCGTATTCAGATACTGGAGTGGGACAAACAGTTCCACTCACCTATACAAATCACCTTCATGCTCACATCCCACACGTGCTCACGATCCCTCAAGAGATGATCCGACATGAAGAACAATATTCGTATTCAGTATAATCATACAATTAAACCATGCTTCATGAAATATTTATTCTGTCATGACTAAACATCTCGGTTCTCAAACACAACTCATGTCCCAACAGTCTTGACTTTCCTCCCCGGCGAGTGACCGCACCGAGCTAAAATCCACCCCAAGATGCTGTCTTTCTTCGGCGGCGAGTGACCGCACCGCGCTAAAATCCAGCCCATGATGCCGTCTCTCCTCGCTGGCGAGTGACCGCACTGCGCCGCGCCGGCGCCGCGACAATGAACTGGTCGTCGGTGTTCCCGGACGAGGTCTGGGAGAACATATTCTCCTTCCTCCCGGCCGCCTCCGGCGACCGCAACGCCGTCTCCGCCGCCTGCCGCTCCTGGTACCGCATCGAACGCCGCTCCCACCGCCGCCTCTTCGTCGGGAACTGCTACTCCGTCCTCCCCTCCGCCGCCGCCGCCCGCTTCCCCTCGGTGAGGGAGGTGGAGGTCAAGGGGAAGCCCCACTTCGCCGACTTCGACCTGGTCCCGCCGGGGTGGGGTGCGGCGGCGGACGCCTGGGTGGAGGCGATGGCCGGGGCGTGGCCGGGGCGTGGAGGAGATCCGGATGAAGAGGATGGTGGTGGATGACGACTGCCCCGAAGTTATCGGGAGGTCGTTCCGGAACTTGAAGGTGTTGAAGTTTGCTTCTTGCGAGGGTTTCTCGACCGCCGGACTCGCCTCCATTGCCAGGAACTGCAGGTTTTGCGCTCTAGTCCCTCCTCTCTCTTTTTTTCCTTTTTTGAAAAATAAAAATTAAGAATGTCACATTTGAATTTACTTGTTTTTTGACCAGTAATTTTTATGGGGTTGTAATTGTAAGAAAGATATTAGATTTGGTGATCTTTGGAGGATTTAGAATGTCATTTGAATTTGGGTGATGGAAATTATTGACATTTATCTGATTATTAATGATTTTAGTGCAACTTTTTTTTTTATAAAAAATTTGGAGGACAATAAGTTTTGTTTTGGGAAAAAAAAAAGAATACTTTCTTTCCTATTTATTGCTGGATCTTTGGTGGAGTATTTGTTTTTTGACCAGTAATTTATATTGGGTTGTATTTGTAAGAAAAATATTAGATTTGGTGATCTGTGATTAAAAAAAAAACTCTAATCCTTGGAGGATTTAGAATGTAATTTGAAGTTAGAGGAAATTTTGTGTATGAATAGATGACATACGTTATGTTGTAATTTTTTTTTAGATGTAGAATGTGCAGTTTTTGAATGTTGGAAAAAGGAGGTTTTTCTATTTAGTGACCATGTATCTGAGAAAATCTGTTGGGTGAAGTATGAATAAATGGCATTATATGCTATGTTGCATGGATACGAATATGATACAGACACACAGACACGGACACAGCACTTAATTTTGGGTGTCCAAATGTTTTTTGGAGTGTAAATGCCGTGTCTGCAAAAAATTCTACTCTTTTATTGTTTTGTTATCTAGTATTAAGAATGTTATAGTGAAAATTTCCTGGATTATATGGTGCATTATTGTGGACCCTTTGCAGGAATCTCAGAGAACTAGACCTACAGGAGACCGAAGTCGAGGATACCTGCAGACACTGGCTTAGTCACTTCCCTGAATCCTTCACATCTTTGGTATCTCTCAACATCGCGTGCCTTGAAGGGGAAGTGAACATGTCCGTCCTCGAGAGGCTAGTGAGCCGCTGCCCCAACCTCACGACCCTGAGGCTCAACCATGCCGTTACCCTTGACAGGCTGGCCGGCATCATCCGTCGAGCACCGCAACTGGTCGACCTTGGTACTGGCAGGTTCGGAGCGGACCAGAGAACGGAGCTATATACCAAGCTCGAATCTGGCTTCGCTGGATGTAAGAGCCTGAAGAGCTTATCTGGGATCTGGGAAGCGGTTCCTTTTTACCTCCCGGCGCTTTACTCGGTCTGTGATGGACTCACTTCGCTGAATCTGAGTTACTCTACTGTACAGAGCCCTGAGATCATTAAGTTGGTCAGCCGGTGCAAGAATCTGCAGCGACTGTGGGTATGTGTATTTGCCTATTTCCTCCTTTTTATTGACTATTAGTCCCATCCAGTTACTGTTGAAACCGTGCTAACCATTCAAGTTGACATGACGCATTTGAGCCTATGGATGATGATTTTTTATCCCTTTGTTTTGGCTATTGTTCTTGATAAACAGTAAACCAATCTCATATGTTTTAGTTAACATCACTGTTTCTCAAATGTATAATTCTATTAGTTTGTTCATCATTATCATCTCCATCCAAGCCTTCTCCAATCAGTATGGGTTGGCTATGGAGCATAAGAAATCTCCATAAGGATTTCACCGAGTTTATGACCGGTTGTCAATCTGACGTCAACCTTCTATGTTGGTGCCAAATTCCTAGCCAAGATAGCTAGGCAGCTATTCTAATAAGAATGAGCATGAGAGGGTCATGCAATCTACTTGAAGTCCCCCTCGTCTATAAAGAGTTTTAGACGAAGAGGTAATAGACAATTCTAATTATGTGTTACAAGGAAGATCTCAACCAAGCAAAATGTTATCGATTGAGCTATCTATGCACATGGTATTATAGTTGGGTTGAGATTAATAGTTGGTGAAATATTATTACAATTTAGTTGAACTATTCTAGAGTTTCATGGTATGACTCTAAACTTGATACCTCGATAGTTAGTACACTCTACATATTGCCCTATTTTATATATAGGTGTGATAATACTACATTCATCACCCATTTTCATAGTCGTCTGAATTAGGTTGAAAGATTTGTTAACCACATGAATCATTTCTCACAAATATTTTCAAACCTAAATAGCAATATCTCATCTTACAATAATAACAATATGCTTTACGACAGTAACAACAAGATTTGTCCCGAATAGCTCATGTTTCTACATTGAAGTTTTCTAGTTTTGTTACCATTTTCTTTTGTTAATACTTTTTTCTCTTCACTCTTATACCTTTAATATTGACTTTGGTCTTTACTCTTTTTCTTACTCTTAGCAAGTCTATAATTACCTTTCCCCCCTTTTCAGTTTCTAACCTCCTATACCTATAATATTAGATCTTTGCTATATAATTATAGATCTTTTATACAAATTAATTTCTTTCTTAGGTTCCTTCTTTGTTCAGTTCTACACTTTTTGTCAGTCCTTATAGGAGATATTTTTGCCTTAATTACCTCTTGCACTTCCTTGTTGCACTGTAAACTGTCTTTTGAACTCCATCCATTGTCTTATAATCTCCTGGAGTTTCGTTCGCTTCTTTCTTGGTACAATTAGAGTCATTAGATGTTAGGTACAACATAACATTGGTATTTTTCTATACTCAAACTTCCTTTAGGAACTCTTCATTATGCTTGTTGTAATATTTGTGTTGCTTATTGTTCTATATCACAAAAATAGCAACAGAACTAACCGAAGGTTTTGGGGTCAACTAATCCTTATCTTCCATTCAACACAATGAGATTGTTGGAATATCCATAACATCTAACTTAGAAATCGGCATCTTTTTCTGTGTCACCAAGAGATGAAAGATGATTGACATTATAGATATTAGGATATCATAAATATGTGTGAATTGACCAAATCAAACCAAGCTTCACTTGAGTATGTAATAGACTCAAGTTTGAGATAGCTAGATTGTCTTGACAAGTGACGAAATCCTTGTCTTCCATTACACACAATAATATTTTTCGAATATCCATCGCATCTAACTTAGAAATTGGCATCTTTTTATGTGTCAACAATGATATAAAAAAAGATTGATATTATAGATATAGGATATGATATTAGGATATCATAAATATGTGTGAATTGATCAGATCACAGTAAATTGTGTGAATTGACCAAATTGCAGTAAATAGAGCCAAGTTTGAAATAGCTAGAATGTCTTGCAACCTAAGTTCTAGCTTTCATTAGACAAAAAAAGATTACATTCAGAAGGTACTGTTATGTGATACCTAATTTCTAGCTTCAGTTCAACAACAACAGCAGAGCTGCTCAGCTGGTTGCAAATAGTCTGTAATAATATATAAGTATAGTGCTTTATATTACTTAATTTCCTTAGAAGTCACTTTAATAGCTTAGGAGCAAGCAGTAGATTGAGAAGTAAAATCTAACAGAAAATCAAAGGGTAGCTTGATGAAACAAATGTGGTGTCAATTAGATGAATGAGATGGATAGGCCACCTTGAGGGGCCTGTAATAACAAGCAAACTGAGCTTGACGAGGTTGTGTCGTGTAGGCCCCCTATTTCAAAGCAAACTATACATCAACGACTAGATACTCAGTTAGTTGTAGCAAAATTCTGACCTTCTAATATAAAATGATCTGTAAGTACACTGCATCAATCTTAGGTATATCTTATTTGCTTGGGATTTTGGTACTTTGTTTACCTCAAAATTTTGTTCTTTATTGTAGGTGATGGATTTCATTGAGGACATTGGTCTTGAAGCCGTGGCCTCATCTTGCAAGCTTCTTCAAGAACTACGTGTGTTCCCTTCTGATCCATATGCTGCAGATCAGCCTGTTCCCCTCACCGAATGCGGCCTTTTCAGTGTATCTGCCGGCTGCCCGATGCTTCAGTCCGTGCTCTATTTCTGCCGGCAGATGACCAATGATGCCCTCCTCACGGTTGCTAGGAACCGCCCCAACTTTACCTGCTTCCGCCCCTGCATTCTAGATCCCCAAACCCCTGATCATATCACCCATCAACCCCTTGATGCTAGATTCAGCGCCATTGTAGAGTCTTGCAAGGACCTCCGTCGCCTCTCCCTTTCTGGCCATCTCACGGATCGGGTCTTCAAATCCATTGGGGCCTCGGCCAGCCGCCTCGAGATGCTTTCAGTTGCCTTTGCAGGTGATTCCGATGCTGGTCTCCATTATATTCTCTCCGGGTGCAAGAGCTTGAGGAAGCTGGAGATCAGGGACTGCCCATTTGGGGATAAGGCCCTTTTGGCCAACGCAGAGAAGCTGCAGACAATGCGATCCCTTTGGATGTCGTCTTGCCATGTGAGCTTAGGAGCGTGCAGGTTACTGGCTAGGAAGTTGCCAAGGGTTAATGTGGAGGTGATCGATGAGAGGAGAGGAGGGAAGTGGGAATTGCTCCCTGATGACTGACCTGTCGAGAAGCTCTATGTTTACAGAACCCTGGCTGGACCGAGGTCCGACACGCCATCATGTGTCTGGACGTTGTAGCGGTATGCTCTCAAATGTTTCAGAGGTACTCATTACTTTTTCTTGATTTGTATTTGTTTAATTCAAGTATCAAGTCATTTTAAGTGATTAGTGGATGAATTGGGATATCTCAGGGACAGCGAACGGAGCAGGACCTGCGGGGCTATAATTAGTTATATTGTAAGCTAGGAAGAGAGTTGAGGTTTTCAATGTCAATAAGGGATAATGTATGATTATGTAACTTTTATGGACTTTGGAGGGATCGATAGATTTGCTTGTCAGGACATCTTAGCATGTAAATGAGGGTCTTTTACTTCCTCCTGTTTGTAGACCTGTGTGTTGGAAAACTAGACTGTTTTGGTGGCACGTAGATGTCTTGGTGATTTAAGTTTTAAGTGAAGAATGCCTTCCAGTTTGTTTCTACTTCATCTTATTATGTGACGAGTGCTATAATAAATTTCCTGGTGCACACATTCTGGGACACTGCTCCACTTTTTGTTGGTTCTTAGTTTTCTGATTTCTTGATATACAAAGCTACACATCAATTCAGAAGAACACTTCACCTTTCTTAACCATGATGGGCATTGTAGAATAATGCACACTCTGAGTAGTGGCTTATGCAAAGTACTGCTATCAGCAAGAGATCCCCCTTGAACACAAAATAATGGATAATTCTTTTGTATTGATCAAAGCACACTAACTTCTAAGCAAGAAACAACGACCATCTCCATATATGCACACATATAACAGTTGATCTTGTATGGTACATGATACATACTATAAGATGAATTGGAAGGATTTCGATATAGATCGTATAGGTGTATCAAAGTGTATCAGATCGAGTAAAAGCTCATAAAATACATCTTTTATCGGACAATATGATACGTAAGGATATAACACAGTTTTGTGTTCTCGGTTAATATTGTTGCTTTTTTGCAAAATATATTTCTACCATTTTTTTATATTTCTACTGTTCCTTGTTGGCCATTTGGAGAAGTCATGTTTCATATTCTTCTGAGTTTCTACTGTTTGTTGATTTTCTAAGTCTTTTTCTCTCCTGTTTCATATTTGATCAATTCTATGTTGCTATTGAATGAAAAATCTATATCCTGACGATCTCGTATCTGTTATGATGAATCTTATTGTACACATGCTTGTTTTGAATCAATATTCTGAATGTGAACAGAACTCCTATGTTTCACTGTTGTTATTGCTGCTTATTTTTTATATTGTTGTTGTAAATGAGGATATTTATTAATATTTAAATGCATACCTTGCTCAGTTTCTATCTATTTAGTAAGGTGCCAGCCTGGTGGGCTAAGCAGCAAGTCGACTAAATAGTGTTAGTCCCGAGGCTTAATCAAATATGGTAGAACAAGAAGTTGAAGTCGAGATCATGAGTTCACACAAAAGTTTCCTTTCTGATATATCTCGATCTAATGAAGAACTATATAATTTAGAATATAGCTGCTGATTAGAATTTCTTCTCCATCTTAGAATTCAAGAACCAAAAACACGTTCTTTCTTGCAAACACAGTTGCAATTGGGACATAACATTTACAACTAGAAGAAGAGAAGAGAAATATAGAATAAAAATTATTTTTGCTGGGGTGGTGAAGACCACCGTTGCTCAAAGCAAGATTCGTCATCTATCGACGATCTGCTCCTAGGAGCCAGCAAGTTCACAAGAGAACTTCTGGATCGTTCGTAGTCACCTCTTTGTGTGACTCGAACGGACTCCTTTGGATTCCTCTTTCTCAATTTTTTTTTTGTGTATCAAAAGGAGGCTAGATGGCTCTTTACATAGGGAATGATGGAAGCCCATCCTCTTCTTCTTTCCGATGTGGGATAAAAAGCCAATATACAAAATTGATATCCCACAATCTATCACGCCCCGATTCCGTGGAATCGATAGTCGTCCCCCGGGCGTGACCGCCGTGCGGGCCTAGGTTGCGCGCCGCACAAGGCTAAGTATTTTTGTTTTGCGTAGCGAGCACATATTCAGAGTACGCAGAAAAATTGAAACACAAATTGAAGCATGGAAAAGTTCTCTTTTATTGATAATATGAACATTACAAACTCCTTGAACTGAGTCATAAGGTTGCCTCTATGGGCTTACAAAAGTGTTGACACAAAATGAGATAGCAGTCCTGCACATTACATCCTTTACTAAAACTCAAAATATAAGACCTCCGGTCGGAACGACGGTCTTTCCACGAAGCTGCATAATTGCTTGGGTTGCTAGCTTCTATCTTCAAAACACTTCAAAAGGTGGCACGGTCAAGGCGTGCCTACAGCTGGACTGGATTGGGGATTTGTCTTCTGCTCCTCGCTTGGTTCTCCTTAGCGCGGAAAACCTGTTTCAACGAGGGTCAGTACATCGAAACGTACTGGTGAAGGCAAGCTAACCCAACTATACCAATCAACACGTTGTTTTAATGAAGCATGCATATTTATTATGGTCTTTCTATCTTGCCTTACTTTATTTTATAGCAAGCAATAGATATAGAAATCAATAAAATAACCTGCCACCGCTCGGTGATATTTACCTGTCCGTCTGAACCACCTGTATAATACTTACCCTGCCTTCCCTGCCAAGAAGACACAAGTTAGTTGCAACAGGTTTAAATATACGAGGGGATCACTGGCTTGATGCCATAATGGACGATATAGTCTATGGGCAAGGATGGTATGCAACGAAGTAGTGGAGGCGCTGCATAATCCTGCCCGGGACATGAGACTATCATGAAGTTCCGTCCGGATCGGATTGGTGCCAGTGCCCTAGCAACCGTCCGCAGGAACCCAAAGGCCTTGTGCACAAGTTGTCCGTGATCAACGACGTTTGTGTTAAGTTTACCATTTATGTAACTGAGGCAATAAAAATCAGGAGATAGGTAGCATTGTATGGTTTATTTTGCATAGTCTCCCTGATCAATTGTTGCATGGCAAGGGGTGTTCTACATATAGCATATTTATAGAAGAAGTAAGCATTCTAACTTGTATTTATGCATATGATGAACATTTCAAACGAGCAAGCATGTAAGTAAGTAACCGTTCACAAGTTTCATTGACAAGCATACTGATCCAAGTCTATTCCCTTATTATCTTGATATCTTTTAGTTATTACTTGGTATCGTCTGATCAGGACAAGCAAGAATGCAAGATTATGGGTGTGAAGACTAGCAAGAAGGGCTAGCTAATCGGGATGGTAGCCACTCACTTAGTAGTTGGAAGGAAAAAAGGAAAGAAGTGCTTTAGGAGTTTGTTCGAGCGGCGCCTACTGCTGGTTCACCTGCATTGCCACGAACAGCTGATCAATACCTCTTCCACTCTTTCTATTATCGAAATTGAAGTACAGTTCAACGAATGAAAACAATGAAATCCATCGAAACCGTTCAAGAAAACTCAAGCAAATCCGAAAACCAACTCAAGCACGAAAGCAACAAGCGACAGCGAAAACTAGGCAACAAAAGAATGCAGCGGAGAGGTCCCTCCTGACTCTGCCGCTAAGTCGATCCCGGGGGCACGGTCCACTGAATATGGGAATCGATTCCGAAGAAGCAAATCCATAAAGAGTATGGGTTCTTGTTTCAATCTATCCCGATCGAACGATACCGTCTAGTATTTCTTAGCTGCGCTCCCCGAATAGGGGGAACGGGGCACCACATCCTACCCAACTAATTGGAAGTTTCATCTCGAAACTTAAGGAATAGAACCTACCACTAGGAAATAATGAGGAGAACCTTTCCCTCATCTCGGATTCAACTTCCCAAGTAGATTCTTCGACAGAGTGATTCCGCCAAAGCACGCGCACGAGAGGAACCGAACGAGTCCTAAGCAGCGTTTCTTTCCTATCCAAAATTTGCACAGGTTGTTCTACATACGTCAAGTCGGCCTGAAGATTCAGTTGTTCAAGGTCTACCACGTGGCTCGGATCGTACACATATTTCCTAAGTTGAGAAACATGGAAAATATTGTGTACATCGGATAGGGATGGTGGTAGGGCAATTTGATATGCAACTGAGGCAACCCGCTTTAGTATTTCGAATGGACCGACAAATCTCGGACTTAGCTTCCCCTTTGCTCCGAATCTGCTGACTCCTCGCATGGGCGAGACTTTGAGAAATACTCGGTCGCCTTCAATAAACTCAAGTGGTCTTCGATGTATATCTGCGTAGCTCTTTTGACGGCTTTGAGCTACCTTTAGTCTTTCCCGAATCAAGCGAACCTTCTGGACGGTCTGTTCCACAAGCTCAGGGCCAAGTATCTGCCGTTCACCAACTTTGTCCCAACAGATCAGAGATCGACACTTCCGCCCGTATAATGCCTCATACGACACCATTTGAATGCTTGATTGATAACTATTGTTGTAAGCAAATTCGGCTAAAGGTAGATGAAGGTCCCAACTAGTCTTCGAGTCCAAGGCGCAGAGTCGCAGCATGTCTTCGAGGATCTGGTTGACACGTTCCATTTGGCCGTCAGTCTGTGGATGGTAGGCAGAGCTAAACTTCAACTTCGTCCCTATTGCTGACTGCAGGCTTTCCCAGAAATGCGATATGAATCGACCATCTCTATTGGAGACTATGGATACGGGCACGCCGTGGAGCCGAACGATCTCGTTGAGGTAGATTTGAGCCAAGCGATCAACACTCCAAGTAGATTTGATAGGCAGAAAATGAGCAGACTTGGTGAGGCAATCAACAATAACCCAAACAGCATCATGTCCCCGTTACGTCCTTGGTAAGCCAACAATAAAATCCATTGTTATATGTTCCCATTTTCACTCTGGAATAGCAAGGTTCTGAAGCTCTCCGCCTGGTTTCTGGTGTTCGGCCTTTACTCTCTGATAAGCCATGCAATGCGACACGAACTACGCCACATCCCGTTTCAAGCCGTGCCACCAAAACGTCGTACGGAGATCCCGATACATCTTTGTGCTACCCGAATGAGAAGTATAACTAGCATAATGGTCCTCAGTGAGTATCTCTTTTCTGAGGGCCACGTCGTTTGGAACGCACAGTCTTCCCTTCACTCGGAGCATCCCGTCCATGCCTACCGCAAAGTCGGACGCCTTTCCTGCTGAGATAAGGGCATGAATCTTTTGCAGGAACGGGTCATCTTTCTGAGCGGCTTTAACCTTTTGTAACAGGTCGGGCTCGAGGCGCAGTTGTGCCACCTACGCCCACTTTTTGTATCTGATTTTAAGAGTAATGCCCAGTGATTCAATATCTCGGCGCAGCCTATCATCAATAGCCAAACTCCCTACAAACACTCGACTCAGTGCGTCAGCTACTACGTTTCCTTTACCAGGCGTGTATCTGATCATGAGATCGAAGTCGCTAAGGAGTTCAAGCCATCGCCGCTGCCGAAGATTCAAATCCTTTTGTGTGTACAAGTATTTCAAGCTCTTATGGTCCGTATAGATTTTACACGGTACACCATAAAGGTAGTGGCGCCACAGCTTCAGTACGAACACTACTGCGGCAAGTTCGAGATCATGTGTTGGGTAGTTCCGCTCGTGAGGCTTTAGCTTCCTCGATGCAAAGGCTATCACTTTATCCTTTTGCATCAGGACACATCCCAGTCCTTTACCTGATGCATCACTGTATATTTTGAAATCATCCGGTTCGTTCAGCAGGGTGAGGATTGGGGCAGAGACGAGGCGCTGCTTTAACTCCATAAACGAAGCTTCACAGTCGTCCGTCCAAGTAAAACTTGCACCCTTTCTTGTGAGCTGAGTCAAGGGAGAAGCAATTCTAGCAAAATTTTGTATAAACCTGCGGTAGTAGCCTGCCAGTCCAAGAAAACTTCGGATATCGCTAGCTGACCCCGGCCATTTCTACTGCATAATGGCTTCTATCTTCTTCGGATCAACTGAAATGCCTTGTGATGAGATGATATGCCCCAAAAAGGATATACTGTCTAGCCAAAATTCATATTTACTCAATTTGGCATACAACTTGTTGTCTCGAAGGGTTTGCAGCACCATCCGCAGGTGTCCTGCGTGCTCATCCCTAGTCTTCGAGTACACCAAGATGTCATCGATAAAAACTACCACGAATTTATCGATGAAGGGCCGAAATACACGATTTATCACATCCATGAATGCAGCAGGTGCATTCATCAGTCCAACGGCATTACTGAGAACTCATAGTGTCCGTATCGGGTTTGAAAGACAGTCTTCGGCGTGTCTTCAGGCTTAATCTTTAGCTGGTGATAACCCGAGCGAAGATCGATTTTTGAAAACACTGCTGCCCCCTGTAGCTGATCAAATAAGTCATAAATCCGTGGCAGAGGATATTTGTTTCTGATTGTGACCTTGTTCAATTCTCTGTAGTCTATGCAGAGGCATAGCGTTCTGTCTTTCTTCTTCACGAAGAGCACAGGCGCACCCCAAGGAGACACGCTCGGATGGATAAACCCACGATCTAGTAATTCCTGAAGTTGGCATTTTAATTCCTTCAGCTCTGCAGGGGACATTCTGTACGGAGGCTTGGAGATCGGCTGCATGTTTGGAAATGTATCGATAGTGAATTCAATCTCTCGGTCGGGAGGCATGCCGGGTAGTTCGTTCGAAAATACATCGGGGAACTCCGCCTCAACGGAAGTAGACTCGACGTTTGCGTAGTCCTACCGTGTGTCTCGAACTGACGCTAGAAATCCCTCGCAGCCCGAGTGGAGCATTCGCCGAGCAGATGTTGCAGATATCACCATGCAGGCCCTGGTCGCATCCGTCGTTGGACTACTAGTGTAACAGAATTCGGCTTCTCCAGGCAGACGAAAAAGGACTCGTTTCTCTGCACACTCTATAGTTGTCGCGCAGGCGCCAAGCCAATCCATTCCCAAAATGATATCGTAGTCCCGAATATCTAGAACTAAAACATCAAGCGATAGATTCCTTCCTCCAATACAGACGTGACCACCCTGGCACACTGAACGGACAGGTATTTTCGTACCAGATGGGGTGCTAACACTTAAATCTAAATGCAACAGAGTCATTTCTATATTGTTCTCCGTGGCAAAGTTTGTAGATATAAAGCTATGTGTTGCACCAGAATCAAATAGAACACGCGCAAGTATGTTATTAAAAAGCAAAGTACCTGACACCACGATGTCCGAGGCCAAAGCTTCTTCTCGTGTCATGGTATAGACCCGACCTTGAGCTTGATTTCACCCTTGCTGAGGCGCAGCTCGGTTGGCCTGGTTTGCCACAGCCTGATTTGGTTATTGAGTGCGACGATTGTGGCGGCTCTGAGGACAATTACTGATCCCGTGGTTCGCATCTCCACAAATGAGGCATAAGCCGAGTTTCTGACGATATTTCTTAGCCGTATGGTAGAGCTTTCCGCAGAAGGAACATGGTGGCCCTGGATTTCCCTTTTTTGAACCGCCGTTGTTAGGGCGCTTTGCAACGGTGTTTCCTCTATCATTGCCTTGGCGTTTGTGATTGGAGGTTTGCACAGCGCCGGCAACAACGTGAGGATACTGCGGTTCGAGGGAGAGGGCATGGTTTAAGACTTCCCACATTGTCTGATACTGTGGAACGAGTACGTGCGCATGGATGGCAGGACGTAGCCCTCCTTCGAATTGTCTGGCATGACTCGCTGCATCGGGTAGGTAGGAGCTAGCAAACTTAGCAAGCTTGTTGAATTCTGCAGAGTATTGCTTTACAGTCATGCTGTCCTGCCGTAGTTGTATAAACTCATTTTCTCTCTGACGACGTACATGCGGGGGTATAAACTCCTCCTCAAATGTGCCATGGAAGGTAGCCCATGCTATCGTCTCCCCTCCATTCTCAACTGGAAGAGATCGCCGATGCACGTCCCACCAGTAGTGCGCATTGAGGCGAAGCTGCAATTGAGCACATACGATGCGCTTGTCTTTAGGTACTTCTGGGAGAGAAAAATGGTCTTCAAGCTCGGCGAGCCAATCTAGGGCCACGATGGGGTCCTCAGTCCCTTTAAATGGCGTATTGCAGACTTTCTTGAAGTTACCAAAGGTGAAGGCAGTCACTTCCCTCGTCCTTGGCACTGACGGTGTCTCGACTTCAAGTATTGGTTGTTCCACCGGAGTCGTTGCTGTCGCTGCGGACTGGTTGGAGGCCAAAGTCTGAACAAGTTGTTGTAGGCTATCTACCTGCTTTTGTTGGACTGAGAGTCGGGCCTCTAGATTGCTCTCGAACATGGCTTGGCGGACATCATCTCTCTGTCGTTGTGCTTCCAACATTTGCATCACTTGCTGAAGTGGATCGGCTCGAGACATGCCCCGTTAGCTCCGAGAGTTTCCTGATGTGCCGGAGCTGCTCTCCTGAGCCTGTGTCTCGCCTGGTGCTAGCGCAGCGGATTGCGCTTGTGCCATTCCTTCAAAAGAAGGTAAATTACATCAGGATCATAAGGTATTATGGACTTATTGCATGAACGTATCTCAATTTGGCCTTAACGAGTTTAGGAGTTCGCACAGGAATTTATCATTAAGGGAACTTTTCCAGTTCAAGAATCAAAGGAACTTTGAAGCTGCACTCTGATACCAATATGTCACGCTCCGATTCCGTGGAATCGATAGTCGTCCCCCGGGCGTGACCGCCGTGCGGGCCTAGGTTGCGCGCCGCACAAGGCTAAGTATTTTTGTTTTGCATAGCGAGCACATATTCAGAGTACACAGATAAATTGAAACACAAATTGAAGCATGAAAAAGTTCTCTTTTATTGATAATATGAACATCTATTACAAACTCCTTGAACTGAGTCATAAGGTTGCCTCTATGGGCTTACAAAAGTGTTGACGCAAAATGAGATAACAGTCCTGTACATTACATCCTTTACTAAAACTTAAAATATAAGACCTCCGGTCGGAACGATGGCCTTTCCACGAAGCTGCATAATTGCTTGGGTTGCTAGCTTCTATCTTCAAAACACTTTGAAAGGTGGCACGGTCAAGGCGTGCCTACAGCTGGACTGGATTGGGGGTTTGTCTTCTGCTCCTCGCTTGGTTCTCCTTAGCGCGGGGAACCTGTTTCAACGAGGGTCAGTACATCGAAACGTACTGGTGAAGGCAAGCTAACCCAACTATACCAATCAACACGTTATTTTAATGAAGCATACATATTTATTGTGGTCTTTCTATCTTGCCTTAGTTCATTTTACAGTAAGCAATAGATATAGAAATCAATGAAATAACCTGCCACCGCTTGGTGACATTTACCTGTCCGTCTGAACCACCTGTATAATACTTACCCTGCCTTCCCTGCCAAGAAGACACAAGTTAGTTGCAACAGGTTTAAATATACGAGGGGATCACTGGCTTGATGCCATAATGGACGATATAGTCTATGGGCAAGGATGGTATGCAACGAAGTAGTGGAGGCGCTGCATAATCCTGCCCGGGACATGAGACTATCATGAAGTTCCGTCCGGATCGGATCGGTGCCAGTGCCCCAGCAACCGTCCGCAGGAACCCGAAGGCCTTATGCACAAGTTGTCCGTGATCAACGGCGTTTGTGTTAAGTTTTCCATTTATGTAACTGAGGCAATAATAATCAGGAGATAGGTAGCATTGTATGCTTTATTTTGCATAGTCTCCCTGATCAATTATTGCATGGCAAGGGGTATTCTACATATAGCATATTTATAGAAGAAGTAAGCATTCTAACTTGTATTTATGCATATGATGAACATTTCAAATGAGCAAGCATGTAAGTAAGTAACCGTTCATAAGTTTCATTGACAAGCATACTGATCCAAGTCTATTCCCTTATTATCTTGATATCTTTTGGTTATTACTTGGTATCGTCTGATCGGGACAAGCAAGAATGCAAGATTATGGGTATGAAGACTAGAAAGAAGGGCTAGCGAATTGGGATGGTAGCCACTCACTTAGTAGTTGGAAGGAAAAAAAAGGAAAGAAGTGCTTTAGGAGTTTGTTCGAGCGGCGCCTACTGCTGGTTCACCTGCATTGCCACGAACAGCTGATCAATATCTCTTTCACTCTTTCCATTATCGGAATTGAAGTACAGTTCAACGAACGAAAATAATGAAATCCATCGAAACCGTTCAAGAAAACTCAAGCAAATTCGAAAACAAACTCAAGCACGAAAGCAACAAGCGACAGCGAAAACTAGGCAACAAAAGAATGCAGCGGAGAGGTCCCTCCTGACTCTGCCGCTAAGTCGATCCCGGGGGCACGGTTTACTGAATATGGGAATCGATTCCGAAGAAGCAAATCCATAAAGAGGATGGGTTCTTGTTTCAATCTATCCCGATCGAACGATACCGTCTAGTATTTCTTAGCCGCGCTCCCCGAATAGGGGGAACGGGGCACCACACAATCGCAGCCCAATGCATAGCCTGCTCAGGGACCATTCAGCGTCCGTTCAGCACCAGCTCAGCGCCCGCTCATACAACATGCGCATGCAGCCCGAGCATAAAACTCACGCACGAGCACAATAAAAGCACACAAGTGTCTTGCAACGATACTGACGTGCTAAGTACAAAGTGTGTCAATAAAGCACCACTTTGCGCCATTGAGCCCGAGTCCGAGTCGTTAGCTCCAATAAAAAATATCAAAGAGCATGACAAAAAGCTTAAAAGCTTTTATTAAGCAGTTAATCTTTTTTTCTCCTAATAAAATACCCCCACATGGCACCCAGGTGCCCCACCACACCCCATGTGCACACCTCAACACATACAAAGTATTATATTAAGATACCTACTTGGTGGTGTAGCCAATGTGGGACTATTTTTACTAGTCCAAAGGCAAAAATACCAACAATCCTCCACATATCTCAATATATGGGTTGAACGTTCCCGACAGTGACTGCCCATCAGGCATTAGGATAGATGTCGCTTCGACTTAAATTTTTTCGCATGGATCGAATAACAGTATGATACAAGAATGGACTAAGCCTTGAATTATGCACCATAGCTGCAATTCTTCTCACTCACACAATGACATCAACTGTGCTTCCGGTTGCACATTAAAAGTCATATGCATGCCTGGTTTCGATGTATGTATCTTGGGCGTCTACAAGTTTACCCGCAAGAGACGACATATATCTCTTTCCATACACTCTAGGTGAGTTCTTTCAAAGAGTCATTGACATAAAGTCTTGAGCTTCCTTGCCGTGCTACTTCGCTATGACATGGCCCAAAGCCGAGGTCCCACCTCATTGTGGTGTCATCTACTGTAGCATGAGGTGCCAATCTCTTTGTAGTGCCAAACTATCCAACATGAAGCCTTGTGCTTCCTTGCGGTGTTACGTCACTGTGACATGGCTCGCGTAGCCGAGACTTTTAGGTACTTCTTAGTGGTGTCACACCACTGTAACATGAGGACACAGGCCTCTTTGTAGTGTTGCCTACCACTCTTCTTTTTACAATATTAGGCCACCTGCCTATATAGTGTGCTACGCCGCTATGACATGGCTCACGAAGCCTTGGCATTACCCTATCGAGGAACCTCATGGTGGTGTCACCCACTGTAGCATGGAGTTCTCTGCTTATTTATATTGTTGTGCTACCGTGCTTCCTGTAAAACATGCTGGACATTCCAAATATCCTAGAACTCATTAAAGCGTCTAAGACAACCTTCCACAGGATCTTGTTCTACTCAAAGAATAGATAGTAGACAACAGTGGTTCTAGGTCCGTAACCCCTCAATGTCTCAAAGGACTACCCACTGTTCCTGATATTCTCCTAGTCAATGATCCTTCTTTGAACCAAAAGCTAGATGCCTAGTAGATTTTTCTTTGAACTAATAGCATAAAACTTTATGGTAGAATTACAAAGACAGAATATCAAAAGTCCTCCAAGCCCATGTATGTTGTATCCTTGACTATATGCAGTGTTACGCCGCTATGACATGGCCTGAAGTCGAGGCTTTAGCCTGTCAAGATACCTCATGTTGTGTCGCCACTGTAACATGGAGTACTACGTTCCTTTATAGTTCTTATGATCAGCTGGCGCTTGAGGTCTTATATAACGGATCCGTCATACCCTCCTGACTCCGATCATCAACCATTGTAATGATATCATCTTTGATGCCCTCATGTAGTGTCTTGAACGGGTCCGCTAGAATCACCTAGCTCCGAACATTAACCGCTACCATGATGCCATCCTTGATGCGTTCATACAGCACCATGTGCCTTAGCTATACAGATCTCTTCAACCATTGAAGAGAAAAAATGGATACCACCGCTGCAGTCGCCTGCTTGTCGCAGTGAATCGGTACCGCTGAATATGCGCACCAACCACTAGAAGATCATACATAAGATCCTAAAGCCACTCTGCTTCATCCGCTGTAGTCACCAGTGCATAGAACTCAGATTTTCTTGAGTAATGAGATATAGCAGTTCTACCCTTTGAGAAGACATATCCTCATGTAGACCTTTCGCTCTCTACTTCTGAACACCAGCTTTCATCAGTGAAGCCTTCCACTATTGTCGGATACCCGTTGTAGTGCAGTGCATAATTCTGAGTCCTTTTAAGATAAATTATTACTCTCTTCACAGCTTTCCAGTGCTCAACACCTGGATTGCTCGTGAACTGACTCAGCATCCCCACGGTGAAAGCTATGTCAGGCCTTGTAGCAGTTGTTGCATACATCAAACTTTCGATGACACATGAATACTCTAGCTGCCTGATATTTTCCTTTAAATTTGGCTTCAGCTTCTTGTCACACCTGTACGGAGTATCGATCCCTGGAAGATCCTGTTATCCATAGCATGTGAGCATCTTCTTAATATATGTGACATTGCCACTCCAGTTTCTGTCCGGATGACCTTGATCCCCAGGATCACATCAGCTTCCGAAGTCCTTCATACTGAACTTGGATAAGAGGAACTTATTTGTCTCAGCGAAACTTGCTCGATCCGTGCCCAGGATCAGCATGTCGTCCACGTATAGACAACCGATGACTCATCTCCCGTTAGCGAACTTTGTGTAAACATACTTGTCTGTCTCACTGACCCTATAGTTGTTTGATTTTAAAACTTTATCAAACTTCTCATGCCACATCTTGGGAGCTTGCTTCAGGCCGTATAACGATTTTACCAACTTGCAGACTTTGTCTTTAAGACCCTTGACGATGAATCATTCTGGTTGTTGCATGTAAATCTCTTCAGTCAATTCACCATTCAGGAATATTGTTTTCATATACATCTAATGTATAACCAGCTTATAGATTGCACTTATAGCAATCAACATCCTGATGGTCGTCATCCGCACTACTGGAGTATATGTGTCGAAGTAGTCGATCTTCTGCTTCTGAGAAAACTCATTGGCTACCAGCCTTGCCTTGAACTTGTCAATAGTTCCATCAACCTTCATATTCTTCTTGAAGATCCATTTGCATCTGATTGGTTTAGCTCCTTCAGGCGGATCGACCAATACCGAAGTGTTGTTGGAGGTTATTGAGTCATACTCATCATTTATAGCCTTCCTCCAGAAGACAGCGTCTCTGGTCTTCATCGCCTTATCATAGGTAAGCGGATCTGCTTCCGCATGATAGGTGACAAAATCATCTCCGAAGTCCTTCTGTCTCCTCACCTACTTAGACACCGATTGCGAGCTCTGGTTCAAACGTTGTCTCTAGAATGACAACTTCTTCTTGGACTACATCTTCATTGGAAGTGTTAGCCTCATGTACACTCATATTATTCTCCGGAATGTCTGCAAAAATAATATTATTGTGCCTTGCAAATTTATCTTTCAAAGAATTATGTGTCGCGAGATTTCGATGATATAATTTGACTCAATATCAAGGAACCTCCGAGTATTACTCTTCTCAGCATATCCCAAGAAAATTATCTTTGTAGTCCTTCTTTCTAGCTTCTGAATCTTTAAGACTGGAAGCTTCACATATGTCAGACACCCCCACACTCGAATGATATTCAAGTTGGGTCTGACTTTGAACTAGAGTTCATGAGGAGTGACATCGAAAGTTGCGTACAGCACTCTGTTCAGAATGAACGTAGCCGTTAGCACAGCTTCTCCCCAGAAGCAGTTTGGAAGACCTATAGTTAACAGTATTGACTTTATCATCTCTGTCAACGTTCTGTTCTTCCATTTAGCTACTCCATTTGATTGAGAAGAATTCGAAGCAGTCGTCTTATTGACAATTCCATGTTCTTTGTAGAATAATGCGAATTCAATGGACCTATACTCTCTGTCTCGATCACTTCTGAGTCTCTTGAGTTGTTGCCCTTTTCAACGTTCAGCCTCAGCCCTGAACTCCTTGAACTTCTCGAATGCTTCAACTTTTGTCTTGAGCAGGTAGACGAACGTGTACTTCGAGTATTCGTCAATGAAGGTAATAAAATACTTTATCATGGCCTTTGTGGAGAACTATTTGAAGTCACAGATATCTGAGTATACCAACTCCAAAAAATTTGTACTTCATTTTACCCATTTGAAAGGCTTTCTTGTAATCTTTGTCTGTACACATACCTCATACTTCTCCACCTCCTTACCCCCGTATTTGGAGATAAGCCATAGACTAGACATCTTGTGGTACAAAGTACATACCCTAGTCTTGGTGTCCCACAACTCTTGTAATGAGACTCTACTCACAAGCAGAAGCTCGAGCATCCATCTGATACTGAAGCCTTGTTCCAAAGTATGTCTCCTGCCAAGATATCACTATCTGGCAACCATGAATGTTCACCCTTAAGTCTGCAATAGACTTCCTGAGATTAGTTCATTAGTAATCACTGGTACTTTGCTATACATACTTCTTTGACTGTAACTTCTCAAAGTCCAGAACCATTGTTCCAATTCCCAGATCCTCTGCTTGATCCTTGTTCGCTATCGAAATCTTCGGCCTTCTTCAGTGATAGGCTTGACCTCAGTGAACTACTCTTCCTATATCTCCCGTGGCTAGATGCACTAGTGTCCATTCACCAGTCAGCAACCATGCCAGATGACTTAACCTTCACAATCATAGCAACCAAGTTAAGTAATCAAAGTAACCAAGTTAGGCTTTTACCTTGCTATTTTAGTTTGAAATTGGATCTTTAATCCTCATTCTCATGATCCTTTATGCTTGAAGAGACATGCACCAAGGTACTCATAGCCCTATGCGCATAGCCTGGTCGTGCATAGACCTTGATTAGACCTAGCCACATAGACGCTTCCATGCGCCAAGTTCTGCCATGGACCGAAAGAACATCATACGCAGTGACTACACTGCACTGAGCCAGCGATGCGAAGTGAGTGCCCTGCACCGAGACTGCTTATGTGCCAAGTTCTTCCATGTTCTAATTGTTACCATGCGCAGATGCATAGTGCCAGTCTCTCTTCGAAAAATCGCAGTAGACCTCCATGTGGCTATTAGCTTCAGACATCTATATGTGCCAACTTGCATTAGATGCCGACTTTCTTTCTCTTGGAATGTGCGTCTCCAGCGATGCCAGATCAAGTTCACTTCCATCCGTAGGAATGGTAGAGACTAGATTTTTTCTATCCACGTCCAACATTTGACAGATGACTCCTTCCTCATCCAAATGATTGAAGTGTAGCCTGTCAATCTTCTCAAGTTTGAAAAAACTTGTATTGAGAAGACTTGCACGGTTGTTCTCCATCTTACCCGGATCTTGCTTTGAGATTGTTAGTCCCGAGACTTAATCAAAGATGGTAGAACAAGAAGTTGAAGTCGAGATCAAGAGTTCACACACAAGTTTTCTCTTTGATATTGTCACGCCCCGGTTCCATTGTAACCTCCGATTCCAAATTTTCGAAATAATTAGATTTTTAATTTATTTTAAATATCAAGTTTATAAATTATTTTCTCCTTGAATTTTTAGTATTAGATTTTCGAACAATGTTTGATTTTAGAAGGTGATTTAAAATCTTTTATCAAAAATATTTTTCCTAAATGTCGCTTTCTTATAAAATAAATAGATAAATAATGATGTAAATATAATACTATAGCTTCGAATATTTATTGGCTTGAAATCATGAAATTATTGTTTTAAATAAAAAAATTATTTGAAGGACTAGTTGATAAAATATAATAAATTTTATATTTATTGGGATAGTAAATAAATAAATTTCATACTTTCTAAGATTTTGCAATATGGATTAATTAGTAGCTAATTGGGAATCAGTTAACTTTCCTAAAATATTTTCTGAAATTATAATCTTTTCTTTTTAAAATTTTACAAGTTTGCCATTTCCCATTAACTAGCCAACACACCCTCATTCCCACATGAAGAACTTATTCATGTATAATCTTGGCCATTCATTATTGGGCCAATCCTCACCCTTCATCCCACACCCTCTTTCCCTATTTAAAGTCTCTCATCACCATTCCCAAGAAACCCTAGCTAGCCCTCTCAAATTCCCACAAGCCAACAACTACCACCATTTTGTGTGCTCGTGTCCGTGTGTCCAGCATTACCGTGTCAGCCGTGTTGGCCTCGGGTCCGACCCCGGGTGTCCCACCGTATCCATTCATTTCCTGTGTCCAGATTTACAACATTACAACCAGATTTTCG
Source organism: Iris macrosiphon (assembly GCA_036927795.1). NCBI lineage: Eukaryota > Viridiplantae > Streptophyta > Magnoliopsida > Asparagales > Iridaceae > Iris > Iris macrosiphon. The sequence goes on along the minus strand of JAYESA010000006.1, from coordinate 25,925,286 downwards.
TGTCCGACACACCCGGACACATCCACCTCCACCACAGCAAACATCATCCTCGTGTCCACCATCTGGACACATCCCTACCACAGTACATTATTTCTGTGTCCAACACCCGGACACGTCCACCCCCAATACCACAACACCACCATCGTGTCCAGCCTCGGACACGATCCACCCCGACACAGCAAATTCAAACCCTAACCCTAACTTCGACCTAACCGTCGTGCGTCGAGCTCGAAGATCCAGCCGCCGCGAGACCGAGCAGATCCGCCGAGCTTCGCTGCCGCCGGTGGCCGCCTCGGATCTCCTCGACCTCGTTGAGCCGTGGCCGCCTCGGATCTCCTCGATACGAGCTCCGCCGACCGCCTCCTCGGGACGAGAACACCCGCCGCCTGGAGCAGATCCACCGCCGCCTCGAGCCGAGCACCCGCCACAGCAGACCGAGCAGATCCGCCGACGCCTTGCCGGCCCGACCCCGGCGAGACCCCACCGCGCCGACGCCGGAAAACCCCCGTGAGCCCCTCTTTCTCTTTCCCTTTCTTCTGTTCCTATGGGTTAGGTTACGGGTGTTTTAATCAGTTAGTTAATATAATAGATTAATTAGTTAATTTATATTAGTTTAGTTTAGTTAATTATTTATTAATCAGTTAATTATTCTTAATCAGTAGTTAATTAATCAATTAGTTTATATGTAATTAGTTTAGTAATTAAATATAATTAGTTTAGTAATTTTATGTAATTAGTTTATTTTTATGTAATAAATATAAGGGTTTTGACTATGTAAAAATAATAATTTTTGGGTTATATTATTAATTAAGGAATAGTTACAATAATAAATTTGTTCAAAATTGGTTATTTGGACTAGTAATTGAATTTACTATAGACAAAAATATATTGGCTTTTACATAAATTCTAGATTTTTATAAATAAACTTTTACTTGTAATTATTGTTCAAAATAATTTCGAAATGATTTTCATAAATTAAGGTGTTACCTTAATTACAAACAAACGACCATTTCCCCTATTAGCCTGGTATCCTTATCTCGATTTTCGTGCCGAACTCCGATCTTGGACTTCTTTATATAGTTTCTAGCTATTTGGACTGCTCCGGACTCATTGGAACTAACTGCTACTTCATTTGGGATCACCTTGAGAAGTGTAGCATTATGTACATTCTCTGATTAGTTATATATATATATATATATATATATAAATATTTGATTGATATATATATACAAATATGTATTTTGGTATATAAAAATATATTTATATACATCTATTTAGTGTATATACACATATACGTATTTTGTACAATTACTAATAGACACTTATATATATATTATATACGTTTTTATTGGTATATACTCTGAGTGTAAATGTGTATTATATACGTATCCCTACTAGATGACCCTAGTTGACTAGAGCCATGCCTGGCAAAGCCCTGAGGCCAGTGTATTTCTATTATGTGTTAGTGTAGCATCTGATGCAAGTGATATTATTATATGTTTATAGGACTGTTGGATTCTCCAGACGATACTCTGGGACAGGATATTGGTATTGACAGCTAAGGACCCAAGGCGAGTACATTCTCTGATTAGTTTCTAATTTATGATATCTCCTATGTTCACTGTATCTAGTGTAGATATACATGCTCTTGACACGTTGGTTACATGGATTGGTATACACGGATCTCGTCATGAGATGTTATTCCTTATTCATGGTGTAGCTTGTACAAGACTTGTTTCCTTGTTATCTTGTGCATGTACAGACACTGATTCCCGGGGAGACTTGCTACCTCCCTAGGGAATCCCGTGCCATAGCGTACCATGATTGGATCTTCTATACCAGTCGGGGGAGGGGAGTATTTTAGTATAGATATGTGATCATACCCAACTCTACATGCATCATAGCTCACCCCACATCTCACGTCGGGTGCGGCCTGACCATTTATATGCTTCATAGCTGTTACGTGTGATTAGCCTGACCTCTACATGCATCATAGCTAACCAACGGTTAGCCTGACTTTACATGAATCATAGTTAATCACATGTAACCAGCCTGATCAAGTTCCCAAGCCGATCACATATTTAAGCTAGTACTCACACACTTAGTCATAGGGTTCTTGCTCATTGATATATTGTTTCTTCTCCTGCATTTACCTACAGTATTTCTAGTATTTCTTTTATTTCTCGTACCTATACATGCTTCTCGTATATTTCCATCTAGAACTGCTACATAGTTTATATCATTAATATAGAACTGCTATTTAGAGATGTACTTTGCTCCTTCCTGACTGGAAAATATTTTTCCAGACTGTGACCTTAGTAGACTGGTTTCTGACACACTTGGGGATTGAAAGTTAATGATTGCAGGTATGATTATTTTGTCGTTAGACTTGTCTTGTATTTCTTGCTTGCCTTGATATCTCATCGTGCTTTAGTTTATGTGATTGAGTATTTCTAGCATTATTTTATGATATCCATGTCTCCTTATGGAGTTGGGTATTCACGTGAGTTTGATTAGATAGTTACATGACCTAGACAGCGTTCTACCGCCGATGCTGCGGCGTAGGCTGGACGTACCCACGCACTCGTGCCCCTAAATCGGGTGCGGGTCGTGACACATTTTTAGTGGTGGCCCATGCAGGTCAGACTTCGCTAGTTGTGCGATATCGTAGTAGTGCGACATCATAGTTGTACTACTATGTACCTGCTATAGAATATAGGACATAGGATACTAGGATGAGAGAGGATACTCAATCACAAAATTCTTGAGAGATTCCTGGGACGACCCCTTGAGAATCTTATTATAATTTCTAATTTTAAATCCTTCGCCTTGTTTCCGTCTGTCCTCACTCATTGATATTGAATTTGATTATTGTTGATCAATTAAAATCTTGGTTTCATTGTAGAGTTGATTTCATGCCGAGATGAATTTTACGGACTAAATTTTTCGATATCATCTGATGACGTATATGGATGAGAACAGTGAGAAAGGTGAAACGTCTGCTTGGGTTATGGAACCTAGAGTTATCGCAGCTGTACCGATTAGCGAAGATTCTAGATGACATAACTGTAGGGTTGCGTACTTTAGTTACGGAACCTGTCGTTTATCGCACCTATGCTTACTGGCATGGCGAGGATCCTCAGCGTCATGATTTCTGACCGACGTGTATGATTATCGGGTTGTGTCTAAAATTTTTGTTCTTAAGTATCATCTCAACACTTATCTGTTTCTGTTATACAAGACTTTATTCCATCGTCCTTTTGGTTGCTAGCAGTAGAAACACCTTCAGTCCTCAATCCAGTTCCTTTGAGCTTTTATTCTTTGAGGATTCCTTGTTAAGAATGATAATTAGTGACTTGTAATTATGGTTGTGTCTTGAGTGTTAGTATTGGTTGAGTGTTGTTAGTGAGTTATAAGTGTTTCCTAGTTGGACATGTGAGCAGTAGGATTTAATCTAGAGTTAGCCCTTAGCATAGTACCTTGTACCAATGGTTCTGAGATAAGTGTCATTAGAGACTGAGAGTAGAAGGAGAGTAAAGAGTATCAGTGATAGTTCTCAGAGTTAGTATCAGAGCCAATTACCCGTCCTGGATAATCATGATTTTGTAATTAAGTGATCTATGTAAACAATTAGGTGTCAAGGAATTGTGTTAAGAATTAATGGAGCATAACTGTCACGACCCGCACCCGGTTTAGGGGCACGAGGGCGTGGGTACGTCCAGCCTACGCCGCAGCATCGGCGGTAGAACGCTGTCTAGGTCATGTAACTATCTAATCAAACTCACGTGAATACCCAACTCCATAAGGAGACGTGGATATCATAAAATAATACTAGAAATACTCAATCACATAAACTGAAGCACGATGAGATATCAAGGCAAGCAAAAAATACAAGACAAGTCTAACGACAAAATAATCATACCTGCAATCATTAACTTCCAATCCCCAAGTGTGTCAGAACCCAGTCTACTAAGGTCACAGTCTGGAAAAATATTTCCAGTCAGGAAGGAGCAAAGTACATCTCTAAATAGCAGTTCTATATTAATGATATAAACTATATAGCAGTTCTAGATGGAAATATACCAGAAGCATGTATAGGTACGAGAAATAAAAGAAATGCTAGAAATACTGTAAGTAAATGCAGGAGAAGAAACCATATGTCCATGAGCAAGAACCTATGACTAAGTGTGTGAGTACTAGCTTTAACATGTGATCGGCTTGGGAACTTGATCAGGCTGGTTACATGTGATTAGCTATGATTCTTGTAAGGTCAGGCTAACCGTTGGTTAGCTATGATGCATGTAGAGGTCAGGCTAATCACATGTAACAGCTATGAAGCATGGAGATGGTCAGGCCGCACCCGACGTGAGGTGTGGGGTGAGCTATGATGCATAAAAAGTTGGGTAGGATCACATATCTACACTAAAATACTCTCCACCCCCGACTGGTATAGTAGATCCAATCATGGTACACTATGGCACGGGATTCCCTAGGGAGGTAGCAAATCTCCCCGGGAATCAGTGTCTGTACATGCACAAGATAACAAGAAAAACAAGTCTTGTACAAGCTACACCATAAATAAGGAATAACATCTCATGACGAGATCCGTGTATACCAATCCGTGTAACCAACGTGTCAAGAGCATGAATATTTACACTAGATACAGTGAACATAGGAGATATCATAAATTAGAAACTAATCAGAGAATGTACTCGCCTTGGGTCCTTAGCTGTCAATACCAATGTCCTGTCCCAGAGTATCGTTTGGAGAATCCGACAGTCCTATAAACATATAATAATATCACTTGTATCAGATGCTACACTAACACACAATAGAAATACACTGGCCTCAGGGCTATGCCAGGCATGGCTCTAGTCAACTAGGGTCATCTAGTAGGGATACGTATATAATACATATTTACTCTCAAAGTATATACCAATAAAACGTATATAATATATATAAGTGTCTATTAGTAATTGTACAAAATACGTATTTGTGTATATACACTAATAGATGTATATAAATATATATTTTTATACCAAAATACATATTTGTATATATATATCAATCAAACATTTTATATATGTATATTAACAAATCAAGGAATGTATATAATGCCACCCTCCTCAAGGTGATCCCAAATGAAATAGCAGTTAGTTCCAATGGGTCCGGAGCAGTCAAAATAGCTAGAAACTATATAAAGAAGTCCAAGATCGGAGTTCGGCACGATAATCGAGATAAGGATACCGAGTCCTTAATTACCTAGAGAAACCTACCGGGGTTTAGCTAAGGTTAAGATTATAAGTTAGCTAATAAGAGGAATTGGTCGATTGTTCGTAATCAAGGTAACACCTTAATTTAATGAAAATTATTTTGAACAATAATTACAAATAAGAGTTTATTATAAAAATTTAGAATTTATGTAAAAACCAATGGATTTATATCTCTAGTAATTTCAGTTACCAATCCAACTAACCAATTTCGAACAAATTTTGATTATTGAAACTATTTCTTTAATAATAATATAAACCCCAACAAATCATTATATTTTACATAATCAAACCCTTATATTTAATACATAAAAATAACTAATTACATGAAATTACTAAACTAATTATATGAAATTACTAAACTAATTAATTAATAAATTAATTAACTGATTAAGAATTTATTTACTGATTATAAATACTACTGATTATAATTTAACTAATCTAATATATAATTAATATACTAATTATATATTAATCTAATTCATTAAACAGAAAAGGAAGGAGGGAAGGGGCTCACGCAGGGGGCTCACGAAGGGGTTTTCTGTCGTCGACGGAGAAGGTCTCGCCGGGGTCGGCGTTCATCTCGGGCGGCGGCGTGGAAATCGAGGGCAGCGGCGGGTGCTCTGTTCGAGGAGGCGGCGGTGCTCTCGTCCCGAGGAGGCGGCGGCGTGGAACTCGAGAGCAGCGGCGGCATCGAGGCGGCTGCGTCCGGTCGAAGCTCGGCGAGGTTGGGGAGATCCGAGGCGGCCACGGCTCGACGAGGTCGAGGAGGCCACGGCTCGACGCGAGCTCGACGCGGGTGAGGCGGTCCGAGGCGGCGGTCGACTCAGCGAGGGCTCGGCTCGAGGATGCTCCAGGTGGTGGTTGCAGGCGGCCACCGGCGGATCTGGCTCGAGGAGGCGGCGGTCTAAACCAGAGCAGCAACAGGGCGGCGGCGACGACGTCGGCTCCGGGCGGCGGGTCTGATCTAGGGTTAGGGTCAGGTTTTGTGAATCGAGTCAGGGTGTGTTGGGTCGTGTCCGAAGCTGGACACGGCGGTGATGCTGTACTGTGGTAGATGTGTCCGAGGCTGGACACAGGGTTGGGTGTACTGTGGTGTGGTGGTTGTGTCCAGACGGTGTCGGACATAAAATCCGGTTGTAATATTGTAAATCTGGACACAGGAAATGAATGGATACGGTGGGACACCCGGGGTCAGACCCGAGGCCAACACGGCTGACACGGTAATGCTGGACACACGGACACGAGCACACAATCAATGGTGATGGCTTGTTGGCTTGTGGGAAATTGTGAGGGCTAGCTAGGGTTTCTAGGGAATGGTGTGAATGAGACTTTAAATAGGGAGAGAGGGTGTGGGCTAAAGGGTGAGGATTGGCCCAAAATGAATGGCCCAGATAATACATGAATAAGTTTTTCATGTGGTTGAAAAATGAGGGTGTGAATGGGAGACGGTAACCTGGTAAATTTAATAGAAAAAAATATAATTTAAGAAAAATGTTTTAAGAGGCTTCCAAGGCTAACTGATTCCGAATAGCTACTAATTAATGCATATTGCAAAAATCTCAGAAAGTATGAAATTTATTTATTTACTATCCCAATAAATATAAAAATTTATTATATTTTATCAACTAGTCCTTCAAATAAAATTTTATTTAAAATAATAATTTTATGATTCAAGCCAATAAATATTCGAAGCTAGAGTATTATATTTACATCATTATTCATCTATTTATTTTATAAGAAAGCGACATTTAGGAAAAAAGGATTTTTATAAAAGATTTTAAATCACCTTCTAAAATCAAACATTATTAAAAATCAAATACAAGAATTCAAGGAGAAAATATTTTAAAACTTGGTATTTTAAAATAATTTAAAAATCTAATTATTTCGAAAATTTGGAAATCGGAGGTTACAAGTCTACCCACCTTAGAAAATTTTGTCCTCGAAATTTAGGATCCTCAGTAATTGCATTTACTCATTATATTATTTCTATCAAGATTTAAAATTTCAAACCAAATAATCATGAAGTACTCCCATATTGTTGTTTTTTTTTTTCACAACCTTTCAAAATTCTATAACATCATATTCCTGAAATCTTCAAAAATCAAATCCCCTTTTTGTCATAATCTCCTCCAAAAATTTTAAGTTCATATCTAAGTATTCTAGGATTTTAATATCCAATCCTCCAAATTGAAATCCAATCAATGCATATTTATAAAAATCGTATCCCAAAAATTTAAATTTTTAACCACTAATCCATCAATCATCCTACTCCTCTAACTCAAATTCATTTGATGCTTATTCAAATCTAAATTCTTTTCCGAGAATTGAATTCGACACCATTCTATTAACGATTTTATTTCCCAATTTTCTTTTTCCTCAAATACTCAACGATGCGATACTTTCAGAATCTTCAACGCAACATTCATAATATAAAATATAAAATTTCTATCTTGCAATCAAATAGATAAAATGATAATCTCTCCAATTTTTTTCAAATTTTAATAATCAATTTAATCATATCAAGACCTTCCTAAAATTAATAAATCCTCAATTTTGCCCTGTGAATTACTTAATTCTCCATTTAAGTTAATGTTTGTCCTCGAATTTCAATCATACCTCGATTTTCATAAAATTAATGATCCATCAACTCTGTTATAACAACCCCTAAATTCTTTATTTAAATTAATGCTCATCCACAATTTAATCATCTTGTCTATTTTGTCAGTCATAACCTTGTCATAGATCTTTGCTATGGTCAAATTTCTAATGATCATGGTTTAAGAAAGTTCTACCTACAGCCATGCAATTTAAGAAAAATATATAGGTCATGTATCTTTTGTCATGATATTTCAGTCTCTGTTAAGGTGTACTACTAGTTATATCCTAACAAGAAAATCATGAATACGAACTACAGCACTTAGGAAAATCAATCAATCAAGAGACGGGAACATTAGAAAAAGAACCTGCTAACATATTACCTGCAGTATCTCCTATCTCTAACATACACTTCACTCTGGCACATTCACTAACTAATTTCCTATTCTTGTACACTGGTACCCATATCAATTAATCATTAGTCCACAAGATCCACGAATACATCCATATCGCACACACCTGTCTATTTACACCTAAATCTGATGCCAAGAATCTCTAATATAACCATGATTCAATAATGCATCCAAGTTGATACCTCTATCTTCTTAGTACCATACTCTCTGTCAGTTCCCGTTCCTACTACAATTGTTCATACTAGTCGTTCTCATCACTCCAGTGCACACCAAGTGTAACACATCATACTAAATACTGTTCTTTCCAAAACAACTTTGGATGGACACCCAAGTCAGTCTGCGGTGCCATCTCAATCATGCTCAAATCACCAGATCCTTACACGTATATATCATCTACTCATATATTAATATTCATATCTCTCATCTACCATAAAATTAATCCTCAAAATAATCGCCAAGGTTTAACTTCTCGATCAACTTAAAATAAATTGTATATACTTCCTCTTAATCAGATACTCAACATCGAAATAAAATTTAATCACTCCAAAAATCTTTGTAGCCTTAACCATGTTTATTGAATTCATATTTGAAATCCTCAAAATTTTAATGACACAATCCTAACTTCTCAATAATTCTCAAAAATTCATTTCCACTCTTTAATTTATAAATCCACCAATTTACATATAAGTGCTCGTAGCCTCTAATACTCGAGGTGCACTCAATGCATCTAGTGTCTATAACTGTGTACTAAAATTGTACTGCCTGAATCACTTGCACCATTATCTCCAATGATCAAAGTTATCATCACCTGTAATTTCTTTCATGATTTTCAATTTATGTCAACTGGTATATCATCTAATTATCATCATACAGGGTGCTTACTATTATTAACGTCATTCTTGACAATCCTTGATATAGAATCATTAGCACTCTTGGTATTATATCACTAGCCTCATTAATGGACCATTCATCAAGCTCATTATAACTCATGATTACATGTATCTACTATAACACTCCTATTTCTTTATTCTCATGGGCATGTATATGGTTCTTCATCTCGATGGTTGTATAGGTATTTCCTTTTAACCTTTTCAGCCTGCTAAACTGGTCTGTGATACGCTTCACTATCTTCATTACTAATTCCGATATTTCTCTACTCATGACACCCTATTATAACTCTTTATGCATATATATATCTTACCTTTAACACACCCGATATCAATCATCAAATTGAACATCATGCTCCATAAATCCTTAACACAATTCCTGGATACTTAATTGTTCACGTAGATCATCCAATTGCAAAATCATGATTATCCAGGACGGGTATGTTGGCTCTGATACCAACTCTGAGAACTATCACTGATACTCTTACTCTTTCTTAACTCTCAGTCTCTAATGACACTTCTCCTAGAACCATTGTTACAAGGTACTATGCTAAGGGCTAACTCTAGATTAAATCCTACTGCTCACATGTCCAACTAGGAAATACTTACAAACTCACAAGTCACACTCAGTCAATACTAATACTCAAGACACAGACATAATTATAAGTCACTAATTATCATACTTAACAAGGAACCCTCAAGGAATAGAAGCTCAAAAGGAATTGGATTGAGGACAGAAGGTATCTTTACTGCTAGTAAAGAAAAGAAGCGATGGAACAAAGTCCTGGAATAACAGAAATAGATAAGTCTTGAGATGATATTTTAAGAACCAATTTAAGATACAACCTGATAATTATACACGTCTATCCGAAATTATGACACTCAGAATCCTCGCCACGCCAGTAAGCATAGATGCGATAAACGACAGGTTCCGTAACTAAGGTATGCAACTCCATAATCACGTCATCTAGAATCTTCGCCACGCCAACCGGTATGGTTGCGAGAAACTCTAAATCTCATAACTAAAGTATGTACATCCAAGTTAGGTTCCTACGTTCTCGTCACGACAGCTAATATGGCTGCGATAAACTCTAGGTTCCATAACCAAAGTAGACGTTTTACCTTTCTCACTGTCCTCATCAATATATGTCATCAGATGATACCATAAATTCTAGTCCATAAAATTCATCTCAATTTGAAATCAACTCAACAACGATACCAAGAATTTAAAGTTAACAACTGGTCAACAAGAATCAAACTCAACAATGATACCAAGAATTTAATTTAATAACTGCTCAACAAGAATCAAGTTCAATAACAACAAGCGAGAGCGGACGGAAACAAGGAAAGATTTAAATTGGAAAATTTATAACGAGATTCTCAAGGGTCGTCCCAGGAATCTCTCAAATAATTTGTGATTGAGTATCCTCTCTCATCCTAGTATCCTATGTCCTATATTCTATAGCAGGTATGCAGTAGTACAACTATGACGTCGCACTACTACGACATCGCACAACTAGCAAAGTCTGACCTGCATGGGCCACCACTAAAAACGTGTCACGACCCGTACCCGGTTTAGGAGCACGAGGGCGTGGGTACGTCCAGCCTACGCCGCAGCATCGGCGATAGAACGCTGTCTAGGTCATGTAACTATCTAATCAAACTCACGTGAATACCCAACTCCATAAGGAGACGTGGATATCATAAAATAATGCTAGAAATACTCAATCACATAAACTGAAGCACGATGAGATATCAAGGCAAGCAAGAAATACAAGACAAGTCTAACGATAAAATAATCATACCTGCAATCATTAACTTCCAATCCCCAAGTGTGTCAGAACCCAGTCTACTAAGGTCACAGTCTGGAAAAATATTTCCAGTCAGGAAGGAGCAAAGTACATCTCTAAATAGCAGTTCTATATTAATGATATAAACTATGTAGCAGTTCTAGATGGAAATATACCAGAAGCATGTATAGGTACGAGAAATAAAAGAAATGCTAGAAATACTGTAAGTAAATGCAGGAGAAAAAACCATATGTCCATGAGCAAGAACCTATGACTAAATGTGTGAGTACTAGCTTTAACATGTGATCGGCTTGGGAACTTGATCAGGCTGGTTACATGTGATTAGCTATGATTCTTGTAAGGTCAGGCTAACCGTTGGTTAGCTATGATGCATGTAGAGGTCAGGCTAATCACACGTAACAGCTATGAAGCATGGAGATGGTCAGGCCGCACCCGACGTGAGGTGTGGGGTGAGCTATGATGCATAAAAAGTTGGGTAGGATCACATATCTACACTAAAATACTCCCCACCCCCGACTGGTATAGTAGATCCAATCATGGTACACTATGGCACGGGATTCCCTAGGGAGGTAGCAAATCTCCCCGGGAATCAGTGTCTGTACATGCACAAGATAACAAGGAAAACAAGTCTTGTACAAGCTACACCATGAATAAGGAATAACATCTCATGACGAGATCCGTGTATACTAATCCGTGTAACCAGCGTATCAAGAGCATGGATATTTACACTAGATACAGTGAACATAGGAGATATCATAAATTAGAAACTAATCAGAGAATGTACTCGCCTTGGGTCCTTAGCTGTCAATACCAATGTCCTGTCCCAGAGTATCGTCTGGAGAATCCGACAGTCCTATAAACATATAATAATATCACTTGTATCAGATGCTACACTAACACACAATAGAAATACACTGGCCTCAGGGCTATGCCAGGCATGGCTCTAGTCAACTAGGGTCATCTAGTAGGGATACGTATATAATACATATTTACTCTCAAAGTATATACCAATAAAACGTATATAATATATATAAGTGTCTATAAGTAATTGTACAAAATTACTTATTTGTGTATATACACTAATAGATGTATATAAATATATATTTTTATACCAAAATACATATTTGTATATATATATCAATCAAACATTTTATATATGTATATTAACAAATCAAGGAATGTATATAATGCCACCCTCCTCAAGGTGATCCCAAATGAAATAGCAGTTAGTTCCAATGGGTCCGGAGCAGTCAAAATAGCTAGAAACTATATAAAAAAGTCCAAGATCAGAGTTCGGCACGATAATCGAGATAAGGATACCGAGTCCTCAATTACCCAGAGAAACCTACCGGGGTTTAGCTAAGGTTAAGATTATAAGTTAGCTAATAAGAGGAATTGGTCGATTGTTCGTAATCAAGGTAACACCTTAATTTAATGAAAATTATTTTGAACAATAATTACAAATAAGAGTTTATTATAAAAATTTAGAATTTATGTAAAAACCAATGGATTTATATCTCTAGTAATTTCAGTTACCAATCCAACTAACCAATTTCGAACAAATTTTGATTATTGAAACTATTTCTTTAATAATAATATAAACCCCAACAAATCATTATATTTTATATAATCAAACCCTTATATTTAATACATAAAAATAACTAATTACATGAAATTACTAAACTAATTATATGAAATTACTAAACTAATTGATTAATAAATTAATTAACTGATTAAGAATTTATTTACTGATTATAAATACTACTGATTATAATTTAACTAATCTAATATATATAATTAATATACTAATTATATATTAATCTAATTCATTAAACAGAAAAGGAAGGAGGGAAGGGGCTCACGCAGGGGGCTCACGAAGGGGTTTTCTGTCGTCGACGGAGAAGGTCTCGCCGGGGTCGGCGTTCATCTCGGGCGGCGGCGTGGAACTCGAGGGCAGCGGCGGGTGCTCTGTTCGAGGAGGCGGCGGTGCTCTCGTCCTGAGGAGGCGGCGGCGTGGAACTCGAGAGCAGCGGCGGCTTCGAGGCGGCTGCGTCCGGTCGAAGCTCGGCGAGGTTGGGGAGATCCGAGGCGGCCACGGCTCGACGAGGTCGAGGAGGCCACGGCTCGACGCGGGCTCGACGCGGGTGAGGCGGTCCGAGGCGGCGGTAGACTCAGCGAGGGCTCGGCTCGAGGATGCTCCAGGTGGTGGTTGCAGGCGGCCACCGGCGGATCTGGCTCGAGGAGGCGGCGGTCTAAACCAGAGCAGCAACAAGGCGGCGGCGACGACGTCGGCTCCGGGAGGCGGGTCTGATCTAGGGTTAGGGTCAGGTTCTGTGAATCGAGTCGGGGTGTGTTGGGTCATGTCCGAAGCTGGACACGGCGGTGATGCTGTACTGTGGTAGATGTGTCCGAGGCTGGACCCAGGGTTGGGTGTACTGTGGTGTGGTGGTTGTGTCCAGACGGTGTCGGACACAAAATCCGGTTGTAATATTGTAAATCTGGACACAGGAAATGAATGGATACGGTGGGACACCCGGGGTCGGACCCGAGGCCAACACGGCTGACACGGTAATGCTGGACACACGGACACGAGCACACAATCAATGGTGATGGCTTGTTGGCTTGTGGGAAATTGTGAGGGCTAGCTAGGGTTTCTAGGGAATGGTGTGAATGAGACTTTAAATAGGGAGAGAGGGTGTGGGATAAAGGGTGAGGATTGGCCCAAAATGAATGGCCCAGATAATACATGAATAAGTTTTTCATGTGGTAGAAAAATGAGGGTGTGAATGGGAGACGGTAACCTGGTAAATTTAATAGAAAAAAATATAATTTAAGAAAAATATTTTAAGAGGCTTCCAAGGCTAACTGATTCCGAATAGCTACTAATTAATGCATATTGCAAAAATCTCAGAAAGTATGAAATTTATTTATTTACTATCCCAATAAATATAAAAATTTATTATATTTTATCAACTAGTCCTTCAAATAAAATTTTATTTAAAACAATAATTTTATGATTCAAGCCAATAAATATTCGAAGCTAGAGTATTATATTTACATCATTATTCATCTATTTATTTTATAAGAAAGCGACATTTAGGAAAAAAGGATTTTTATAAAAGATTTTAAATTACCTTCTAAAATCAAACATTGTTAAAAATCAAATACAAGAATTCAAGGAGAAAATATTTTAAAACTTGGTATTTTAAAATAATTTAAAAATCTAATTATTTCGGAAATTTGGAAATCGGAGGTTACAATAACGTTCAATCGGATGATTGATATCGGGCGTGTTAAAGGTAAAGAAATTTATATGCATGAGGAGTTATAATGAGGTGTCATGAGTAGAGAAATATCGGAATCGGTAATGACGATGGTGAAGCATATCACAGATTAGTTTAACAGGCTATAAAAAGGTTAAAAGGAAATACATATACAACAATCGAGATGAGGAACCATACACATACCCATGAGAGTAAAGAAACACATGAGAGTAAAGAAACACGAGTTCTAAGGAACTTGATGAGATAATCCATTAATGAAGCTAGTGATATAATACCGAGAGTGCTAATGGTCCTATATCGAGGATTAGTCAAGAATGACGTTAATAACAGTAAGCACTCTGTATGATGATAATTAGATGATATACCAGTTGACATAAATTGAAAATTATGGAAGAAAATACATGTGATGATAACTTTGATCATTGGAGGTAATGATGCAAGTGATTCAGGCAGTACAATTTTAGTACACAATTACAGACACTAGATGCATTGAGTACACCTTGAGTATCAGAGACCGTGAGCACTGATATGTACATTTCTGGAGTTATAAATTAAAAAGTGGAAATAAAATTTTATTTTAAGAATTATTGAGGAGTTGAGATTATGTCATTAAAATTTGTTGAGGATTTCAAATATTGATTCAATAAAAATGGTCAAGGCTACAAAGATTTTAGAAGTGATTAAAATTTTTATTTCGATGTTGAGTATCTGACTTTGAGGAGGTATATGTAATTTATTTTAAGTTGATCGAGAAGTTAAACCTTGATGATTATTTTGAGGATTAATTTTAGGGTAGATGAGAGATACGAATATTAATATATGAGTAGATGATATACATGTGTAAGGATCTGGTGACTTGAGCATGATTGAGATGGCACCGCAGACTGACTTGGGTGTCCATCTAAAATTGTATTGGAAAGAGCAGTATTTAGTATGGTGTTGCACTTGACGTATATTTGAGTGATAAGAGCGACTAGTATGAACAATTGTAGTAGGAACGGGAACTGACAAAGGGTATGGTACTAAAGAGATAGAGGTATCAACTTGGATGCATTATTGAATCATGGTTATATTCTTGGCATCAGATTTTGGCATTAATAGACAGGTGTGTGCAATACAGATATATTCATGGATCTTGTGGATTAATGATTAGTTGAGATGGGTACCAGTGTACAGGAATAGGAATTAGTTAGTGAATGTGCTAGAGTTAAGTGTTTGTTAGGGATAGTAGATACTACAAGTAATATGTTAGCAGGTTCTTCTTTTTTCTAATATTCCTTTTTCCGTCCTTCGATTGATTGATTTTCCTAGTACTGTAGTTGTCTGCATGATTTCTTGTTAGAATAAAACTAGTAGTACACCCTAACAGAGACTGAAATACCATGACAAAAGATACATGACCTATATATTTTTCTTAGATTGTATGGCTGTAGGTAGAATTTTCTTAAACCATGATCATTAGGGTTTTGACCATAGCAAAGATCTATGACAAGGTTATGACCGACAAAAAGAGACAAGAGGATTAAATTTGTGGATGAGCATTAATTTAAATAAAGAATTCAGGGGTTGTTATAACAGAGTTGATGGATCATTGATTTTGCGAAAATTGAGGTATGATTGAAATTCGAGGATAAACATTAACTTAAATAGAGAGTTAAAAAATTTACAGGGCAAAATTGAGGATTTATTAAGGTCTTGATATGATTGATTATTAAAATTTGAGAAAAATTTGGAAGATTACCATTTTATCTATTTGATTGCAAGATAGAAATTTGAAATTTTATATTATGAATGTTGCATTAAAGATTCTGAAAGTATCGCATCGTTGAGTATTTGAGGAAAAAGAAAATCGGGAAATAAAATCATTAATGGAATAGTGTCGAATTTAATTCTCGGGATGAGGATTTAGATTTTGAATAAGCATCAATTGAATTTGAGTTAGAGGAGTAAGATGATTGATGGATTAATGGTTAAAATTTAAATTTTGGGATAAGATTTTTATAAATATGCATTGATTTGGATTTCAATTGGAGGATTGGATATTAAAATCCTTGAGTATTTAGATACGAACTTAAATTTTGGAGGAGATTATGAGAAAAATTTGAATTTGATTTTAAACTTGAAGATTTTCAGGAATATGATGTTATAAAATTTTTGAAAGGTTGTGAAACAGCAATATGGAATTACTTCATGATTATTTGGTTTAAAATTTAAATTTTGATAGAAATAATACAATGTGTAAATGCAATTATTGAGGACCTTAAATTTCGAGGACAAAATTTTTCTAAGGTGGGCAGACTTGTAACCTCCGATTCCAAATTTCCGAAATAATTAGATTTTTAATTTATTTTAAATATCAAGTTTATAAATTATTTTCTCCTTAAATTTTTAGTATTAGATTTTCGAACAATGTTTGATTTTAGAAGGTGATTTAAAATCTTTTATCAAAATCATTTTTCCTAAATGTCGCTTTATTATAATATAAATAGATAAATAATGATGTAAATATAATACTATAGCTTCGAATATTTATTGGCTTGAAATCATGAAATTATTGTTTTAAATAAAAAAATTATTTGAAGGACTAGTTGATAAAATATAATAAATTTTATATTTATTGGGATAGTAAATAAATAAATTTCATACTTTCTAAGATTTTGCAATATGGATTAATTAGTAGCTAATTGGGAATCAGTTAACTTTCCTAAAATATTTTCTGAAATTATAATCTTTTCTTTTTAAAATTTTACAAGTTTGCCATTTCCCATTAACTAGCCAACACACCCTCATTCCCACATGAAGAACTTATTCATGTATAATCTTGGCCATTCATTATTGGGCCAATCCTCACCCTTCATCCCACACCCTCTTTCCCTATTTAAAGTCTCTCATCACCATTCCCAAGAAACCATAGCTAGCCCTCACAAATTCCCACAAGCCAACAACCACCACCATTTTGTGTGCTCGTGTCCGTGTGTCCAGCATTACCGTGTCAGCCGTGTTGGCCTTGGATCCGACCCCGGGTATCCCACCGTATCCATTCATTTCCTGTGTCCAGATTTACAACATTACAACCAGATTTTCGTGTCCGACACACCCGGACACATCCACCTCCACCACAGCAAACATCATCCTCGTGTCCACCATATGGACACATTCCTACCACAGTACATCATTTCTGTGTCCAACACCCGGACACGTCCACCCCCAATACCACAACACCACCATCGTGTCCAGCCACGGACACGATCCACCCCGACACAGCAAATTTAAACCCTAACCCTAACTTTGACCTAACCGTCGTGCGTCGAGCTCGAAGATCCAGCCGCCGCGAGACCGAGCAGATCCGCCGAGCTTTGCTGCCGCCGGTGGCCGCCTCGGATCTCCTCGACCTCGTCGAGTCGTGGCCGCCTCGGATCTCCTCGATACGAGCTCCGCCGACCGCCTCCTCGGGACGAGAACACCCGCCGCCTCGAGCAGATCCGCCGCCGCTTCGAGCCGAGCACCTGCCACAGCAGACCGAGCAGATCCGCCGACGCCTTGCCGGCCCGACCCCGGCGAGACCCCACCGCGCCGACGCCGAAAAACCCCCGTGAGCCCCTCTTTCTCTTTCCCTTTCTTCTGTTCCTATGGGTTAGGTTACGGGTGTTTTACTCAGTTAGTTAATATAATAGATTAATTAGTTAATTTATATTAGTTTAGTTTAGTTAATTATTTATTAATCAGTTAATTATTCTTAATCAGTAGTTAATTAATCAATTAGTTTATATGTAATTAGTTTAGTAATTAAATATAATTAGTTTAGTAATTTTATGTAATTAGTTTATTTTTATGTAATAAATATAAGGGTTTTGACTATGTAAAAATAATAATTTCTGGGTTATATTATTAATTAAGGAATAGTTACAATAATAAATTTGTTCAAAATTGGTTATTTGGACTAGTAACTGAATTTACTATAGACAAAAATATATTGGCTTTTACATAAATTCTAGATTTTTATAAATAAACTTTTACTTGTAATTATTGTTCAAAATAATTTTGAAATAATTTTCATAAATTAAGGTGTTACCTTAATTACAAACAAACGACCCTTTCCCCTATTAGCCTGGTATCCTTATCTCGATTTTCGTGCCGAACTCCGATCTTGGACTTCTTTATATAGTTTCTAGCTATTTGGACTGCTCCGGACTCATTGGAACTAACTGCTACTTCATTTGGGATCACCTTGAGAAGTGTGGCATTATGTACATTCTCTGATTAGTTATATATATATATATATATATATATATATATATATATAAATATTTGATTGATTAATATATACAAATATGTATTTTGGTATATAAAAATATATTTATATACATCTATTTAGTGTATATACACATATACGTATTTTGTACAATTACTAATAGACACTTATATATATATTATATACGTTTTTATTGATATATACTCTGAGTGTAAATGTGTATTATATACGTATCCCTACTAGATGACCCTAGTTGACTAGAGCCATGCCTGGCATAGCCCTGAGGCCAGTGTATTTCTATTGTGTGTTAGTGTAGCATCTGATGCAAGTGATATTATTATATGTTTATAGGACTGTCGGATTCTCCAGACGATACTCTGGGACAGGATATTGGTATTGACAGCTAAGGACCCAAGGCGAGTACATTCTCTGATTAGTTTCTAATTTATGATATCTCCTATGTTCACTGTATCTAGTGTAGATATACATGCTCTTGACACGTTGGTTACACGGATTGGTATACACAGATCTCGTCATGAGATGTTATTCCTTATTCATGGTGTAGCTTGTACAAGACTTGTTTCCTTGTTATCTTGTGCATGTACAGACACTGATTCCCGGGGAGACTTGCTACCTCCCTAGGGATCCCGTGCCATAGCGTACCATGATTGGATCTACTATACTAGTCGGGGGAGGGGAGTATTTTAGTATAGATATGTGATCATACCCAACTCTACATGCATCATAGCTCACCCCACATCTCACGTCGGGTGCGGCCTGACCATTTACATGCTTCATAGCTGTTACGTGTGATTAGCCTGACCTCTACATGCATCATAGCTAACCAACGGTTAGCCTGACTTTACATGAATCATAGTTAATCACATGTAACCAGCCTGATCAAGTTCCCAAGCCGATCACATATTTAAGCTAGTACTCACACACTTAGTCATAGGGTTCTTGCTCATTGACATATTGTTTCTTCTCCTGCATTTACTTACAGTATTTCCAGTATTTCTTTTATTTCTCGTACCTATACACGCTTCTCGTATATTTCCATCTAGAACTGCTACATAGTTTATATCATTAATATAGAACTGCTATTTAGAGATGTACTTTGCTCCTTCCTGACTGGAAAATATTTTTCCAGACTGTGACCTTAGTAGACTGGTTTCTGACACACTTGGGGATTGAAAGTTAATGATTGCAGGTATGATTATTTTGTCGTTAGACTTGTCTTGTATTTCTTGCTTGCCTTGATATCTCATCGTGCTTTAGTTTATGTGATTGAGTATTTCTAGCATTATTTTATGATATCTACGTCTTCTTATGGAGTTGGGTATTCACGTGAGTTTGATTAGATAGTTACATGACCTAGACAGCGTTCTACCGCCGATGCTGCGGCATAGGTTGGACGTACCCATGCACTCGTGCCCCTAAACCGGGTGCGGGTCGTGACATCCATAGATAAGGAATCGAGTCACGTGGCAATGGCCACCAGCGCACTTCGGCGGGCATCCCAATCTAATGGGCCCGTCGGAGTGCACCTAAGCTGTAAAGTATAATGAATAATCCATCACATAACACATAAATAGTCAATCTAAATCTCATCCACAGGCAACAAATATAAGAGCACATAGAGGTAAACATAATAACTAATGTGCAGAAAGGAAATATCTAAGATAAGTATCAAGTACAAATATTAGAGTAGTCACACGGGAACAAACCTGCTAGTACAAAATACTGGAATAAAAGTAAGCTATAAGATAACTTGGAACGACATCAGGTAACTAGATAATGATACCGTCCCAAGGAAAGAGTCACTACCAGTGTTCAGGCGAAGTCCTCAGGAATGACCTCGTCCTCGACAGTTGGTACAGCTGCTGGATACGTACCCAGACCGTACTCCTCCGGGTAATCCTCGTCGCCTAAACCTGGAAGGGAATCAGGTCCTCAGAGGGACGTAACAAGGTACAAAAAAATACAGCATGCCAAGTAAACAGAAAGTACAAGTGCAACGACAGGGTACTCTATTATAACCAAACAAGTGTGACATAGTTTAAAGACAATGTTCGACGCATGGGCTATCCAAAATAAAACCGTAGCTCCGGACACGGAAACACACGGGACGTACCGCAGCTCCGGGCAAAGAGTCACACGGGTGATACTACTACACTAGATACATGATCACTACATAAATACTACATAAATATATATAAGCGCGTACAGAGGAGCCCAAATGTCTAGTAACTATCTTTCCCTTCCCAAGCAGTCAACGATTGTGCGTTGAACCTGAACCTCTATCTAACAGTCTCAACACACAGAAATAACTCAACAGACGCGACCCTAAGGTCGTCCCAGTCTCTGATCATGATGTCAGTATCAGGATACAGGAGTCTGGCACGATCACAGTATATGACTGTGTCCTGGGGTGTCGATATACTCAGGTACATACATCGAGGTGCTACAAAGAATCTAACAATTATTCTAAGACGTTACGACGAACGTCTGCACCCGGTTGTGATCCGGACGCAAAATATCGAACGTCAACATAAATACGTGCACAATGTACATAACAAAATAATAAATATCTGTAAACTTATAGGGTGACAAGGTATACTTGCCTGCGTGCGGCTGCTGATGATGGGGATCCGGTACCACGTCCAAGTCCTCAGGTCCCGTAGTACCTAGAGATGAGATACAAACCAAAATCAATAATCTATTTCACGTCCAACAGGGATGCGACACACATCTATACCCAAGCTCAGTCTCAGCTACGACTCACAGGGACAAGACGCTAGGGGGGTTGACCATAGTTGACTATCGGTACACTACATTAAATCAAACTAATCATGTGTACACTATCATCGAACCATCCTCAATCCTTCTATATTCAACACAGTATTTATCAGTATTTTGAGCCATGCTAAATCCTTAAATTCACCTCAGTGTTCACAGGTGTTAATATGCACCTTGACGTGTCTCAATCTCAAATAATTAACTAATATTTCACAGTCCTCAATCCCTGACTCATGATTCGATATTATACCTATTTCAAAATCAGTCACCTGCTCCCAATGTCCATTAATCTTTTAATTATCATTTTATTTTCAGTAATAGTTTTAAAATAGCTAAACAACAATAACCAATGCGCGTTTAATAATTAGGATAACCGTCTCATATGGCATTAACATCCAGCCTCATTTTATATCCTAATTTCCATCCTCGTATGTATATATTTCATATCCTCAATCAAATCCTATTTAAACCGTAAATAATTGATTTAGCATTTATTTTTCAACCATGTAATATTTATAACCTCTAGTTATGATCAAACCCTAAACTCACCATTAATCTTAATCTCATATCATCATCACATGCTCATCTATACTATACTACATCAACAAAACCATTATTTAAACACAAACCTAGCTAATGTACACCAATCCATATATATCAAGAACCCTAACCTTAAACACATTATATGTTAAAAACCCTAACTAAACACATAATAAACAATAATAAAGAGAGGGGGAGGGAGTCGTATACCTCGACGGTGAGGTGGTATTAAAGCTGGAGGTGGTGGTGGAGTGTAACAGGGTATGGAGTGGTCGATGGTCGCCGGAGGGAGATGCTGTCGAAGATGCTAAGGTGGAGGCGGTGATGGTGATGCAATGGTAGTGAGGAGATCGGCTATGGTGCAATGGTGGTGGTGGGGGAGACCGAAAGCTCGTCGGAGTAGCGGGCTGTACAGTACCGGAGGGGCGGTCAATGAGCAGCGGGTTCGAGCGACAGAGCAGTGGGCGCCGGAGCACCGCGGGTTGGTCGGATGGATAGATCACCCATCGCGGGTTGGTCGGATGGAGAGATCAGCCGCCGCGGGTTGGTCGACTGACTGCAGTAGGCCGGGGGGAGAGGCAGTGCGGCTCAACGTCGGGACATGGCTCGCCGGAGTATGGGTTGCACAGTGCCAGAGTCGAGATCAGCCGCCGGAGTGCACCTACTCGGCTGGAGATTCCTTCCAGGAAGAAGAAAGAAAGAAGAAAGGAAGAAGAAAAAGAAGGAAAAATAATGAATATATGGAGGAGGGAGGCTCGGTTCTCTAGGTGGAGGAAGGAGGAGAGAGAGAGGAGAGGGTGGTTTCCAATGCCTAGGGATTATGGCTTGCATTAGGGAGAGGGGAAAATGATACTTTATATGGGTTGGTGTGGAGGATGGAGGATTGTGATGCTCCCAATTCAAATGGAGGGAAGGGATTTTACATGAAGGATTAGGTTTCTTCATGCAAAGGAAGGGGGAAAGGGTTGACTACGGTCAAAGAAGGGTAGCCTCTCCATTTGGCCTTGGCCAATGAGGTTAGGGCACCTAATTCAATAATTGCAACTAAGCCCCTTAAATTTGGGTAATTGCACAAACACATAAAATGATGCAAAAATAGTGAGGGAATTGATGTTTGGTGTTTTGTATGGTGAGGGGGTGTTGTATGTTTGGCATGGGTTTAATTAAATCAGCATTTGGATTAATTGGGGATCTAAAATAGGATTAGTCAAAATTGGTATCCCCGATTTAAATAGAATTAAAGTGTCCCGCGCTTTTAAATTAAATGGGTGCACTTGGGGTCAAAATTTGGAAATGACTCAAAGGTCAAAAATGGTGTAGGCTTGGAGTCAGTCTTGGACCCTTTAGTTGGTCCGACTCAACGGGTTAAGTTGGTATCTCAAATTTAAGGATAACGACACAGGTGTCCGACACAGAATTTTGTAATTAATTTAAGGCACAACGGATTTGATTTTGTGTGACGAAAAAGTCCAGTGCCTAAATTGGCGAGTCAAATCAGAAGTACAACAGTCCGATAGAATTTATAGGCTGATATTGGGCTCCGAATAAAACAACAAGGGTAGGGCACGCCAAGGGTCTAATTATTAAATAACAGACATATGCAACTATACTCTAAACCTCAAACATCTGCTGCTAAACCAAAATTTTCCAATCCATACCTGACTATCTATAGAATTAATTGAGGGGGTTTACATTCTTCCCAACTTAGAAAAATTTCGTCCCCGAAATTAAAAGTAAAGCACGATAATAGCTAAGAGAATTTAAAAACAACTAGTAATCAAATGTCGTACGTAAATTCGTACCTTGCTCCTCAAATAAGTACGAGAATCACTGTCGAATAAAATCCTCGCGCTCCCAAGTAGACTCGCCTGGCGAATGATGCTTCCATGCAACTCTGACCAGTCGAATAGTCTGCCCTCTCAAAGTCTTCTCACTGTGATCGAGGATCTCAACTGGATGCTCTACGTAAGATAGACTGGGCCCGACTGTAATCTCAGAATGATCAAGAACGTGGCTAGGGTCTGCGACATATCTCCTCAGCTGCGATACGTGAAATACGTCATGCACTCCCTCTAATGATGGAGGCAATGCAAGACGGTAAGCCACTTCGCCAACTCGTTCTAAGATGTCAAAAGGTCTATGTACCTCGGACTCAGCTTGCCTCTGCCTTCGAATATGATGGTACCACGAGTAGGCGATATCCTCAAAAATACATGGTCACTCTCCTTGAACTCCAATGGCCTGCGGTACGCGTCTGCCCAATATTTCTGTCTGTCTTGTGCTGCACACAGGTGGCTCTGAATCTGCTTGACCTTCTCTACTGTTTGTGTCACCAACTCTGGACCAAGTATCTGACGCTCTCCCACGTCACTCCAACAGACTGGCGACCTGTATTTCCTGTCGTATAGTGCCTCATAAGGTGCCATCTGTATGCTAGCCTGGTAGCTGTTATTGTAGGAGAATTCCATCAAGTGTAGGTGGTCCTCCCAAGATCCTCCAAAATCAATCATGCACGCTCTTAATATATTCTCTAATATCTGTATCGTGCGCTCTGACTGACCATCAGTCTGTGGATGATATGCAGTGCTGAACTTGAGACGAGTCCCTAGGCTCTCCTGCATACTCTGCCAAAAATGCGACATGAATCTGGAATCACGATCCGATACGATGCTGACAGGCACTCCATGAAGTCGTACTATCTGCCTCATATACATGTCAGCTAATATCTCCGTGGATTGCACAACTCTGAAGGGCAAGAAATATGCAGACTTGGTGAGTCTGTCTACGACAACCCAAACTGCATCCTTCCTGCTAGGGCTCCGCGGGAATCCTGTGACGAAGTCCATGGTAATGTGTTTCCACTTTCACTCGAGAATGGGAAGTGGCTGCAATAATCCTGCAATTCTCTGATGTTTAGCCTTGACTTGCTGACAAACTAAATATTTTGCCACGAATCTTGCAATCTCTCTCTTCATCCCATGCCACCAGAAATGCTACCTCAAGTCTCGGTACATCTTCGTACCCCCGGGATGAATAGAATAAATTGAGCTATGTGCCTCGGTCATCAACTCTTGGCGTAGCTCGCCACTCGAAATATATAGGCGATCTCCATACCTCAATGTTCCGTCTTCATGAATCCTGAGTCCCGTCTGCATGCCGGCCTCTGTCCTCTCTCGTAGACGTCAAAATCTTGCATCTATAGGCAGGGCTGCCTTGATCCTCTCAATCAGCGTAGACTGAACCTCGAGACTGGCCATCTGTCCATCTATGCCTGGCAATACGATCTCTATCCCCAGCTCCTGGAGATCCTCTAGCAATTATCGCTGAGTTGTCAAAAAGTATGCCATGGGCTTCCTGCTTAAGGCATCTGCTACTACATTCGCCTTGCCAGGGTGGTACTGCAACTCAATGTCATAATCTGTCATCAACTCTAGCTAGTGCCTCTGCCTCATGTTGAGCTCCTTCTGTGTGTAGACGTACTTCAGGCTTTTATGATCTATGCAAATCTCAATACGCTCACCATAAAGGTAATGTCTCTATAGATTTAGTGCAAATATCACTGCAGCTAGCTTTAAATTGTGCGTTAGATAGTTCTTCTCATGAACTCTCAGCTGTCTTGATGCGTAGGCTATCACCTTGCCGTGTTGCATCAGTACACATCCTAATCCGCTCCCAGACGCATCACTGTACACTACAAATCCTTCTGATCCTGAAGGTAGTGTCAAAATTGGTGCTGATGTCAGACGCTTCTTCAGCTCGTCGAAAGTCGCCTGACACTCGTCGGTCCAGATAAACTCCTCGCCTTTACGTGTCAGTCGCGTCATTGGCACAACTATCCTCAAAAAGTTTTCCACAAACCTCTAATAATATCCGATAAGTCCGAGGAAACTCCTAACCTCTGTGACTGATGTAGGGGTAGGCCATATTTTAACTACAGCTATCTTCTCTGGGTCATCTGATAGTCCATCTCCGGTGATTATGTGCCCCAAAAATGGTACTCTATCCAGGCAGAACTCATATTTGCTGAGCTTAGCGTACAGCCTCTCATGTCTTAGCATCTCCAACACGATCCTGAGATGCCTCTCATGCTCCTCCTGGCTCTTAGAATATACCAAGATGTTGTCGATAAATACCACCACGAACTTATCTAAGTACTGGTGGAAGACATTATTCATCAAACACATAAATACTGCTGGCACGTTGGTTAAACCAAACAGCATGACTAAAAACTTATAGTGGCCATACTTCGTCTGAAAGGCCGTCTTCGGGATGTCCTCTCTCCGTACCTTGATCTGATGATAACCGGATCGGAGATCAATCTTCGAGAATATACATGCACCACTAAGCTGATCAAACAAATCATCGATGCGCGGTAGTGGATACTTGTTCTTTATCGTTACAGCATTTAGCGCCCTGTAATCGATACACAAGCGTACCGTCCCGTCCTTCTTCGGTACAAATAGAATGGGTGCTCCCCATGGAGATATACTAGCCCGTATGAAACTTTTATCTAAGAGATCATCTACTTGGACTTTTAGCTCAACCAACTCCTTCGGTGCTAGTCTGTAAACGGGGGAGGTAACTGGCTCGGCTCCTGGAGTCAACTCTATAGTGAACTCAATCTCTCTGTCAGGTGGCAATCCTGGGAGATCCTCTGGAAACACGTCCTCAAACTCTGCTATAAAGTGAGGGTACATTGGTTCACCTTCTGCAATGTGTGTCGCTAGGATAGGTTGGACACCATGCTCTCGGGATCCCCGAAGAAACTCAAACTCTGAATGATCTGGGGGTCTAAAGATAACACAACCACGACGGCAATCTAGCGTTACGTGGTATTGTCTCAACCAATCCATGCCTAGGACAATGTCATAGTCCGGCATGGAGAAGACCCAAAATCGGGTACGCATCTCTCGCCCGCAGACAACTACTGAACATGAGCTACAAGTGTCGCTAACAGGTACTATTCTACCTCCCGTAAGAATCCTTTTGATCTTCGGAAGGGGTGCGGTGGCTATTCTATGGGTAGCCACGAAACTAACAGCTATAAAAAAGTGTGTGGCACCAGAATCAAATAGGACTAATGTTGGTAATGAAGCTACTAAGATAGTACCTGCGATCACTTCTCCGGCTGTCTCTGCCTCCTCTATAGTCATCGCATAGGCCTGACCATGTCTTGGTGCCGGTGCCTTCGGCTGATGTCGAGCCTGATGGAAGTGATCTGCCTGTGGGGCCAAGGGTGGCCTCCTCTGATTTCCCCCTGGTGCTGGTGGTCGCTGTGCTCCAGCTCCTGCGTAAGGCGGCCTCGGTCCAGGAGGCTGCTGATAAGGCCTCTGTGCTGGCAAGGCTGGCCGATGAACTATCTGTACTGGAGCCCTCTGGTCTGGGCAATCTCGGACTGCATGCTGGTCTGACCCACATCTCAAACAAGCGCCCAGCCTCCGTCGGCAGTCCCTCAGTAAATGTCCCTTCTTGCCGCAGTAATGGCATGTGGGAATGACAGCTCCCTGCTGTGGTGCTGCCCTCTGCTGCTGCTGATGTACTAGAGGACGCTTTGCAGTCCTCCCTGCGGGGCTCGAACTGCTGATGATGATGCACAGGAGCGCTTCAGGCTGGCCTCCATCTTGTTGATGCGGTCCTGGCGTCGTGCTGCTAGTAATACCTCGGAGTAAGAGGTAGGGGCTATGGACCCGATAAACCTCTGGGTCTTGAAACTCAGGCCTTCATAAAACTTCTCGGCCTTCGCCTCCTCAGTAGGGATCAGGTATGGTGCAAACCTGCTCAGGCGGAGGAACTTATCATTGTATTCCTCTACAGTCATACTCCCCTGCCTGAGGTTCTGAAATCTATCCCGAAGCTCTGCTCGGGCAGTAGAGGGTATGTATATCTCCTGGAAGAGCCTAGAGAACTCTTCCCATGTAGCACGGTCTGGTCCCAAGCGCTGCTCCTCTGAAAGCCACCAGTGATGCGCGTTGCCAGTGAGCTGCATCCTGACGGCCGTCAACCATCGGTGTCGGGGGAGGTCGGTAGCCTCCAGCTGGTACTGAATTTTGGTGAGCCAAGCGTGGACCTCTGTCGGCTCCTCTGTGCCAGCAAAAGGTTGCGGCATCAAACGACGGAAGTCTATGACAGACCCCAGCGTCGACTGGTGTGCTGGTGGTGATGCCTGCCCCAAGGCCGTCACGATACTCTCTCTCAGGGTCTCAGCCTGGCGCTGCTGGGCCTGCTGCTGAGCCTGCTGCTAGACCTGCTGCTGGGCCTGTATCATCGTATATACCATCTGGAACATCTGTGTCCTATCCACCGGTTGCCCTGCGGGGAATGGCATATAGGGCATCTGGGGTGGGAATAGTGGAGGTGGTGGTAGCTGATGCTCCTCCTGACTCAGGATCCTCTGATCCCCAGGTCCTGCCTGATGCGGAGTCTGATGCCCGT
Organism: Iris macrosiphon; assembly: GCA_036927795.1. Classification (NCBI taxonomy): domain Eukaryota; kingdom Viridiplantae; phylum Streptophyta; class Magnoliopsida; order Asparagales; family Iridaceae; genus Iris; species Iris macrosiphon. The sequence continues at coordinate 25,897,000 of JAYESA010000006.1, read as the reverse complement.
CTGAAGGCACCTCGGGCTGTCCTGATGACTGCCCCATGGGAGCTGGAGTCAACAGAAGGACCTGCCCCAGTTCCGGTTCCCCGGATGATCCTGCGTCACGGGGAACATCGTCAGGCTGCGCGACGTGTCCGCTACGGAGATTCATAACTCAAGAAGTCATGAATGCAATCAGCGTTGAGAAAAATAAACAAGATACAATTCGATAAAAGATATCGAGATAGAGGTGTCATATAAAAGTTTTAAACTTATAGATGAGATTCCTAATATCTATTCCTAATTTGCAGGCTCGCTTGGCACAGTCAGGTGACCAAGACAATTTAAATCGGACCTGCATGGGCCACCACAAAAACTCTGTCATACTCCGGTTCCATAGATAAGGATCCGAGTCACGTGGCAAGGGCCAGCAGCGCACTTCGACGGGCATCCCAATCTAATGGGCCCGTCGGAGTGCACCTAAGCTGTAAAGTACAATGAATAACCCATCACATAACACATAAATAGTCAATCTAAATCTCATCCACAGGCAACAAATATAAGAGCACATAGAGGTAAACATAATAACTAATGTGCAGAAAGGAAATGTCTAAGATAAGTATCAAGTACAAATACTAGAGTAGTCACACGAGAATAAACCCGCTAGTATAAAATACTGGAATGAAAGTAAGCTATAAGATAACTTGGAACAGCATCAGGTAACTAGATAATGATATCGTCCCAAGGAAAGAGTCACTACCAGTGATCAGGCGAAGTCCTCAGGAATGACCTCGTCCTCGACAGTGGGTACAGCTGCTGGATACGTACCCGGACTATACTCCTCCGGGTAATCCTCGTCGCCTAAACCTAAAAGGGAATCAGGTCCTCAGAGGGACGTAACAAGGTACAAAAAATTTATAGCATGCCAAGTAAATAGAAAGTACAAGTGCAACGATAGGGTACTCTATTATAACCAAACAAGTGTGACACAGTTTAATGACAATGTTCGACGCATGGGCTATCCAAAATAAAATCGTAGCTCCGGACACGGAAACACACGGGACGTACCGCAGCTCCTGGCAAAGAGTCACACGGGTGATACCACTATACTAGATACAGGATCACTACATAAATACTACATAAATATATATAAGCGCGTGTAGAGGAGCTCAAACGTCTAGTAACTGTCTTTCCCTTCCCAAGCGATCAACGATTGTGCGCTGAACCTGAACCTCTATCTAACAGTCTCAACACACAGAAATAACTCAACAGATGCGACCCTAAGGTCGTCCCAGTCTCTGGTCATGATATCAGTATCAGGATACAGGAGTCTGGCATGATCACAGTGTGTGAGTGTTGTAGAAGCATGAAAAATACGCTGGATGGCTATACGCAGCATATTGATGCACAGCGGCGTAAGAAGATGACCTCAGAAGCCATCAACATGCAACATAGCTTTTCCCACTGATCACAGCGTAAAACATAAGCTCGAGGACTATCCGCGTAGTGCAGCACGTCCTAAACTACTTCAGTGTAAAAAGGATGATCTCGCCTTTATGGCGTAAAACTCATCCGCTTTCCATGCAGCATTAAAGCGTACGAGGAATGCTTCGTATTCTTCGAAATGAACCTGTCAGATCATGCAGTGAACCTGACGGTCCGACTCCTGACAAAAGGAACTGCACGGCTATCCAGAAGACGGCAGACCCTCGAGCCACGTCTCTGCATTTAATGCGCCGAATACTGACAGATGCCCAAGGCGCGTCTCTGCATTTAATGCGCCGAATACTGACAGATACCCAAGGCCCGTCTCTGCATTTGATGCACAGAAGGGTGGCAGACCTCCAAAATACGCCTCTGCATTTAATGCGCAGGATAATGGCGGATCTCCGCATTTAATGCGAGATTTGATTAAATATCACCGAACCGTCGTTTAGTGACATCCCCTTTGCGTAAACTGCTTTTACGCATGCAAAGGGATACGCTGCCTAGTTTTACACAGGCAGATGTGAGCCGCTTACGCTCCACAGAAGACAAGCAGACTGCCACGTTATCAGTTTCTCTTTGTACAGGGTTCGAGGTGCGTATCGGCATTTAATGCTAAGAATGATGGCAAATCTTCGGGACAGCAGATCTTCGAAGACATGCCTCCGCATTTAATGCACAGGATGATGGCAAATCCCGGCATTTAATGCAAAGGATTTGATTATATCCCCACTCGGCTTCTGCGCCTACTCGGCTTCTACGCCTCCTCGGCTTCTACGCCTATTTCGGCTTCTACGCCCACTCGGCCTCTACGCCTATTTCGGCTTCTACGCCCACTCGGCTTCTATGCCTACTTGGCTTCTACGCCATGGTGACAGTTATTGGCTTCTACGTCAACCTCTTCTACACGAGGGATACCTACCTACGTGGCTTCTACGCCGTGATCTTCGTAGCAGTTATACGCATCGTCCCTTAGTTGGACACGCATCACACGCTCATTCAAAAGGTCATCTATAAGCAGGAAACGATTACTTTAACCATCGTGTAAAAGGGTGCTGTACTTTCTATTACTCGGTTTCTACACCGACGGAGTGGTCACTGTCACCAAAACTCTATAAATAGAGACCTCTATCGACAGAGGTCCAAGGTCAAAAAATCGGTCGAGAAATTGTCCACAAAGGTCGAAGAAAACTATCATCCGAGATCGAAAAGGAGGAGAAAAGGAGAAAAGAGGTCAAAAGAGAGAGAAGAATCCAGAGCTCAGGAAAAGAGTAGTGATCGACGACTTTGGCATCGAACATCAACTCTCTTCAGCAACCTTCGAAGCTGCTCACCGTCTTCTATGGCACTTCTTCACTATCGTGTGGTCCAAGGGCTAAAGTGATCGGCCGCAGATCAGACACCTATAGCAATATTTACCCAGATTAAAAAATTGTACTAGAAATTCTCGTATAGGATCAATTGTACTTTCTGTTTGTAAAACAAAAGAAACGGGTTTCGTATAAACCTCGTCTTACATTCTATTTGTAATCTTTTTATTTTTATCCAACGCAAACAAGATGGCGACTCTGCTGGGGACATCTTTCTCTTCTGATGAGGAAGCGATTGCTTAACACGATACGGTATCCGTGGGATCCGTGAAGAAGACGCTGGTCGTCCAGTTCGACCAGTTTGCCTACGAAGATATGCTTCGAACCGAGGGTAGCTCTCCCCCTCTCTCTCTCCAGGACAACAGGAAGCTACGTAAGGTCTGGATGCCCAAGACATCCTCTACCCTTCCTGACGACTCTCCGATCTCTCCGATCTCTCCGACCAACGAGGTGGTAGCATTGCTTCCTCCGTGCCTTGCGCATAAAATTCAGTCGCCTGTCTCTGACAGGGCCGACAAAACTTCTGGCAATGCCTCAGCGCTAAACCAGAAGTATACTCCGTGCCTTGCGCGTAAAATTCAGTCGCCTGTCTCTGACAGGGCCGACAAAACTTCTGGCAATGCCTCAGCGCTAACCCAGAATTATACATCGTGCTCTGCACGTAAAATTCAGTCGCCTGTCTCTGACAGGGTCGACAAAACTTTGGGCAATGCCTCAGTGCTAACCCAGAAGTACACATCGCGCTCTGCGCGTAAAATTTTGTCTCCCGTCTCTGGCGGAAAAGACAGAATTCCTGATAATGCCTCAGCGCCAAATCAGGTATCCCAAGCGCACTCCACGCGTAAAAAGGCATCGACCTTCCGCGGAAGAGCAGATGATCCCTGCGCTCAACGCAAGGGAAAGCAAGCGGCGTACTACTCAACTTCTCGGCCTTTACGCCAGCAAGGGAACAATCTTCCCGCCCTCCGAATTACGCGAGAGGCTGACGGCCGACTAACAGCGTCCTCAGCTTTACGCCGACTTGGACAGAACTCCAATTTACGCCAGGAGAGGCCCCTCAGCGTAAAACAGGCCCAGTCTGTAGCAAGGCGTACTCCTCAAGGATCGTCGGCTACCTAGATGGCCAACCTGTTATATACGGGTGGCACAGGGAGGATCATGGTTCCCAACATCCACGTGCCTTATGGCGTGAATAGAAGGAACAAATCTTCTCCTTCTTCCCCTGAAAATTCTCCTGACCTGCGCCAATATCTGATCCAGAAGCGCAAGGAGAGGGGATCCTCCAGCATGACTATTACGCCTCCTAGTGAGCGCTGTTGTAATAATCATAGGATTGTAATTAACTGTTGCTGTTCTAAAGCAAAATGGTCGATTTTTGACTGGTTGAACTACTCTCCGTCTTTTCAGGAGGAGGAGCGCACACTGGCATCTGTGAACATGGCTTCACACATACCTGCAGGAATATCGGGCTCAAGACGTCATCCCTCGAGAACTCTGAGCCGAAGGAGATTCAATACGCTCCTTAGGAACACCGAAGCTGGGGTGTTCCAAAACACTCGTTCGAGGTCACAATAACTGACTTCGTACTCTTCTGATTCCGATGCTGGAGGTCGCCAATACCTCGGATCAGATGCTGAAAGTATAGAGTCGACTTCTACAACGACCTATACTCACCCTTCGATGACACCCAGGGAGATGGGAGTCTACGCCATTGAGGATGAGAGCGAGGAAGCTTCCCTGTTAGGGAGCGCTGAGTAACGCATTTCCGTACTGGAGATATCTCTAAAAGAGATGCGGTCCATGATGGAGAACATGCACCAGATGATGCTGACTCAACACACAGCTGCTACGGCTCAAGCATCGGTCCCTGCAACTCAGATTCGTGTGGAGGTAGACTTACCACCACCCAACACGATCCAAGAGCTGGCTCTAGATCAAGAGTCAGCAGTTTCTCCGCTTCCTCACCCGGAGAATGTATTACCTCTCGTTGGAGCCGCAATACAACTGATTCCTCACCACCCCGTAGTCTCGCTACCGGCTAAAAATCCGATGCAGGCAGTACGGGAGTTGAAAGCCCAATTCGATGCCTTGAAGCACAAAGATCAGCTCAAGAAATTGGGAATCAACCAGCCTTATCCGGCTATCTGGGAAGAGGTCCCTTTCCCTCCCAGATACAAACCTCAGACCATGGCTCTGTTCGAGGGAAAAACATTACCAAGTCAGTACATGAACTACTTCAGTATGATGACGGTGTTACTACAGGGGAACGACGCCCTCCTCACCCGGGTGTTCAAAGGCTGTCTCTCGGGAGTGGCGTACCAATGGTACCGTAGCTTGGCAGACAATTGCATCACGTCCTTCGAAGACTTCAAAGCCCTATTCTTCACACAATTCTACGAGGGAGGAATGGACATGTCTATGTCCTCTCTCATCGAAGTCAAGCAGAGGGAAAAAGAGGACGTTCGCACCTTCGTCGAACATTTTCGTCAAGCCACTTTGCAGATGCCCCCCGGAGTTCTAGACTCGGCATTGGTCGACATCTGCAGGAAGAACCTTCTTCCCATGGTCTCGGTGTTCACAGGACCATATCAGTTCCATGATTGGCCCTCGTTCATCATCTCAGCGGTAGCCGCCGAAGACAACAGTTGCAAGGCGCGTGACAACGGCATCATGATCTCTACCTCCGACAGGGTCAAGAGGTCATCCCCCAACAGCGACCATCCTCGTAGTTCCAAGGGGAAGGAAGCTCTGGCGATCAATACGTCCAGACAGAAGACTGCGGCTACCACGCAGGCAAAGCCAGGGACGGCCAGGCCCATTGAAGTGTACTCCTTCGACGATGACGATATTCCAAGCATATTCGAGTGTCTCATCAAAAGCGGCAAGATTATCCTTCCGGAGGAGAAGCGGCCAAATAAAGTCGGCAGGACTAATGACCCCAAGTACTGCATCTTCCACAGATACGTACACCACCCTACAAAGGCGTATTATGTACTGAAAAGGAAGATCCAGGAGCTGATCGATGCTAAGGCCATCACTCTGCGCAACAACGAGAAGACGGTCATGGCCAACATGATCTCCCTGTAATTCGGCAATCTGCCTCCCCAAGAAGTCCCGGACGGTGTTACGCCTATTTCCCGGACAACGATGAACATCGTCAATCTCCCTCCGGCTAGGGGTCAAAATTATGACCTGGTGCCCTTAACCACCCGGCGAGGCAAGATTATGTGGGTTCATCCTGATCTGGTGTCAGAAATCGAGAAGCAGACTCTAGCCACTGAAGCTAAGTCTAAGAAGAACTCCAAATGCAAACCATGCCATATGGTTGCGACTTCTTCGACATCAGACGAAGATAAGGTTTTGGCTATTGCAACCCGTTCATGGAAAGCCTACCTCAAGGACTATGGAGCGAGCCAGGAGGATGCATCGACAGACGTTTCAGCCACCAAGCCTTCAGAGCCAGAGACTGCCATACTAGAAACCGGTCCTTCAAGACCAACTACGGCGGACAAGGGGAAGCAAAAAGAAGTGCGCTTCGATAAAGCTGTGAAAAACATTCCAAACAAAGGTTTAGAGAAGCCGTACAACTTCGATATCCTGGCCCAACTGGCTAATACACCAGCCAGGTTGTCCATCTTCGAGCTACTCAGGCTCTTTCAGGACACTCGTCAAGCCCTGAGAGAAGCGTTGATGCAGGCGGATGTATACTTGACCCAGCTCAAGTCTTCTGGCGAAGAACCATTAGCGTGTCCTCAATGCCATAGTGTGATGGAGGTGGTCCCAAATATCACTTTCACCCAAGACGACATGCTGTTGAAACATAACAGGCATGACAGACCCCTCTATCACACCGGATACGTCGATTCCATGGAGGTCGATCGGATTCACATAGATCCGGGGTCGTCAATCAGCATCATTCCTCACAGTCTGCTCAGACCGCTGAGGATCCCTACCAGCGAACTGGCTTACACCACTACTACAATTGTGGGTTTCAACGCCGGAAGAAGTAAGCCGTTGGGGAAAATTCGCCTGAGGATCCATATTGGCAACCTCAGATCGGTGGCCACATATTACGTCATCGATTCAGAGGTGTCCTACAATATTCTGCTGGGAAGACCCTGGATCCACGACCACAACATCGTTCCTTCGACTCTACATCAATGCTTTAAATATGTAGATGCCAAAGGGACAGTACAAACGGAGTTTGTTGACCTGAACCCGTTTAGAGGAGTAGAATCCTACTACTCCGACGCCGTATTGTACTCTCAAGACTACACGGAAGAGGTGTCAGCCGAAGCAGAGGAGGAATCCCACCGGGAGCTAGAAGAACCCTCTGCCAAGCAACCTCTGTCAATAAAGATGAAAGGACGGACTACTCGTCCAAAGGCCACAGAGCCGATGACCATCCACCTGAACAAAACCAGGTCAGGAAGAGGGGGTGATCCTCTAGTGATCACCTTGAACCAGAAGCCTCCGCCCTTGGTTATTAACCTTCGGCGCAGCAAACAGCCGAGGGATGTAAAAACAACTAACGTCGTTTCTGATGACAATAAAGGCCCTCTTTTCCGGTATATTGACGCTCGAATTCCAAATCAAGAATTTTCTCCCCATGACGAGATAGAACCTATAGCGCAAAAATTCTTGGGAGCTATAGATGCCTATCATCCATATGTGTGGGAAGTAGTGTCATCATCCAATATCGTCATGACATACGGTCTGTACGAGGATTCTATATTCACTATCCCGCCTACCAACAGCAGTCAACGTTCAATAATCTTCGGCCGCATGCATAATGTACCGACTGTCCAAGAAGACTCTTTCGATGACGATGCTGGAAAAATTCAAGTTCGTCGATACAGCCCGCAAGCGTTGAAGATCATGCAAAATATGGGCTACGACTTGAAGAGGAAGCCAGGTCTCAACTACGGGAAAGGAAGACGAATGCCGCTGCACGGCAACCCCTACTATCAACGAACTCGCTTCGGGTTAGGGTATGCAACCTCCCTTGCAACATCTGAGGACATCGTTGCCTCTCCTCAAGGTAGCTCGACGTCCTCTGACTCGTCCGACGATCTCGGACAAGCATTCTCAGTGAATATGGTATCAACAGATTCCCTAGAGGCAAACGAACAAGAATCTGAACTGTTCGAGAATGACGCTTGGGCTCAGCAAATGGATACACAATGGGAGTTTCGCTTCGAGCAGAGAGAACCTCCCACTGAAGATGAAGTTATCCAGATTGACGTTGGGGATGAACTTTTGCCAAAGTCGATATTTATCAGTAACTATCTTTCCCCAGCTGAAAGGAAAGAAATTATCCAACTGATAAGAGAATATATCGACGTCTTTGCGTAAAATTACGAGGATATGCCAGGCCTTGATCCAAAGGTGGCTACTCATAAGCTTAACATACTGCCCGATTCAAAGCCTGTGAAGCAGCACCAATGCCGGTTTCGCCCGGACATGATGGACGCCATTGAAGCCGAAGTCGAGAAGTTGATAGCCTGCGGCTTCATCCGTGAAGAACAACATCCCGACTGGGTCGCCAATGTTGTCCCGGTCATGAAAAAGAATGAAAAAGTATGTATCTGCATCAATTACCGAGATCTGAATGCATCCTGCCCCAAGGACGAGTTCCCTCTTCCCATCATCGACATCATGATTGACAACACCTGCGGTTTTGAATGCATGTGTTTCATGGACGGATTCTCAGGATACAATCAGATCAAGATGCATCCTGAAGACGAGAAGCATACCGCCTTCCGGACACCGCTGGGGGTATATTGCTATACGGTTATGCCCTTCGGATTGAAGAACGTCGGGGCTACATACCAACGGGCTATGAGCAACATATTCCATGAGCATTTACGCAAAACAGTGGAATATTACGTAGACGACATAGCCGTCAAGAGCCGCCTCAAAGATGATCAAATCCAAGACTTGAGGATGGTATTCGAGTTAATGCGCCAACATCAACTCAAGATGAACCTACGAAGTCCTTCCTGGGTGTATCTAGCGGCAAATTCCTGGGATTTGTCATTACCGCCAAAGGCATCCAAGTGGACCCTGATAAAGTCCAGGCCATCATGGAAATGCGACCGCCCCGCAATCTGAGAGAACTCCGGGGATTTCAAGGTCGTCTGGCTTATATCCGGAGATTCATATCCAACCTCTCGGGGAGATGTCAGCCCTTTTCTCGTCTCATGAAGAAAGGTGTATCATTCATATGGGACGAAGCCTGTCAGCAAGCCTTCGGGGATATCAAATGCTACCTCACTAGTCTGCCAGTTCTGGTATCTCCCGTCATAAGAAGACCATTCTTGTTGTACGTTCGAGCGATGGATCATTCACTGGGAGCTCTTCTCACACAGAAGAACGATGTGGGTCATAAACAGGCTATCTACTACCTCAGCAGGATGATGGTCGGAGCCGAACACCGGTACAACCCAGTAGAGAAAGAATGCTTGGCTCTGATGTTCGCTATCCAGAAGACGCGACACTATGTCATGGGCCAGACTATTCATATCATCTCCAGGATCAATCCTCTTCGGGTACTGATGAGCAAACCAAGTGTTCTTAATTCCTGACTCGCGACTTGGGCGATGCTATTAACACCATATGACATAGTGTACGTCCCTCAGAAGTCCATCAAAGGCCAAGCAATGGCTGATTTCCTAGCCGCTCATCCGATCCCGGAGACCTCCAAACTATACGAGGACATCCCCGATGAAGTTATAGAATGTAATTCCGCAATGGAAAGCGACGCATGACAGCTATTCTTCGATGGTGCCTCCAAAACTGGTCCCAGGGGGAACGTGGTTTCTGGAGTAGGAATCGTCCTGGTCACTCCTGATAAGCTCGTCATCTACCGAGCATATTCTCTTAGTGAGCCCTGTTTCAACAATGTGGTGGAGTACAATGCTCTATTAATCGGCCTCCAGGTCGCTAAAGAATTGGGCGTCGAGTCTCTGGAAGCTTTCGGTGATTCTCTGCTGATCGTCAATCAAGTCAGAGGAATATATGAAGTCCAGAATCTAGACCTCATCCCCTATCACCAAGCAACAGTCGAGATAGCCATGACATTCAAAGGATTCTTCCTAGAGCATGTACCTCATTCTCAGAATCTCGAAGCTGATGCCCTAGCCAGTCTAGCTGCAGATTTAGCTACCCCTATAAGAAGGCAGAATTCGGTGATCCTTCTTAACAGAGATTTATTCTGTGTAAAAAAATAACTTTCACATAGAACACAGCTACGTGGTGGACACAGATCCTCCCAGGAGAGACTGGAGAAGTCCCTTTATAGATTTCGTGGCATACAGAATCTTGCCAGAAGACCCTAAAGAAGCAGTATCTGTCAAAAGACGATCATTGCGCTTCTATTTTGACTCATCGTCACAATGTCTATATCGCCGCTCTTATGACGGACTATTGTTACGATGTCTCTCTGGTGATGAAGTACAGCAGATTATCCGTGAAGCCCACGACGGCGTATGCGGGGCACATCAACCCGTTCCTAAGCTACATGATCGCATCAGGAGAATGGGCTATTACTGGCCCACTATGATCGCAGACGCAATCAAGTATGCAAGACAATGTAGAGCCTGTAATGTTCATGCTGTAAACTCCCTCGACCAGATTTCAGTAATTTAGGATTAGTATTGACTAATTAGAATTATTATATATATATGTATATCTTACATTCTGCACTGTCATTTCCTTTTTATCATACATATATCTATATATATATATTATCTATACCATACTGGATAATACAGTATTGATATACGTATTTATATTTCCAGCACTGTCATTTCCTTTTATTTATATATATGTATATATAATATATATGATATATATATTATATATATAATACCATACTGGATAGTACAGTATATTATATCTATACATTTACATTCTGCACTGTCATTTCATTTTATATTTTATATATATATTATCTATATATAATATATATTATATAGTATTGTATAATACAGTACATATATATATATGTATTTACTTTCTGCCCTGTCTTTTCATTATTATATATATGCTATATATATATACTATTATATATACTATATCTATATGTATATATACTCTATATATATATATGTGTATCCTATACTATATTGTCATATATGTACATAAGTATATATATACTTTTATATTATACCCATGATATTCACGAACCCTGTATGTTTTAACAGAAACTATCTCCAGCACAGTCAGTGACCCCCTGTCACAAGCACCCTCAAACCTGACTGTGAGATCAGGATTTCAATACTATCAGGGAGTAGGCAAGTATACCTTGCCAAGTTTACTATTTAAATTCAAATATTGTTATATGCTCTTGTTTCTGAATTTCATATAACTATGAGTACCTGAGACTGCCTTGGGTACAGTCAAACGATACATTGACATTTAGCATAATTAACTTAGTCTTACAGACTCACCAACAACTGTGACAGTATCCTGATATTCTCCTAGACCCAATCACGGGAACACGCAACAAGGTTGCAATACATATTGGGATGCGAGCTGCGTATTTGACTAGCTACCAGTACGTATGACCCGCATCATTGATTAGCATAAATAAGGAAAAGTAGGACTTGACATTTAGTTACATTGGGTGGGAAAGATAACTAGTAGACGTATGGGACACCCCCTCCTTAAATGTTTTTATACCTTCGTACCATGATGGTCGATTGCAGAGTGCCCTTGAGTCAGGGGGCATATGACACATATACTAGCCAGTCACTACGACTGGTGAATTACGTCAGCATATGTCTAGCCGACACATTCTCATGCATACTACAAGGTCTTTACTTGCATTTCACTTAGATGGTTAGCACCCTATGTTTATTTATTTATTCAGTATTTATATACATGGCATGTCATTTTCTGTATCTTGTTACGTTCCACTGAGGACCTGGTTCCCTGCCAGATCTAGACGAGGCCTTCTACCCCACTGTGTACGGCCCTGATCAGGAGGCTAGATGTGCTACCGAGGAGGAGCTAGAGGAGACACCCTCAGAGGATGCCTGACCCTAGAGGCTTGCCACCTGGAGATGGAGATGCTTTCCTCAGATAGACGCTACTTAGTCTATCTGATTTTTTCTGCGCTATTATTAGTTTTGTAGTGGGCTTGTACCCATCAGTTGTGTACTTTATCAGACTCAGTTTTTATATATATCCAGCACTTATTTCCCTGACATTTTATTATGGATAAGATAGATTTACCTGTTTTATACTTGTAGTATTTTAGGACAGCGTAGCACGTTCCTTTGGGTCCATTAAAATGGATTAAGCCCTTAGTGACGTGTCAGCTGGCTAGTGACACGTGGCCTAGTTCCTGACATTTTGGGACTGGGACGTGACACATGCAGACTTCATACATCAACCGTCCGAACCTCTACATCCGACGGTTGCATCTTGGCCTTTCGAAGCATGGGGTATGGATATCATTGGTCCTATTCACCCGTCTTCTTCCAGAGGTCACCAATTCATACTGGCCATCACAGACTACTTCTCCAAATGGGCGGAGGCGATCCCTCTGGCCGAGGTAAAGATGTCCAACGTGATCAGCTTCATCAAGCATCACGTCATTTATCGCTTTGGGATTCCCCGAAGGATAATCCATGACAATGGGCCTCAGTTCATCAGCCAAGCGTTTCATCAATTTTATGACAAAAATCGAATACAAAATATGGCCTCTACGGCATATTATCCAGCTGCTAATGGTTTGGCGGATGCTTTCAACAAAACCATTATCAAACTCTTGAAGAAGTTCGTCTCTTCGAACAAAAGGGATTGGAATGAGAAGCTGGGAGAATGTCTCTGGGCATACCGCACAACGGTTCGAGCGCCGACAGGTTGTACCCTATTCTCATTAGTCTACGGGAGCGAAGCAGTTCTTCCCATCGAAATCCAGATTCCGTCGCTCAGGATAGCCGTGGCTAATGCGCTGACTCAAGAAAAGAATGACCTATTAAGGCTTCAAGAGCTAGAAGGATTAGACGAGAAACGCCTCCAAGCTCAACAGCGCATCGCGCTCTACCAAGCACGTATTTCCAGAGCTTTTAATCAAAAAGTAAAGGAAAGAGTGTTCAAAGTCGGCGAGCTAGTCCTAGCCGTAAGAAGGCCGATGATTCTTACTCACAGAAGTAAAGGCAAATTCCAGCCCAAATGGGAAGGCCCTTACGTGATCGAGACGACGTTCTCAAACGACGCTTACAGGTTAGCCCAGCCTAATGGAGACCTGCTAATGGCTCCCATCGACGGCAAATTCCTGAAAAGGTACTATGCTTAACCTCCCCTGCTCAAGTGGAATAAAAGCGAAGATCTTATTCTGACAAAACTACTTCCAAAACGAAACTAGTTGGATCGTATTCTATCATGTTCATATTACCTCTGAATAGATATGTTCGACTAATTTGGAACTACAATACCTATCACGTCCATATTACCTCTGATAGCGTTTTGTTTACAAATTTTGGTCCCGAGCATATTCTATCATGTCCATATAACTTCTGAATAGATATGTCCTAGTAAAACTTACCGAGAGTATATCACGTCCATATTACCTCTGATATCACTTTCACCCAAACTTGTCATTTATATTCCAAAATGATAGGTCCACAAAGTCAGATAAGAGTCTCTTTATTTATTCCCAAAAAGAGCAAAATTACACTGAAAAGGAAAAAAGCGAAAGGCGTACATCATTGTGGGGGAGCGGTCAGATCGTGAATCCGCTGTGCCAGTGCAGCTATCCTCTTATTTCTAGAACCCAAGACATCAGCACGGGCCCGCTCCAGCCGTACCTCGTTGCTGCTCATAAGGGACAGTTCGGCCCTCGCCCGAAGAACACCCGCACGGGCAGCTTCTGCACGATCCAGTTCCCGTCGCGCTATGCTCAGTCGACCAGTCACTACATCTAGACCTGCCAACGACTGAGAAGCCCACTCATCTGCCTGAGAGAGTTTTTCTCTCAACTTGCGGGCCCTCGCTACATTCCCTTCATGCTCGGATTGGCACTTCGTTTAAAGAGCAAGGGCCTCCTCCACGACGGCTTTTCTTTCATCCACTTCCAGCCGACGTGTTTGGATGGATTTATTTAGGCTTTCCATCTGTTTAGTAAGCCGCGCAGTCATACAGTCGTACCTGGTTTGGACCTCAGCTTCAATGCTGCCCCGAGTTAGCCGCAAATATTCGTTAATGGGTTGCTCCAAACCATTAACCATCGCCTCCAGGGTGTCAGCTACCCCAGTGTCGTCAAAATCCTGGACCACCTCTATCGAAAACCGAGAGGACTTCTTCAGACGCTCGAAGTCTAGATTCTTCTCCAACACCATTGATATCAGCATTTTCAAGGTGGCATAGAAGATACTGGTATATTGCTCGGTCAGCGCAGCTAGATCCGATTGGACGCCAGGAGTGGCCGCAATATTGGCGTGTCCCCCTCCAGGAACGATTGCAGACGAGGTAGCCACGGCCGTCGCCTCAACAGGTGGTGCGACCAAAGGAGATGCGACAACGACAGTCGAAGTCATCGGCATACTCGCGGGAGGCAATGTCACAGTGACGGGTTCGTCCTCCTCTTGAGATGACGAAACCACTCCGGGCAAGCCGGCCCCCGAAGATATTTCCTCCTCGAAGTCGAGCGCCTCCATGTCACCGCCATAAGCCGAAGCAGAGCCGAAAGGCGCATCTACACTATCCTCCCCGTAGACGCCGTCCCCTGAAATGAAGACAAAAGGAAGTTAATATCAATACAATAATTAATTTTCCTAAAGAAGAGACGTAAAGACGACGTTTACCCATGGCCGACGGCACATATGTCGCATCAGCAGCCTGTACAGCTAAATCATTTCTTAATGATGCTAAACGAGCTGTCATACCTGGAGAAGGGGGTCGGCTAACACACACTGGCAAACGCTCTTCCAGGTCCTCGTCAAATTCCGACCGAGGCTCATCGGCTGGAACCTCACTAGGCACGCTGACAGGCACGACAGGGGTCTCTCCCGATACTGATCTAGATAAAGGTGTACGGAACCTTATTATACTCGTCCCCGGAGGTGACCGCGTTCCACTACCTGAAGCAGTAGCGGCGAAAGTAGCCTCCAACTGAGACTCTCCGGCACCGCCAGTCGGAACTATAGAAGGTCCCTCTCTAAAAGGCGAGGAACCTCCAATCAAAGAGTAATCCCCAACATGGGGAGACGCGGGCTCACTCCCAGGAACCTCAATACCAGGAATCTGGAGAGGACGAGCAACCATCTTCTTCTTCCTCTTACGAGGAGAAGCCTCCTTGGGAGCAGGAGCCCTTCGCTTCCCAGAGACTACCAAAGCCCCTGCAGGCGGAGGTACTTCACACCTCAGCACCGACACCAGAGGCTCATCCGGAGTAACAGACTCCTTACCCTCGTCAGAAAAAACCGAGGGGACTTTGACTCTTCCCCCAGGCTTGGGAGAGGGCATCCTAAAACTTCTATGCATGTCAAAATCACGATGGAAGGTGTTGATTGCCACATAGAACTGGGCATACGAGTGGAGGATGCGCAGCTCCGTGGAAAGTGTAGTGAACGACACAGTAAAGATTGCTCCAGTGCAACCCATGATAAAATATCGCCATCCTCTGGCTCCATCAATGAGTTCGCCCCTGGACCGGAAGTTGGTGACGGCGTTGCCCACGTGCAACTGATCGTACCCAAATTGCCTGACAAACCGACTGGGCAAGTAGGGCTCGAAGAAGCAATGATCTTCGCTTCTGTACATCAAGTGGGAGGGTCTAATGCAGACCAACCAATTGAAAGCTTCAGGAGAGAGATTGGTCTTCTATCTACCTGAATCCTCAAGCCTAATCCCCGATTGATTGCGATGTACAGGGGGAACAATGCAGAGGAGCTTCCAGCCGTGACCGAGGCCCAGCACCCGCCGACAGTCCAAAACTGTGTTCACATTCCAGGGAGAGTCCTTGTAGTTCAGCAAGAAACTACCCCCCGAACTACTGCCAGAGCCAGGAGACATCACCCGGGGGTTGTAGAGAATTAACCATCCCATCAAATACAGGTATGGTAATTCTACCCTGGGAAAGCTATCACGCCGAGTTTCATCGACGAGCAGTCCATCAGTCATGGCTCTTAGGCCAGCTTGTATACGACACACCATGGCAGGGAGCAAGCCCAGTCTTGCCCCGAACACCAGACGCACTGCAGGCCATAGGATGTTCCGGTGAATGCGGTCCGCAGATGCGATGCCAGGCACTACTACTCGACGCAGCCATATGGAGAGGAAGCCAGCCAGCTGAGCTTCCCTAGACAGAGGCCTGCGGCAGCGCCTCAAGTAACTGTAGACCTTAGTGCCTGCATGATACTTTCCTATCACGTCATCGAGAATCTGATCTGGAGCCTTAGCATCTTCCATAAGATCCTCGACGACCTGAGCACTGAGCACGCCCAGACAGTTCACAGGCTCACCCTTGCCCTCCGAGACTTTCTTCGGCTTGGCAGCCCTGGCTCGATGGAAGAAGAGGTAGGACGTCCATTTATTAGTGTGAGCCAAATCAGAAGGCTCATTATAAAAAGCAGTGCACGCGAGGTACTGGCACATCAGCTCCTGATACAATTCCACCACACGAGGGTCCGAATCCCCCAACTCCCGGTTGGTGGGAACATACTCTTCATATGGAGTATCCCCCATCGACAGTCTCGAGATCACTGCCATCTCATGGAGGGCCAATCCCAACTCCCCCAGTAGAGTGGCGAAAGTACCGGTGAGCAAAATATATCGCTCCATCAGTGCCAGAAATAGGTTGGGGTTGGGAGGCAACCCAACACTGGTCGCACTCACAGCGGCATACAGTCCAATCCTCTCCAGCTCAACCTGGAAATGCTTCAGGGCCCAGTCAACTAAGCGAGCCCATCGAAGATTTGTTGGAGTAATCCACCCATTGCACCGAGGGTTCACCTTGGGGTATACTCCCCCTCGCCCTATGAAATCATTGCAGAAAGTTGGCAATTGGACCGGCTGGATCACTAAACTGTCTTTACTCGGGACACAGCCCGGGTACAGTCCCCTGAACACCGTCACAGGGCCGGAAGGGCGGCTGACAAACGACCCCTGGTCAGCTCCTTTCAAATGAAAAATCTTCCCCGGCTTGCCGTGAAGATCGAGGGTCAGCGTCCACGACATCTTCCTGGGATGTGTAGCATGGAAGAAAGCCGAGATGGGATAGTCTCTCGGCATCGTCGGCAGATACAAGACCAAACTCTCGGCAGGGAAAACCCAGGGTTCTCTCTTGGGCTTCGTCTGGGACTGTTTGTCAATCATGTCCCCAAAGAGAAAAGCCGGCTTTATATACTGGTCTCCGTCTACGTACGTCAGGGGCTCTCCGTTAATCATATTCAGCAGCGTCCGCTCGCCCTGAGCTGATATCAAAATTCCCCTTCCTTCGGGATACTGGGGCCCTGAGATAGGAAATGTCACGTGCGACAGATCCTCCAGATAGTTTGAGTGCAGCATCCCGGCAGCGGAACCCATCACCTCGGCCAAAGGAGACACATGCAAGTTAACTACAGATGCAAAAAAAACACATCAGTTTCCATACGGGACAATGCAAATCTTGTAACATATGCCAAAAGTCAACAGTCTGTGCTTTACGCCAAGACTGTGAAGACTTGATCTTTTACGCTGGAATCTTATTCCAAAAACGTAAAAGTGAAGATCGGCAGTATACACAAATTTGACGACCTGTGCTTTACGCCAAGGCTGCCAAAATTTGAATTATTACGCCGGGATTTTCATCCAGAAACGTAAAATTCAAGATTTGGTAGTATAAGCCAAAATTCCGACAATCAGAGCTTCTACACCCGATTGCGGAAATATAGAGTTTTTACGCTGACACATTAGAAATATGGGCTTAAAAGATGAAAACGTCTCTGTGCATCATCTTCCTCGAAGAGGCTATCAGCACAGGAGACGACCTAGCGCGGTCACGTACAACGTGTGCGAAGGATTTTTCAGCCGTTTTCATTCATCCCAAAAGCTCTACCTCCAATCCCGGGTGCGCAGCTCGTCGCCGGGACACGTCGATCGGAATGGGGCTCACCTTGCCCGACAGAAGTCGCCCACGCCTCGGCTGAAGATCGAGAAGAGGAGGCGGCCTTCTTTCCCTTAGAAAGAGAGACTTGTTTCGGGGCCATTGGTGAAAACTCTGAACGATCGGAGAAGAAACAAAAGAGAAAACTCGAAGACTCGGAAGCTTTTCTTCGCAAGGAGGCAGATAAAAAGTTTTCTCTGAAAAAACTTGGGGTATATATAGAGTACGGATGGACTCCTCGAATCCTCGGATGAACTCCTCGAATCCTCGGATGGACTCCTCGAGACCCTAAACGAATCCGATATTTAATATTCGGTCATGATTGGGTACCACGTCAGCCTATTACTCAGAGAAGGCGGACAGTCAGCAAATTCAAAAAGATTTTGTGCAAAACAGATTCGTGGTTTTTCGCTAAAGAGCTTTCTAGGCTCAACAGCTACAGATCTACGGTTTTACGCTCGCAAGCTATAAGTCTATGGTTTTACGCCCGGATGCCTTTGTGCTCGGTAGCTTTTACGCTCGAGAGGCTACAAACCTACGACTTCACGCTCAGCAGATACAAATCTACGGTCTCACGCTCGGTGGCATTTAGTTTACGCTCGGAGGCAACAGATCCACGACTTTACGCACGAAAGATTTCTTTTTCACAGGCTACAAATCTACAGTTCTACGCCAAGGAGCTTTCTACGCTCAACAGCTACAGATCTACAGTTTTACGCTCGCAAGCTATAAGTCTATGGTTTTATGCCCGGATGCCTTTGTGCTCGGTAGCTTTTACGCTCGAGAGGCTACAAACCTACGACTTCACGCTCAGAAGCTACAAATCTACGATTTTACGCTCGGTGGCTTTCTACGCTCAATAGGCTACGAACTCAGGATTTTTAGCTCATCTACACTACGGATCTCTGACTTTTTGCATATCCGAACAGTCCTCAAGGCGGTCGATTGCAGGAGTTCACACAGAAGATACTTCTTCTTGACCTCAAAATATCCCAAGTACCCGAAGCATACAGAGTTCAACATTGAAAATCACTCTTCTTTGTGGGTCGATTCGAAGTTCATCCAGAATCCAATCTGAATATTTTGTCTGCAAATTCAAGATGGCAACTCAGTTCTAGACAACCATTTCTCGCCCTGTTCCAAGGGAGTTTCGAGAAATCATTCTTGAAGACGAAGTCTGAACAAAGATTCTGTTCATCAGAAGTAAAAATAACAGTTCAGAGCTCTACGCAGTTCCTCAGTCTTAGCAGCAGGACAGTTCTAATGTTCAAGATGCTAAACAGCGTTCTATGCACTATTCGCTATGCATAAAGGACAGGACAGGACCTAGCACTCTTTCTATGTAGAGTCGGCGTAAAGTATCAGACGTGTCGAAGCTACACATATTCAGACTTCACAGCAAAGTATGGCAAAATGATCATGTGCGCAGAAGAAAGACGATTTTATTAAAATTAAAATCATGATTACATATGAGGGAAATCCTGTCTACAAGGGTTTTTCTTCATTTTCATGATTACATATGAGGGAAATCCTGTCCCCAAAGGACTTTCTCATCGTCGTCTGAAGATCGCCCAGAAGCTGTTCTGACAGGTTCTTGCGTGGGCTTCAATTCTTCATCCATCTTCTCCAGCAGTTCATGACCACCACAGTCATGAACAAAGAAGATGATAGAGGGCGGAAGGATACAGAACTGGGCATAGACCCAACCTCCAACAGAATGCAGAGTAAATCTGCTTTCCTCCGCCCAGCGTAAAAAGGATGATCTCGCCTTTATGGCGTAAAACTTATCCGCTTTTCATGCAGCATTAAAGCGTACGAGGAACGCTTCATATTCTTCGAAATGAACCTGTCAGATCATGTAGTGAACCTGATGGTCCGACTCCTGACAAAAGGAACTGCACGGCTATCCAGACGACGGCAGACCCTCGAGCCACGTCTCTGCGTTTGATGCACAGAAGGGTGGCAGACCTCCAAAATATGCCTCTGCATTTAATGCGCAGGATAATGGCGGATCTCCGTATTTAATGCGAGGTTTGATTAAATGTCACCGAACCGTCGTTTAGTGATATCCCCTTTGCGTAAACTACTTTTACGCATGCAAAGGGATACTCTGCCTAGTTTTACACAGGCAGATGTGAGCCGCTTACGCTTTGCAGAAGACAAGCAGACTGCCACGTCATCAGTTTCTCTTCGTACAGGGTTTGAGGCGCGTATCGGCATTTAATGAGAAGAATGATGGCAAATCTTCGGGACAACAGATCTTCGAAGATACGCCTCCGCATTTAATGCACAGGATGATGGCAAATTCTGGCATTTAATGCAAAGGATTTGATTATATCCCCACTCGGCTTCTGCGCCTACTCGGCTTCTGCGCCTACTCGGCTTCTACGCCTCCTCGGCTTCTACGCCTATTTCGGCTTCTACGCCCACTCGGCCTCTACGCCTATTTCGGCTTCTACGCCCACTCGGCTTCTATGCCTACTTGGCTTCTACGCCATGGTGACAGTTATTGGCTTCTACGTCAACCTCTTCTACACGAGGGATACCTACCTACGTGGCTTCTACGCCGTGATCTTCGTAGCAGTTATACGCATCGTCCCTTAGTTGGACACGCGTCATACGCTCATTCAAAAGGTCATCTATACGCAGGCAACAGTTACTTTAACCATCGTATAAAAGGGTGCTGTACTTTCCATTACTCGATTTCTACACCGACGGAGTGGTCACTGTCACCAAAACTCTATAAATAGAGACCTCTATCGACAGAGGTCCAAGGTCAAAAAATCGGTCGAGAAATTGTCCACAAAGGTCGAAGAAAACTATCATCCGAGATCGAAAAGGAGGAGAAAAGGAGAAAAGAGGTCAAAAGAGAGAGAAGAATCCAGAGCTCAGGAAAAGAGTAGTGATCGACGACTTTGGCATCGGACATCCACTCTCTTCAGCAACCTTCGAAGCTGCTCACCGTCTTCTACGGCACTTCTTCACTATCGTGTGGTCCAAGGGCTAAAGTGATCGACCGCAGATCAGACACCTATAGCAATATTTACCCAGATTAAAAAATTATACTAGACATCCTCGTATATGATCAATTGTACTTTCTGTTTGTAAAACAAAAGAAACGGGTTTCGTATAAACCTCGTCTTACATTCTATTTGTAATCTTTTCATTTTTATCCAACGCAAACAAGTGTGTCCTGGGGTATCAATATACTCAGGTACATACATCGAGGTGCTACGAAGAATCTAACAATTATTCTAAGACGTTACGACGAACGTCTGCACCCGGTTGTGATTCGGACGCAAAGTATCGAACGTCAACATAAATACGTGCATAATGTACATAACGAAACAATAAATATCTGTAAACTTACAGGGTGGCAAGGTACACTTGCCTGCATGTGGCTGCTGATAACGGGGATCCGGTACCACGTCCAAGTCCTCAGGTCCCGTAGTACCTAGAGATGAGATACAAACCAAAATAATAATCTATTCCACGTCCAACAGGGATGCGACACACATCTATACCCAAGCTCAGTCTCAGCTACGACTCACAGGGACAAGACGCTAGGGGGGTTGACCATAGTTGACTATCGGTACGCTACATTAAATCAAACTAATCATCTGTACACTATCATCGAACCATCCTCAATCCTTCTATATTCAGTACAGTGTTTATTAGTATTTTGAGCCATAATAAATCCTCAAATTCACCTCAGTGTTCACAGGTGTTAACATGCACCTTGACGTGTCTCAATCTCAAATAATTAACTAATATTTCACAGTCCTCAATCTCTGACTCATGATTCGATATTATACCTATTTCAAAATTAATCACCTGCTCGCAATGTCCATTAATCTTTTAATTATTATTTTATTTTCAGTAATAGTTTTAAAACAGCTATAGGATAACCGTCTCATATGGCATTAACATCCAACCTCATTTTATATCCCAATTTCCTTCCTCGCATGTATATATTTCATATCCTCAATCAAATCCTATTTAAACCGTAAATTATTGATTTAGCATTTATTTTCAACCATGTAATATTCATAACCTCTAGTTATGATCAAACCCTAAACTCACCATTAATCTTAATCTCATATCATCATCACATGCTCATCTATACTATACTACATCAACACAACCATTATTTAAACACAAACCTAGCTAATGTACACCAATCCATATATATCAAGAACCCTAACCTTAAACACATTATATGTTAAAAACCCTAACTAAACACATAATAAACAATAACAAAGAGAGGGGGAGGGAGTCGTATACCTCGACGGCGAGGTGGTATTGAAGCTGGAGGTGGTGGTGGAGTGTAAACTCCCTCGACCAGATTTCATTAATTTAGGATTATTTTTGACAAATTAGAATTATTACAACTTTTTAAATTTTATTTATTATATATTCTATTGATTGTGCACCTGTCCATTACACAATTAATTAGGGCATTACACTAGCTGTTAACCCTAAACAAAGTCCATATACCTGCCCTAGACATGTTAGACTACTTTTTCTAATTTTTGTGCAACTCCCAGATACCTTATTTGGTGCTTTGTTTTAGTCGCACAAATATCGTTACAGACGTACGTATTTATTACCTATTTAAATTTTTGCTCTTTACCCATCTCTGTACCCTAGGGTTTTGAGGACCAGTAGGCACCTGTTTTGTCCAAACAAAAATACGATAATATTCTACTCAAATTATATTAAAATTAGTGTATTGACACCGTAGAAAAATTATGACCCTAACTGCCTCTAAATAATTAGTGAACACCGTGCGCAGTATTTATTAAATAATAAATACGGTGACGCGTATCACCTAAAGAATCAGACCCTGCCTCTGCCCAGACTCACCCCCACACTTCCCAAAACATTTCCCCAGCTGTTTCTCTCATTTCTGTACAATTCAGTATTTTGGGGAATCAGTATTTTAAATCAAGCAAATTGCAAAATTACGCAAAATACCAACTTTGGGACCTATTTGCAAATTATGAAAGTTCAAGGGTTTTTATGCAAAAATGCATGTGAGGTGGCATAACCTCATTGGCTATTAACCCTAATCCCTACATGTGGCCCTAAACATCCAGAAAAATTTGTTAAAAATATCCTAAAAATCAAAATTACTCAAATGTCCCTAAACTTCCCCTTAATTACAACCTGCCACTCCCCCTAAACCTATAAAATCCGACCCCCACTCTCTTCAAACCCTCACAGCCACCTCCCTCCGCCACCACCGGCCACCCAACTCCGACGAAGCCCTCGCCCTTACCCCACCTCCCCTCCGGCCAAGCCTCACCCCCTTCGGCCGCCTGCTCCGCCGTGGGCAGCCCCCGCAAGCCAACTCCCCCAACACCATCACCCACAGCCACCACCACCCGAACCACCCCCACCACCGTCTCCGGTCACCGTGCACCACCACCACCCCCATCGTTCGACTCGCCCTGACCCCCTCTACCCGACCACCACCCCCTCACCGCCCCAAGACCCTCCCTCCGGCCGCCCTCGCCCCCGCAGCAGCTTCCACTCCCTAACCCTAGCAGTGACCCCCTCACCTCCGACCGCCTCTAGCCGCCACCACAGCCACCGTAGACCCCCGCCACCACCACCAACCTCACCGCCACTCTTCCCTCCGGCGTTTCCCTACCCTGTACCGCCTTCCCCGCCGCCGCAGCCGCCGCTGCCACCCCCGCAAGCAGCAGCTGCTGCTGCTGCTAGCAGCCACTGCTGCTGTTGCTGCCATTCCGGCCAGCCTCCGCCGCCGTCCTTCCGCCGGCGACGACGCCTAGGTCCCACCTGTCAGTAGGTATACCCCCCCTACCCTCTCTATACGTATATACGTATTATTGTATATATGTATGTATATATGTATATATATATATATATACTTATATATATATGTTTATATATATATTAATATATAAATTTATATTAATTATATACTGTATATATATACAGTATATATACTGTATAAATATATTATTATTATTATATATTATGTATATGTATATATATTAAATATTATTATTAAAATATATTATATACTGTATAATAGATATTATATATTATAATTATATATAGTTTATGTTATAAATTTATATATATTGTATTATATATTTAGTATGTATATATGTAATTTTATATTGTTATATTATATATATATTTATTATATATATATTTAAGTATATAATTAGTATTATATATAATTATATATATATATATTTGATATATATATATGGAGTAATATTAATTATAGATTATTATGAATATTATGTATGTATATATATATTTATATAACAATTATTTATATGTTATATATATTATGTATTAATTATATTATTATTATTAAATATTGCTGGATAATACAGCATATATTATATATAATATATATATATATATATATATATATATATATTTATATATATATATATATAATATATATATATATATATTATATAATATACTATCTAGTACTGTATAATACAGTACATATTTATATTTCCTGCACTTGTCATTACAATTTATTATATATATATCTATGTATAATATATATATATATATATCTATATCTATATATCTATATATATTACATATATTATATACTATAATATACTGCTGGATAATACAGCATATATATATATTTACATTTTCCTGTTCTGTCTTTCAATTTATTATATATCTATATATATATATTATCTATAATACTATATATAATATAATACTGGATAATACAGTATTTATATACGCATTTATATTCCTAGCACTGCCATTTCCTTTTTATTATATATATATGTATATAAATATATTATATATATATATATATATATATATATATATATATATATATATATATATATATATATATATATATATATGATATATAATATTATATATATAATACTATACTGGATAGTACAGTATATTATATCTATACATTTACATTCTGCACTGTCATTTCATTTTATATCTATATATATATTATCTATATATAATATATATTATATAGTACTGTATAATACAGTACATATATATATATATATATATATATATATATATATATATATATATATATATAATATATATATATATATATATATATGTATTTACTTTCTGCCCTGTCTTTTCATTATTATATATATATGCTATATATATACTATTATATATACTATATCTATATGTATATATATATACTCTCTATATATATGTGTATCCTATACTATATGGTCATATATGTACATAAGTATATATATATACTTTTATATTATGCCATGATATTCACGAACCCTGTATGTTTTAACAGAAACTATCTCCAGCACAGCCAGTGACCCCTTGTCACCAGCACCCTCAAACTTGAATTTGAGAACAGATTTCCAACACTATCAGGGAGTAGGCAAGTATACCTTGCTAAGTTTACTGTATAAATTCACATATTGTTATATGCTCTTATTTCTGAATTTCATATAACTATGAGTACCTGAGACTGCCTCGGGTACAGTCAACTGATACGTTGCCATTTAGCATAATTAACTTAGTCTTACAGACTCACCAACCACTGTGAGAGTATCCTAATATTCTCCTAGACCCTATCACGGGAACACGCAACATGGTTGCAATACATATTGGGATGCGAGCTGCGTATTTGATTAGCTACCAGTACGTGTGACCTGCATCACGGTTTAGCATAAAATCAGGAAAAGTACGACTTGACATTTAGTTACATTGGGTGGAAAAGATAACTAGTAGACGTATGGGACACCCCCTCCTTAAATGTTTTATACCTTCGTATCATGCTCCTCGGAGATGGTCGATTGCAGAGCTACCCGTGTGTCCGGGGGCATATGACACATATACTAGCCAGTCACCACGATTGGTGAATTAAGTCTGCATATGTCTAGCCAACACATTCCCATGCATACTACAAGGTCTTTATTTGCATTTCACTTAGATTGTTAGCACCCTGTGTTTATTTATTTATTCAGTATTTACATACATGGCATATCATTTTTTTGTATCTTGTTACGTCCCACTGAGGACCTGGTTTCCTGCCAGATCTAGACGAGGCTTTCTACCCCACGGTATACGGACCTGATCAGGAGGCTAGATGTGCTACCGAGGAGGAGCTAGAGGAGACACCCTCAGAGTATGCCTGACCCTAGAGGCTTGCCACCTGAAGATGGAGATGTTTTCCTCAGATAGACGCTACTTAGTCTATCTAATTTTTCTGTGCTATTATTAGTTTTGTAGTGGGCTTGTACCCACCAGTTGTGTACTTTATCAGACTCAGTTTTTATATATATCCAGCACTTATTTCCCTGACATTTTATTGTGGATGAGATAGATTTACCTGTTTTATACTTGTAGTATTTTAGGACAGCGTAGCACGTTCCTTTGGGTCCATTAAAAATGGATTAAGCCCTTAGTGACGTGTCAGCTGGCCAGTGACACGTGGCCTAGTTCCTGACATTTTGGGACTGGGGCGTGACATGGTTTTAGTGGTAGCCCATGCAGGTCTAGTTTTTATTGCTAGTGGTATGATGACATGCCCAGCAAGCCTGCAATAGGATAGGAATACTAGGTCTCATCCATACTGACACCATCCTTAAATAATATTTTTTTATTATTATTGCATCTTGCTTGATTATCATTTATTATCTCCTTTATGTTTTCTAATTATTCTATTTTCCTCAGAAATATGGACATACCCGGGAAACCTGCGAATAATGGGGCTGACCAAGCAACAGACCCTTCGCCAAGTGTCCAAGGAACCCCGTCCAATCACCAGAACTCTAGTCAGGAGACAACACCAACACCGCAGGCGGAGACACCTTTGCCTCCACCTCCACCTCTTCCTGCCCTGATGCCACAGCTTGAGGGCCAACCTCAAATGTTGCAGTTTCTCCAAACTATGTTTCAGACTCAATGGCAACAGACTGAAGCTCTGAGACAGTCTCAGTGGCAACAGACTGAAGCCCTTCGACAGACTTTGATGACGACCTTGGAAAGAACCACTGCCCCGGCACCAACACCTGTCCAACCAGCGGGCACAGTCTGAGGCTTTTGCCAGATGAGCCCGAGAACCTTTAAGGGCAGCGAAACTCCTGAGGAGATCTTCGACTGGATCTCCAACACTGAAATGCTGTTGGAAGGATCACAACTCTCCCCCGACCTATGGATGACCGCCGTGAGGGCCCAACTTCTCGGCAATGCCCATCACTGGTGGGAATCTATAGAGAGTAGCATAGGCAAAGACCAGACTTGGCAACAACTCTTGGAGCACTTTAATGCCAAGTACTTTCCTGCAATAGTCCGAAATGCCCTATACTCCCAGTTCCTGCACCTGGAACAAGGGAACTTGACTGTTGATGCTTACGACGCTGAGTTCAGTAGACTGAGTCATTTCGGTGCTATTCTGATACCGAACGAACTGGAGAAGGCTAGAAGATTCTACCACGGCCTCACCTATGAGCTTCAGAGGTACACAACGATGCAGTCAAGGATCTCCTACAATGAGGTTCTTACAGAAGCGAGGGAGCAAGAAGCAATTGGCCGAGGAGCAAGACGCTCAAATCCAACCTTCCCGGCCAAAAACCAGCAAGGAACATGAGGACCTATCCGTCGTCCACAACATCAGACGCAGCAGACGACGGGCCCCTACCAGAAGAAGGAGCTCCCAACTTGTCATTTTTGTGGCAAAAAGGGGCATTATATCAGAGAATACAGAAAGAAGAATGGGCTATGCATGATTTGTAGAGCTAGCCAACACATGGCAAGGGACTTCCCGCAACACAGAGATGCAGTACCTCAGAACGGGCAGAAGCCAGGAGCACAAGTCCAGAAGATGCTACCCTCAACATCTGGAGGATATCAGAAAGGAGCACCCTTGCCTACACAGGAGGCCCAGTTCAAAGCCAGACAACAATCTGGAGGGCAAAGGTACGGGCAGGCCTTTGCATTAGCTGCAGTTGCAGAAGAGCCGGAAGGTAAAACCATCACAGGTACCATTTTAGTTGCATCCTTACCTGCAACCGCATTATTCGATTCTGGGGCTACTTTGTCTTTCATATCTAGTAGTTTCGTAGCCATGCACAAACTAGTCACTTCCCCGCTACCTACGTGTTGGAAAATACTCACCGGAGGAGGCATTGTTCCAGTTACCAACATTATTGAAACCTGCCCGATAGTTGTTTGTAGTAGAGGACTAAGAGCACAATTTTTGGTACTCCCAATGCCAAATTTTGACGTTGTCTTAGGCATGGACTGGCTAAGCCAGAACAATGCTGTCCTAGACTGCCGAAAGGGAAGTGTTATCTTTAGACCCCCAGGTCACCCAAAGTTCGAATATGTACGAGGCACCATCGAGCAAGGAGTAGGCCAGACTCCTAGAGCTTACATGGTGATGGAGACAGCACTCCCATCAATTGTAGCAGAGTTCGAGGACGTATTTCCGGAAGAATTGCCTGGCCTACCGCCTGACAGAGAAGTAGAGTTCATTATTGAGCTGATACCCGGAGCTGCACCAGTATCCTCTAATGTGTACCGACTGGCGAAGAAGGAGCTTGACGAGCTGAAGCTTCAACTGGAGGAACTACAGATCAAGGGATTTGTTCGTCCTAGTGTATCACCCTGGGGAGCACCAGTGCTATTTGTACCAAAGAAGGACGGAACATATCGTATGTGTATTGATTACAGAGCCCTCAACGCTCTGACAATAAAAAACAAGTACCCCTTGCCGAGAATTGACGACCTATTCGATCAACTGACAGGAGCTGTGGTATTCTCAAAGATAGACTTGAGATCAGGCTATCATCAGGTCAAGGTACGGAGAGAAGATATTTCAAAGACAGCATTCAGGACTCGTTATGGTCATTACGAGTTTCTGGTGATGCCGTTTGGACTGACTAATGCACCTGCCGTATTCATGAACCTGATGAACCGAGTCTTCCACCAATATCTGGACCAGTTCGTGGTAGTCTTCATCGACGACATTCTGGTGTATTCAAAGAGCCACGAGGAGCATGAAGAGCACTTAAGACTGATGCTAGAGACGCTGAGACGGGAGAGCCTTTATGCTAAGATGAGCAAGTATGAATTCTTCCTTGATCGTGTTGCTTTTCTTGGACACGTTATCACAGGAGAAGGCATCTTGGTGGATCCAGCAAAGATTTTATCTGTGGAGACATGGCCAACCCCGACCAATGTCTCAGAGGTGAGAAGCTTTCTAGGACTTGCCGGATATTACCGGAGGTTCATAGAAAACTTTGCAAGAATCGCGGAGCCGATTATCCGTCTTACTCGTAAGGAGCAGGAGTTCATGTGGACTGAAGAATGCCAGACAGCTTTTGATGAATTGAAGAAGCGTCTGACTACAGCTCCCATCTTGACTATACCATCTGGATCCGGAGGTTTCGTAATCTATAGCGATGCATCCGGAAAAGGATTTGGTTGTGTCTTATTGCAACATGGGAAGGTTGTAGCTTATGCCTCAAGACAACTAAGGACACATGAGAAGAATTACCCCACTCGCGACCTGGAGCTTGCCGCAGTCATCTTCGCCCTGAAGCTATGGAGACACTATCTATACGGCAAACGAGTGGAGATTTTCACCGATCATAAAAGCTTGAAATATGTCTACACTCAGAAAGACTTAAATCTGAGGCAAAGACGATGGCTCGAAGTGATGACGGATTTCGAGATCGATCTGCAGTACCATCCTGGGAAGGCAAATGTGGTAGCGGATGCTCTAAGCAGAAGACCCTCGGCATTCTTTATGATAACCCAACCAGGTCTACTGAGAGATCTAGAAAAGTTGGGAATAGAGGTCATTATGCCAGGAATTGATGGCTAATTATTAAACTACCAGCTGCAATCAACCTTGGTCGAAAGAATCAAAGCTGCTCTACCAACAGATGCAAGATTTCAGAGGCTTAGACAAAGAACAGAGGCTGGAATCCAGACAGGATGTCGCATACATGAAGATGGGACTCTAAGATGTGGCAATCGTCTTTATGTTCTAAATGGAGAACTTCGTAATGAGCTGATGACAGAAGCTCATAGCTCAACATACTCTATCCATCCAGGAGGCACAAAGATGTACAGAGATCTGCGATAATATTACTGGTGGCATGGAATGAAGCGGGAGATAGCACGCTTTGTGGCCAAATGCCTGGTGTGTCAGCAAGTCAAGGCTGAGCATCAGAGATCTGCCGGTCTACTTCAACCCCTCCCAATACCCGAATGGAAATGGGAACACATTACGATGGACTTTGTTACGGGCTTCCCAAGAAGTCCTAGTGGTCGTAATGCTGTATGGGTGATTGTAGACAGACTCACCAAGGCTGCTCATTTTTTACCTTTCAGAGTCGGACAATCTACAGAAGTCTTGGCGGATATGTACATGAAGGAGATAGTGCGTCTGTACGGAGTACCAGTCAGCATAATATCTGACAGGGATACGAGGTTTACATCTTACTTTTGGCGAAGTATACAAGAAAGTCTTGGTACCCGCCTCAAGTTCAGCACCTCGTATCATCCGCAAACAAATGGCCAGTCAGAGCGCACCATCCAGACCCTAGAAGATATGCTGAGAGCCTGTATGCTTGATTTCAGCGGATCATGGGAAGATCATCTACATCTGGAATTCTCCTACAACAACAGCTATCAAGCGAGCATTCAAATGGCTCCCTTTGAAGCTTTGTATGGAAGGAAATGTCGTTCCCCAGTATATTGGAGCGATGTTGGCGAGAGACAGATCTTGGGACCAGAACTGATTATTCGTACGGTGGAGAAAGTAAAGAAGATCCAGGGACACCTACGAGCTGCACAAGACAGACAGAAGCACTGGGCTAACATTACGACCTCTAGAGTTCCAAGTAGGGGAGCATGTGTTCTTGAAGATCTCACCTACCAGAGGAACTATCAGATTTGGAGGAAGAGAAAAACTGAGTCCAAGGTACATTGGACCCTTCGATGTGCTAGATCGCGTCGGAGAAGTTGCTTACAGGCTAGCTCTACCTCAGACCTTGGAGGGAGTACATGACGTCTTCCATGTATCTCAGCGGAGGAGGTACATTCCAGACCCGAGTCATGTGCTGGACTATTCAGAGATCACCATCGGGCCGAGCTTATCGTACCAGGAGGAGCCTGTAGAGATCCTGGACCGAAGCGAGAAAGTGTTGCGAGGCCAGACTATTCCTCTAGTTCGTGTTGCATGGAGACATCATGCACCAGGTGAATCAACCTGGGAACGAGAAGAGGATATTCGACAACGTTATCCCCACCTATTTCCAAACCAGGGTATGTCCAAATATTTCAAACTCAATCTTCAGTAATCATTTTTATGTTCTATATCAATCTTTCATTCTCATTATATGTTTGTTTTTATTTCGAGGACAAAATATTCTAAGGAGGGTAGATTGTAAACTCCCTCGACCAGATTTTATTAATTTAGGATTATTTTTGACAAATTAGAATTATTGCAACTTTTTAAAATTTATTTATTATATATTCTATTGATTGTGCACCTGTCCATTACACAATTAATTAGGGCATTACACTAGCTGTTAACCCTAAACAAAGTCCATATACCTGCCCTAGACATGTTAGAATACTTTTTCTAATTTTTGTACAATTCCAGATACCTTATTTGGTACTTTGTTTTAGTCGCACAAATATCGTTACAGACGTACGTATTTATTACCTATTTAAATTTTTGCTCTTTACCCATCTCTGTACCCTAGGAATTTGAGGACCAGTAGGCACCTGTTTTGCCCAAACAAAAATACGATAATATTCTACTCAAATTATACTACAATTAGTGTATTGACACCGTAGAAAAATTATGATCTTAACTGCCTCTAAATAATTAGTGAACACCGTGCGCAGTATTTATTAAATAATAAATACGGTGACCCGTATCACCTAAAGAATCAGACCCTGCCTCTGCCCAGACTCACCCCCACACTTCCCAAAATATTTCCCCAGCTGTTTCTCTCATTTCTGTATAATTCAGTATTTTGGGGAATCAGTATTTTAAATCAAGCAAATTACGAAATTACGCAAAATACAAACTTTGGGACCTATTTGCAAATTATAAAAGTTTAAGGGTTTTTATGCAAAAATGCATGTGAGGTGGTATAACCTCATTGGCTATTAACCCTAATCCCTACATGTGGCCCTAAACATCCAGAAAAATCTGTTAAAAATATCCTAAAAATCAAAATTACCCAAATGCCCCTAAACTTCCCCTTAATTACAACCCTGCCACTCCCCCTAAACCTATAAAACCCGACCCTCCCTCTCTTCAAACCCTCACAGCCACCTCCCTCCGCCACCACCGGCCACCCAACTCCGGCGAAGCCCTCGCTTTTACCCCACCTCCCCTCCGGCCAAGCCTCACCCCCTCCGGCCGCCTGCTCCTACGTGGGCAGCCCACGCAAGCCAACTCCCCCAACACCATCACCCACAGCCACCACCACCCGAACCACCCCCACCACCGTCTCCGGTTACCGTGCACCACCACCACCCCCACCATTCGACTCGCCCTGACCCCCTCTACCCGACCACCACCCCCTCACCGCCCCACGACCCTCCCTCCGGCCGCCCTCGCCCCCGCAGCAGCTTCCATTCCCTAACCCTAGCAGTGACCCCCTCACCTCCGACCGCCTCTAGCCGCCACCACAGCCACCGTAGACCCCCGCCACCACCACCAACCTCACCGCCACTCTTCCCTCCGGCGTTTCCCCACCCTGTACCGCCTTCTCCGCCGCCGCAGCCGCCGCTGCCACCCCCCGCAAGCAGCAGCTGCTGCTGCTGCTGCTGCTAGCAGCCACTGCTGCTGTTGCTGCCATTCCGGCCAGCCTCTGCGCCTCCGCCGCCGTCCTTCCGCCGGCGACGACGCCTAGGTCCCACCTGTCAGTAGGTATACCCCCCTACCCTCTCTATATCGTATATACGTATTATTGTATATATATATGTATATATGTATATATATGTATATATATACTTATATATATATATGTTTATATATATATTAATATATAAATTTATATTAATTATATACTGTATATATATACAGTATATATACTGTATAAATATATTATTATTATTATTATATATTATGTATATGTATATATATGTATATATATATGTATATAGTTATATATAACATATTATTTATATGTTATATAATTATTAGTATATATATATATGCATTTTATTTCTGTTTATATATATATATATATATATATATATATATATATATATATATATATATATATATATATATATATATATATATATATAT